>CM077168.1:37920641-38395641 GCA_039654105.1 Coreius guichenoti | reverse complement strand
CGGCTGTTAGATGAGGGTGTACTTTTCTGAATGTCATGCAGCCTGAGGTGTAACAAGCCCTTTCTGCTTTGGCAGCACTTTGACTGGAGCGTGTTCTTACCTCAGGTAGTCCCTGCGACAGAGGATGAGATTGGCTTTGGTGTAGAGGGTGGAGCCCACCTCCCCCAGGCGGCAGTCGCAGCAGGCACATTTCAGGCAGTCTTCGTGCCAGTATTTGTCCAGGGCCTTGAGCAGGTAGCGGTCTTTAATCTTGCGGTTGCAGCCGGCGCATCCCTTCTGTTTTCCTTTGGGCTGGACGGAGAGCATTGGCACACCTGTGGTGATAGGGAGACAAACACAGAGTGTTGTGATTTACTGCCTGGATAAACCAGTGACTTTTCATGTTCCGCGCTCTTTGATAAGGGTGGCGACATGCCGAAGCTTGGGCCGATGTTTTATATGCATTAGCCACGGACGCTCCTCCGCGCAGATAGGCGCGCGGGTCACTTTGGACTGCATTCATCCGTCACTGTCCCAGCTCAAAAGAACAGATGTTATTTTTGGCAAGTGACATACACCCGTTTAATTGGGGCTTGAATGCATCTCTATGTTGGGATGCCCCAGGACCATCTCTATTTAGATAGCTGACAGAGGTATTTATGTTGTTTGGAAGATTAGCCATGGCCCTATTTCATCAGTATGAGAACTGTTGGCCATGCTAAAAGCCTCCCGTGGGCTTTGTTTGGTATAGATCAACATTAACCTTTTAGAGCACTGTTGACCGCAAGAAGGCTGCTTTCAGCTTCCAATGAGATACGGTATGGCCTAAGTGCCTTCCGAACACGCGCACACACGCGCCACAGCCCAATCTCCTTTTACACTCACGACCACTGAAGAGTAACCAAACAGGCTAAATCGCCGTGCTGTCATGTAGCCTCCCCCCTTTAAGCATGCCTTTTAGCCTCCTAAAGGACAAATAAAGTCCATTTAATAACTGCACTAAACACTAATAGTCTATCTGCGGTCTGACATTTGTGTGTGGACTAAAAGCCGCCCCCGGGCCAGAGCTGGTAACACTGGCACTCGGCACCCCTCTGCCAGCACTAACAGGTCTGCCACAGCTGAAAGCGCAGGACAACAGCTCTTAAGACACTCTCTCCCACACTGAGCTATTGATCCGTCTAATAGAACGCGCAGCTAAACCGGCACTCTCCCTCTCTCTATACCTCTTTTTTGCTCTCTGCTTTCAAAACACATTTCTCTCAGAAAGCCCTGTGTGATGCCCTCTTTGACACCCCCCACCCCCCACACCGCCATTCGGCAGTGCATTGGGCCTCGGACGGTCAAAACATTTAAAGCCCCCAATCCTGTATGGAGACAGACCCATCTGGATTTTTGATTCAAGCATTAGCCATTTTACAGTTTTACAGTACAGAAAAAGCGTAAAAACATTCTCTGTAAATATTTAAAGAATGTTATTAAAAATAAGGTGTTGATATGAAGTATTTGGGAGGAATTAAAGGAACAGTCCACACTAAATCAAAATTCTGTCATTTAATCACCCCTATGTTGTTTCAAGCCTGTTCCAAGAGAAATCACAGGGTACCTCACGATACGATACGATTAGGGGTGTAACGATTCACTCGTTTTCTCGATGCATCGTTTACAAATCCTGACGATGCATATGCATTGATCTTGAAACATGTATTTTTGAATCGTTGATTTCGGTCAATAATCGATTTTAAATGCTAAGAATCAAATTAATCGCAGTTCAATAGTGATTCAGTGCTTTAAAATATATAAACATTAAATTATGCACGAATTAATGGAGACATTGTGCGGCGTCATTCGTGCCCTCACAGCTCTCCTTCACAGACACGCACTGCACTCTTTACCGCCTTCACTGGACTGCGCTCGCGCTCCGTCCGTACCTCTCATTGACACATTTTTGAGCAGCCCATGTTTGAGCTCTCCTCAGGACGGTCACTGCTATTCACGAGCAGATGACAGCTCTCTATCGAGACAGGAATAGTTCTAACTATTCTAACTATGACTCTGAATAGAGTCAAACGCTCAAGCCAACTGCCAAGTCATCGTGGTCACTATTGTTGAAAAAACGCTTTCATTGCTTGGAAAGTCACCGTTATTTAATATAAAATAAAATACTGAAGTTTTACGGAAATGGGTCATACAATAGGCTACCTGAGCAGCTGAAGTAAAACCCTGCTTATTCAAGGATGCACATTTATTGCATGGACGGAGCAAACACAATGTAAATGTCAAAAATGCATATACGCACAGTTCTGATGAATGATAAATTAAATGTAACAATGTCGTTTAACTGAATGTACGAAGGAAACTGCTGAAATAACTACAACATTAACAACACTGAAATAAGAGTGTGCGGTTTATCTATCAATCAGATGCGCATTAAAGTTGCGTTCGTTACTATAGCAACAGTAGACACCCGGCGCGGTTTCTTTCAGAATCATCATAAGGAAAATGTTCAGTATAAAGAGAACAAAGAGGGCTTTTCTTTCTATTCCGTGAAAAAAAAGTTAGTTTAGGATTAGTTGGAAAAGTGCATGATATTCTAGTCTCTCCATGGAAGCAGTGCATGTTTAATGTACCTGGAACACTTTCATAAGGTTGTGTAGCCATTAACACTATCCTACACAATAGTTAGCATTAACTAACAATACTTTTAAAGCCTTTTTAAATTTTGGCTTATGTAAATTTCTACAAATGCCAATTTTTATAGGCTATTAAAATAAAGTGTGTAATAATAATAAAATAATAAAGTAATAACATGAACACTTTTTTTTTTGCCCACTCTGACCCCTGAAGGCCGCTGTGTAATTCATACCCTAAGACACATTTGGGGAAGCATTTTAATAATCCTATGAATGCATATAAAAAATTTAAAAAAAAATGCAGAATCGAATTAATCGGATCGTGTCGAATTTTAATGTGAATCGTCTCTAATCGAATCGTTCTGAATTTGCAAAAATCGTTCTTGAATCGAAAACCTATGAATCGTGAATCGAATCGATTCACTGCCTACCCAAAGATTCACAGCCCTAGATTCGATACATGGCTCACGATACCGATAATATCGCGATACAGCAATTCTGCGATAATCAATATATTGCTAGACAATCCTATAATGATACATCACGATATCTGTCTAATTATGAAAACAAAATGCCCGTGAAAAGGTTAAGTGCAGGTTTTCCAGACTTTGGACTTGGCTGGGGCATCTATTATATTACTCTCACTGCTGTCCGCCATCCCGTTAAAAACTTATTTTTCTTAGGCTAGTTAACTGCCAACTCGAGGAGCCATGAAGTAGCGACGCTGGGAGCAGGGAAATCTATTAAAAGCACCTTATTTTATTAATTAAAATATCGATATTTGGCACCAGCATATCAATTCTTGTATTGCTTGAAGGACAACGATATATTGCCCTAGCGATATTTTGTCCCACCCCTAATTTCTTCTGTGGTACACAAAAGATATTTTAAAAAATATATTTTTTTGGCCATAAGTTTTGGAAAGGCATGAGCTTAATGACAGAATTGATTTTGTTGTTGGTTGGACTATCCCTTTAAAATCATATTTTCCCAGTATTGCCATGTTTATATGATGCTTGTGCTTAGCTGATTTTTAGTGCATTGTAGATGTCTGTTAAGAGTATCCTGATGGCAGAGGTCACAGACAGCAGCTCTTATTCAGCTTTAATGTCCGGTAATGGCTCTACTGTACATGATCAACAAATGTACGCCAGTGGGCATGAACTCCATTATCCGTTACCCTGCATGCAACTATCAGCATATTAATTTTTTTATTAATTTTTTTTTATTTTATGGTGTATGCTCCTCTAACTGGACTACCCTTGCACTGTACTTTCAAGGGAGGTTTAGTTTAGTACATGTTAGGGTTGGACAAATTTCTGGATCTTTCCAAACTTTCAGACAAGGCTTTGTAAAGCCAATGTTCAAATTGACAAACTTAACTTAAACTTAAACTTGTCTTGACAAACTTAACTTTGAGTCAAAAAATTATACAAATTAATTTGCTTCTACTTCCTTACATTTAAATTTGAATTGCAATTCTGCATCCTGTTTGCTACCTCCATTCAAATTTAGGGACTAATTTGGAATTTAAACCGCACTCTGTTCAATTCTGCCACAGATCTAGTATCTGCTCATTCTCACACTTTCCCTCTGTGAAGCACATGTTCATTTATTGGATTCAGATTTGTTCAATGATTCTGGACTGTCCACACATCAGTGGTGCTATGAATAGTATAATTAGCATTTTTTTGGTTATAAAATGAGGTAAAAATGTGAGAGCACTCAGGAAAGACTGAAAGAAAGAGAGAGAGGGCAGGAGAACGAGGGCTTGTTAGTTAAATTTATGACTTGGATGTGAATAAGAGCTCTCGTGGTATTCAACCATCTTATTTCTTTATCAGAACTGGAAAAAGAGGGAAGCTAATTGGTCTAGTGCCACTGATGGGAGCCATCAATTAGTGGTGTGCTTCCCCCTCTAGCTTCCTCCCCTTCCCTCCTCCGGCCCCAATATGGGCCCCTTGAAGCCGCCGCATTAGGATCACAAAACTCGCTATAAATACCAATGTTCAGTATAAATGAAGGTAAAAAGCCTTTCAATTGAAGCCACACTAGCTGAGGGCGGTCGTTTTCTACCTGCATTTCATGGCTTGTTAGAGGTGCACTCTGCAGGTATGCCAACAGTGCTCTCCTGTCAGCCTTCTACGGAACTAGAAACAGTCTTAATGAGGAGAGAGAGAGCTCGTCTGTGAGGAAAAAGTGTGTCTGTGTTTGTACGCGAGTGTGCGTACGAGACGGAAACGAGCTTGGGAATCAGGCTCCTTTAGTTCCCCAAGGGATGGCACAAAAATCTTTAATTTGCCTTTTATGACAGCTAATTAGTTATTCTATTCAAAATCTTTGCTTTAAATAAGAGAACTAATTATACACAAAGGTCGTTTCCCCCACCTCAGGAGAACCACGCATAATTGGTTTAGGCCACCACCCCCCCACTTTCCACCCACCTTTTAACAACACACACATTGGTTGAAGAAAAAGTTAACCGTAAAGAGTTTAACCCTTTCTGTAGTAAACCATATACGAGAAACCTTGGAGCATTCCCGTTCTGTAATTACCTGGATGAATTCAGGTTTGTGGGTAACTGAACGACACGTCACATCGTGACAGGTTTCCTAACCCAGATTTAAAGCGGCTAACGCTTCCTGTCTCACCAGGCTAGAGCAATCTCCAGGATGAGTTAGTTGATGTGAATGGCGCCGTATTTTGTCTGAGCTAATCATCTTGTTTCTGCCATCTCTGAGAAACCTCTTGTTGTTTTCCAAAAAAGAGCCAGCTGAGATATGCTTTTAGAAGCCCTATATAGCCTCAGCACATTTTAAACCTGAAACAACAGAGTAAATGACTGAATAAAAGTACATAAATGTTGACTCTGACATCAGCAAACTGGTATTTTGGGGTTATACAGAAGAGTGCACCTGTCATCATTCTTTGAACAGCTTGGAATCTCGGTAGTAGCCCCTTCCCCCATTTCTGTCCTGCAGAACAAAAAAGGGGAACATTATAAACGGAGACGCAAACTGAAGAGGCAGCTCCCACTTAATCCAATCCATTTAACCGATACAAGTGCTGCTGACCTTCCTGTGTCATTCTATGTCACAAAAAAGCATATCCTGCTATCTGCCACTTGATTCATATCCTAACAGTAGATGCGTTTTTTCCTTCAAGAGGCAGCGTTTGCCTTGTCAAACATTTCTCCCAAACAAATAAAAAGGAGGAAAGAAAATCATTCGCTATTAGTAATTGGTGTGCACCCTGTCATCTGCCTCTCTTTCCCCATCCACCCTTTAAATACCTTATCTCGGTCGAATATGTACGGATGCGTTTTTGCATTTGAAACTGTCAGACCATGTACTTTCCATTATAAAGATAGGATCCGGTTTCTATGTAGGCCTTCATTTCAAGTTCCATTTTTGTGGATATCAAAAAAAATCAAATCAATGTGGTACCCTTTTGATGTATTTAAGGTTTAGAGCAAGAGGGGAAAAAAAAAAGTCAAGCAATCATTTTAAAGTATTATATCACAATTATCATATCTATGGGGGCGGGAGGTGGGGGGATTAAGAGTAAAGAATTTGTTTGTCTTTGTATGAGTTTTTCCTTTATTGGGTCTTCTAATGAGAACACTGTGGAAGCCAGTGATGATACAAAGTTTACTGTACGCAGTTTCACTGTTAATAGATCTGATCAATTAGCTGGACACCTCAGTGTGTGGCCCCTCCATGGGGGCAGGTGAAGGGGACTGCCGGGGTATTAGGCTTGAATGTAAGATCAGGAAGAGAGTGACTTTAGGGCTGGGCGATAAACGATATCATATCGAGATTGCGATAATTTACGTCGATAACAACAAGATCTGGACATTTATACTCGAAATGGATTAATAACAGCCTATCACAAAGCAGAAATAAATGCGACAATGGCCAGTCAGTTTATGTTGCTAATATGTGATTTCTGCGTGTCTCTGTGTGAATGAACAGCGTGGTTTTGTCTGATACACAAACTCGCACACGTGACGCTCACAGTGTTTTCATCATCTGCCGTCTAATATATGAAGACATGAACTTCATCTCCTCCTTCATTGCTCCTGTGACGAAGACTGCTTTGAGTCACTTTACAAGCTTTTCAGTTTCATTTGAGAAAAACTACCATCAAATACACACTAAAACTGAAACTAAAACTGAAAGATCTTCATGACAAACTGTCACAATAAAAGTTTGGTTTTACTTCAAGAAATTATGACAGAAATATATCACTACTGTATACTAAAATGTACTTCTCAAAGTAATAATATTATTTGTAACGAATATCATACAACCAAGAAATTTTTTGTTGGAAAATAGGGATGGGTATCGAGAACCGGTTCTAAAATGGAAAAAATTTCCCAGAACCGGTGATTCGATAAGAAACACGTATTTCAATTCCGCTTATCAGTTCCTGTGTGCGCATTTTAATGTGATTTTAAACCATTCGAGCGCAAAGACGACTCGCACACTGTTTCCTGTGCTGCAGACATGCACACATACTGCACACACACGTGTGCACAGAACGGCTTCTCATAGTGAATAGTGCGCGATAATGAACTGAGTTCTACCGCCTTCCGTATTCAACTAACGAAGAAAGTGTAACGCCTCTTGCAGTTCAAAACGCTTACGCTATGTCCGATGTCACCGTCGCGCCAGTTACGTTTTTTTCGTAAGTTGAATACGGAAGGCGGCCCGCCGGAAGCTAGATATTTTACTTTATAACGTGTTAAATATGGATATTTTTCTTACAAAAACCCAATCGATTCGCTTCAGAAGGCCTTTATTAACCCCCCGGAGCCGTGTGGATTACTTTTATAATGGATGGATACACTTTTTTTTTTTTTGGGCTTCAAATTTTGGGCTGCCATATAATGCTTGGAAGGGCCAGGACATTTTTTAATATAACTCCGATTGTATTCGTCTGAAAGAAGAATGTCATATACACCTAGGATGACTTGAGGGTGAGTAAATCATAGGGTAATTTTCATTTTTGGGTGAACTATCCTTTTAACGGTAAATGAATATCGTGATAAACATCGATTTTTGGCCATATCGCCCAGCCCTATTGGGTCGTGCTTTTGCCATTCTAAAAGGAATGCTACACTATACTCTTAAAGAGATATTTCACCCAAAATTTAATTCTGTCATTTACTCACTCTATAAACTGGGTGGTGGTCCATATATGACTTCTGAAGACATGCTTTATGTGAGGAACAGATTTAAGATTTAAAGTTTTAAAATGTTAAAAATTGAAGTCACTTTTAATTATATTTTCTTAGTTCTATTCTGCCTACCCGATTTGTGAATGAATCATTCATTTGAGTCAGATCTTTCTGAATTTCTGGTTGATCCGGTTCACAAAATGGGCTTAAATAATTTGTTCTGTTCAGATCAGATAACAGTCTCACTGGAGGTGAAAATCATTGAATAACTTGCACTTGAATTACTTACAATTTTTAACTAAAAACTTACGGCAAAGCTATTGTGTGACTTAAAATATAGAGCTCAGACTACTTCAATGAAACATTCTATTTTGAAGTTTGAAAGGTTCCGTCCTCATTCATTATAATTGCATGAAAAAAGACCAGCACAGTCTTATGAATCTTTTGTTTTGGTATTCCACAGAAAAAAGAAATTCCGGTTTGGAACAACATTAGTAAATAATGAATTTCTTTACATTTTTGGGGAGATGTCCATTGCCACAACAAATTCAGACACCAATAATTATAATATGAATGAAATTTAGACAAAAGCCACTCTTACTAAAGTATGAACATAGCTTTGTGCTTTATGAGGGTCTGCATATGGATCCCACAAGGCCCTTAAACAAACCTCAACGGCATAAACCATGCCCATGACCTCAAAACATCTGAGAAAGGGACCAATTTAGAGGGACAAAGTGCTGGAGACTTGAACTACAGATGAATGAGGGATTACAGGCAGTCATCTGTCGCAAAGCTGTTGGCATGATTTTTCATGTATGGCAGCAGTAATGCATGCATGGAGCAGAAGGGTTCTCCAAAATACTAAACACTAGCAGTGAATGAAAGGTGTCTGAACTGTTTTTAATGACAGGAGAGTTTGCATGTACAGTACAAAGAGTTTTAGTTAAAAGATGCAACAAATTCTTTAGTTTAAATATGGGTCTGATTCCAAAAGCAAATGTAGAGACGCTCATAAATTTAAGGTAGTACTCTAAAAAGAGGCAGGAGAGCGTGTTGGAGAGGAGTGTACGGTGGTTGAGACAGATAGGACCAGAAGGCCACTGTGTGACAAATGAAAGCTGATCAAGCCATGGGAGGTTGTAGTCTTTGATTGAGCTGAACCATTTGCCAGAAGAGAGTCTTGGTGGTGACAGGGATGGGAGAGGTCTGTGATGATATTAAGTGCATGTCTCCAAGGCATGTGATGAAGATGATCTCTGTGGACTTGATAAGCACTTGCAGCTTACCCGAGAGTGGGTAGATGCAGTCCTGAATTACACATTTCCTTATTGAAAGGATGGTGTTGATATTTTAGTTGAGGTTTGGGGAACTAATTGTACCCAGTATGAATGGGCAAAACTACATTTAAAAAAATAAATAAATAAATAAAATAAAATTCAGTCTTAAAGCCCAATATAATTAGGCAGATTTTGGGGTTCACCTGACCCTGATCAGACAGGTTTCTTCAAGATCCTCAAGAATCCTCCAGATACAGCATTATAAAAGAATGCTCTTAAAGAGAAAGGAAAATAAAAGAAATTCTGCCATCATTTACTCTCCTTAATGCTGTTCCAAACCCGTATGCCTTTTTTTCCCCTGTGGAACCCATAAGATATTTTGAAAGTCTTGTTTTTTTGTCAGTACTACACTGAACAAAATTATAAACGCAACACTTTTGTTTTTGCCCCCATTTTTCATGAGCTGAACTTTTTCTATGTACACAAAAGGCCTATTTCTCTCAAATATTGACAAATCTGTCAAAATCTGTGTTAGTGAGCACTTCTCCTTTGCCGAGATAATCCATCCACCTCACAAGTTTGGCATATCAAGATGCTGATTAGACAGCATGATTATTGCACAGGTGTGCCTTAGGCTGGCCACAGTAAAAGGCCACTCTAAAATGTGCAGTTTTACTGTGACCCCGCCAATACAGTACTGCGTACTGCATGCACTGCCTCACGCAGTGCAACACATCTCCTTCGCATAGAGTTGATCAGGTTGTTGATTGTGGCCTGTGGAATGTTGGTCCACTCCTCTTCAATGGCTGTGCGAAGTTGCTGGATATTGGCAGGAACTGGAACACGCTGTCGTATACACTCGATCAGCAAACCGGTCACCCACACGACGGCATACATGCTGTCTGCCATCTGCCCTGTACAGTGAAAACCGGGATTCATCCGTGAAGAGAACACCTCTCCAAAGTGCCAGATGCCATCGAATGAGAGCGGTTGTGAGGCCGGTTGGATGTACTGCCAAATTCTCTGAAACGCCTTTGGAGACGGCTTATGGTAGAGAAATACACATTAAATTCACGGGCACAGGGTTTCGGCGGGGTCTTAAAAAGTCTAAAAAAGTCTAAAATTTCAAAATCAAAATTAGGCCTTAAAAAGTCTTAAATTCACTGAAGTATTGAGTTCTAGGTCTTAAATAATTTTAAACAGGTCTTAATTTTCCTACGTCCATGTAACGCTACTTCTAACGCTCATTGAAATGCTCCCGCGGTGCTTTAGAATGTGTTTGTTTTTTTTTGTTTTTTATTCCGGGGTGTTGTAGTTCTCTCTTTCACTAGTCCAAATATAATTCGCTGTATTACGACTACAAATGAGACCAACACGCAATTTATATTGCAGCCAATCAGCTTTCGTGTTATTGGCGCGAGTCTCTTTCGGATTGTACCATAGACACATAAAACAGATTTTATTCTTCAGCTAATAGTTCTTCAGTTGTTCCAGTTCCGCGATCGTGAAAGCGAAGGGGGATCTTTCTCACCTGCCGTCTAGCATAAGTGCCAAGGACCGGGCGAAGCGATTATGCAAGGTGGCTGAATGACCAAATAAAAAGTATTATATGCCTGATAGTAGTGTTGTAGTACTCGAGACCGGTCTTGGTCTCAGTAAAATATTAGGCCATTTTTTGACAGTCTTGGTCGTCTCGGTCTCGACCACATTTGTACTCGGTCTTGTCTTGGTCTCAGACTTAGAGGACTCGGGATTTTGTTTCAAGACCGTTCAAGACCACAACTGCTGGGATATTACTAAATTGCCGGTGCATTGAACATTAATGTGATTGGATGTAAAACTTACTGCTTCAGATGCAAATCAATAACATTTCTAATTTTATTTATTTATTGTGCCGATTCAGAAGTTAATTAGGGATTGTGATTAAAAAATGTCACCAAAAATTTATACAAATGCTCACAAAATCCAAGATATTGTTGCAAAAATTTCTTGTATGAGATCTGGATTTATAACGTGATATAATTAACCAGTATCACAAGAGCAAGAGAGCTGTTTTCAGAGCTAATCCGAGACCAAGTCGAGAAACAGGTGGTCTTGACTACAACACTACCTGATAGCACTAAAAATAGTTAATAAAAGCGATGTAAATCACGAACTCAGTTTGGTACTGACACACGGACCGATGTCAGACTGGCTGCGGATTCTGTGCACGCGTTTGCCGCCTGTCAACGCTCGCGAGAGTATACCGAATGTGTTCTATTTCTAGGCTTATTGCCCTTGAACAGTCCATATTGATGGTTATGTCTTGAGCAAACAAGTTTGGGATGTGTGTCAGTATCTCCTTTTTACTGTAGGTCTTAAAATGAAAACAACCTAATGTAGCCTATACCCGCTCCTGTCTGTGTCGTCAAACAACAATTATGGGAAAAGTATTTAAACTTAAAGCAGTATTTGTATTATTTGTCCTATTGTCATTTGTGTACAAGTTCTTATTTTATTACTGACCGTTTACTTGATTACTTAATTACTTAAGAACGTTTTCTTATATTAAGTAATTGCTTATTGCTGTGGTTTACTTGTAAGATTTTGGTCATATTTCCCACCCTAAGCGATCATGTTATTAAAGCTAGATAGCACTGGACTAGCCTTTTTTTGTAAGATACCAAACAAGATTTATGCATTGTTTGTTTTATTGTCATGTGTGACTATAGTCCATCTAACACAATAATATGGTAAATGTGGCATCCTAATTATGAAAAAAAAAAAGTAATTTTGTGATTCTGCATTTCCTTTGTACGTTTTTTTTATTGCGTGATATAGGCTAGGTCTTAAATTTTATTCATAATGGTCTTAAAAAGGTCTTAAGTCTTAAATTTGACTTGGTAAAACCTGCAGAAACCCTGGGGCAACAGCTCTGGTGGACATTCCTGCAGTCAGCATGCCAATTGCACGCTCCCTCAAAACTTGCGACATCTGTGGCATTGTGCTGTGTGATAAAACTGCACATTTTAGAGTGGCCTTTTATTGTGGCCAGCCTAAGGCACACTTGTGCAATAATCATGCTGTCTAATCAGCATCTTGATATGCCACACCTGTGAGGTGGATTATCTCAGCAAAGGAGAAGTGCTCACTAACACAGATTTAGACAGATTTGTCAGCAATATTTGAGAGAAATAGGCCTTGTGTACATAGAAAAAGTCTTAGATCTTTCAGTTCAGCTCATGAAAAATGGGGGCAAAAACAAAAGTGTTGCATTTATAATTTTGTTCAGTATATAAAAGTCAATGGGTTCCAATGTTGTTTTTGATCCTATTTACTGTCATAGGCAAAAGCAGTTTTTTACATTTCTATATATGTTTTTAACTTTTCTTTCTTTTTTTTTTGCAAAAGTCATGTAGGTTTTAATTGACATGGGCTAGTAAATAATGACAATTAAAATTGTGAACCATCCCTTTAATGATTTAAAAAGTTAAATATTATATTTGGACTATTTATTTAAAGGTGTATGAATTTTAATGTCAGTTCTGACAGTGTTTTACCGAAAGCTAAAGCACACATAATGCTAATTATTTTAATCAGTTTCCAGATCACAATGCCAAATATTCATGAAAATGTATTTAAAGTTAACAGACTATATAAAAACTACTAGCAACTGCTGTGTTAGCTCCATTTGTGCATAGGAGCTGATTCTGTCTGTATGTAAGCTCTGTAAACACTGCAGCCATGGCAATCTGGACTAGAATTTGTCAGCCAGCCATGAAAAGGTTAATGGGGAACTAAGGCAGATGTCCTGCCATTGTCTGCGTGAATCAGTTCCTTTCAATCAGTCCACATCATTATTGTAATTGAGCCTGTAGACACTCATTCACTGCCAAGACAAAACACATCTGGTAATAATGTCAGGTAGAATATGCCAGCTGAAACACAGGCAAATGAATAAAGAGCTTGATACTAGTTGATAAGCCCAGTCTAGAATGATCTGGAACATATTGATTTGTATGTTTGGTGGGCATGATGCAGCACACAAGGAGAATAGAATATACTCCGCTGTAGCTTGTGGGCAAATAAAGGTAAAGTAGTTGTGGATGCAATTACATCTTTTCAAGACTGCTCTGTGCATGAAATCAGGCCTATCTTAGCTTGCTATGATTATGATATTATCAACACACCAGAAAAGTTTGGACAAGGAGTAAATTTGACTGAAAGAAAGATGAAGGAAAAAAGTGAGAGATCAGGGCTGGCACGACCAGTACGGTTGGAACGAGAGTACCGTTCATTAATATGATGCACTTTTGCAAACTTTAGCAGCCTGCTGCCGCTAATAAGCCCCAGTGAAACGGAGCAGCACTGCTCCCTCGCAGTGACCCTGGCACTGCCCGGGATAAGGGAGGGTTTTGTCTCTGGGAATAATTACTCTTTTCACATGTTACAAGTGTCCTGACCCCTGCGGTCGGCAGCCACTTTCCCCGAGCATAATTACTTCTGATCCGGCCCAAATGAGGCAGCCACATTAGGCCTGCAATAACACTGGCCCGGCTTCAAGCACAGCAGTGTGGGGAGTCTTGGTAGAGCAGGGCTGGGAAACAGGGGGTTTCTTTTCTCCAAGCCCTGGCGGTCATTTCCATCACGTCAGAGGTGCATTTCTTACACTTGCAGTCACCGCTAGAATCCAAGGCCTTTTCTCTCTCTCTCTTTCTCTAGGATGAGGAGATTGAGAGGCTTATTAAACACAATGTTAGCTCCTGGTGCCCTGCTAAAGCTTTGGCTAACAGATGCGATTCCAATTAACAGATAACTTCATTAGCTTGTGTGTGTGTGTGTGTGTGTTATTTTTTGCTCTACACTTTTCTTTCTCCTATTAATTTTAATTTATTCACATGGGGTTAATTAAAAGAAATGTATCAGAGAGATATGCAACAGCTATCTAATTAAATTCATTAATGCTTATTTTTGAGACGTGCGGAAACTGGCAGTGTTATTGCAAGAGGCAAGTTGTTCCAACACTTTAGTGCTCACTCGCTAGCATGGTGAGAAAACAGCTCTGGAAGGTGAGCTGTCGACAGACAAAAATCAGAAAAGCTTGTTCAGAAGGAGAGGGAGAGCACACCCGACTCAGGGGTTAGAAGAGTTTCAAAGGGAGAATCAGTCTCTCGATAGAGAAAGAATAGGGAGGTGTGTGACCTCACATTTAGCCAATCAAGCGCCACCCGTCTGGAAGTTGTTCTCTACAGTAGGCCTGGAGTGCGCATTTGTTTTGGGTCTTCATTTAGACGGATCTTGGAGTCGGCAGCCTACCCATTTACTCCACCAGAAGGCATAAACTGTCAATATCCCCCGCTGATGAATGACTCTTCATATATATATGAACTCAATTCATTTTTTCCCCTCTTTTCCCACAGATTGCATTTGCATCTGAATAACGGAATAAATCCATCTATTCTCCCTCCAGATCTTTTCAGTCTTTGAGAAAAAAAAAGGGAGGACAATCTTATCTGCTACTTCATGACTCCTGGCAAGAATGTAACCATTAGCACCGTCAGAGCCTCTTTCCACCATCCGTCGCACAATGATGCCCCAACACTTTTTAGCAAACATTAAAAATGCATTTGGCTAGGCATAAATGTAGGCCTTCTAAAGTTTGTGTCACTCCCAAGGTTAGGGAGTGATGTATGAAATTCCCCTCTCCCAGCAATTACTACACATTTAGTGTTTCAAAAGATATGCCAGGAGACAGGTGTGCCATTCAGAACCATGCTGCAAGGTTGAAATTGGAGGAAACGGCATGCAGCACAACTCCATTTGGGCCCCTTTTAGAGCTGAATAATGCAAATCCTCCACGTGGGGTATTTGTTTGGTGTCTGGGGCCTCTCTGTCACTCGAACACTCTCTCAGATGCCCATCTCCTTATGGGGTAAATAATGAAGCAGGGTTTGGATTGCGACAGTTACATTTCATTTGCAGGCAAATTACATTGGGGACCAGCCTTTACTGTACAGGCTTAATCAGGTGAACAACATTAATCAGGTGTCGTTAACATTGCGTAAAGTATATTACGGTCATTTGACAAGTTGTAGTTGCTACAGTTTCCCATTCATCCAAACTTCAGAGCTTCAGGTCTCATTCTCAAATAACATATGCTAAGATACTCATTTTGTATTCTGATCAGTACACAATTACAGTATTTCAAGCCTGTGAGTTTGTGGTTTTACTTGGGTAAACTTTGTTAGGTATCATTGATAATGTTTATCGATGCACAATATTGAAGAGTTATTAACAATATTTTAGATATTTTTAATATTTAGTATCCATATTGCACAATATTGGATTTTTATTAGGGCTCGAATGACGCGTCGACATAATCGATTAAAACTAAAAATGGCATAAGCCTACCACAGCAGCACAACTTCTATGCAGGAGCATCTAAAGAAAATATCCCAGGGCTCTCTTACCTCAAAACGATGAGACGGCATCGTAAGTATTTGGACTATTACAGCAAATATTTACACAGCACTAGAATACGGTTGTTAGTCCCATATTTTGTGCCTAATACGGTTGCATTTAGGGATGTCACAAGTACCGGTACTTCGGTACCAAGTCGGTACTGAAATTTTGAAAATGTGATGAT
This sequence comes from Coreius guichenoti, assembly GCA_039654105.1. Classification (NCBI taxonomy): domain Eukaryota; kingdom Metazoa; phylum Chordata; class Actinopteri; order Cypriniformes; family Gobionidae; genus Coreius; species Coreius guichenoti. The sequence goes on along the minus strand of CM077168.1, from coordinate 38,379,942 downwards.
ACCAGCATTTTTGTAGTACCGACTCTTGAGTATATTCGGTACCCACTAATAGACAGCTGCTTTCAGTCGCTTCCGTGTTGTTTATCTAAGCGCAGGGCTCCAGACTGTAGCCGATATATACTATTGTCTGTGAATATTAAACCGCAAAAGACTATTTTAAGATTAATCCTGCATGTTCTGCGTGTCTCTGTGTGAATGGCGCAGGTGCGCGGTTTCATTTGCCCCACACACACACACGTGACACTCACTGTCTTTTATAGCCTCTGCAGTCCATGACATGAACGCATAATGAGCATTTACCGTTTCATTTAAGAAAACTATCGTCAAATCAAACACACAGAACTCAAAAGATCTTCACAGCCTACTACTACTACTACTACTACTACTACTACTACTACTACTACTACTACTAGCGTAGAGGGTTGCCTTTAAATGTTTATATGTATAATTTACTTATGATTATCATCATAAATAATAAACTCATTGAATTTAATTTAATATTTTTATCAAGTAGTTAAATAAAATAGTAAAATAGTTCCAACAGATTTTGTTGTGGTACCGAAATTGGTACCGAGAACCGTAAAATTGATGGTATTGGTACCGACTACTGGAATTTTGGTATCGTGACATCCCATTCATACAGCATTCTGTTTTTTACGAGCTGCCATGGCTTCGAGACGCGTGGCTCAAATGTACTCTGCAACCGGTTACAAAGCATTTAACGCTGTTGTTGGTTATTTAAAATATCTAAAGGATGAACTCACGGCTCCATTGGACTCTTTTTTAATGATGTGCTGTCAATCGATGTAAAACTTAATGGTTTTATGGATACCACCATGTTTGACACTGACGGTATGGTTACCGCTATAGTTTGTTAGAATGCGGTTGTGACTTCAGCTGTTTGATCATACAGCTGACTGAACATATCAAGGAGCCACTTTAATCTCCTGAATGAACAAAACATTTTAGGATTCACACGAGCAATTACTGCTGTAAATCCCAAAAAGTGACTGAACGCAGCCATAGTAAACACCATTCCAAATTAGGCATACACTGCATAAACCTCATCTTTTGTGATTAATAATCATTAGAAAAAAAAGTTCATACACAGATTAGTTAGTTATTATTTATTGGTAAATTTAAAAAAAAAAAATAATCGATAGTTCCAGCCCTAGTCTTGCTCTATGTTCAAGATAGTGGTATTTATTGCATAGATTTAACCTCTTAGGAGATCTATTGAAGTTTCCCTTTAAGAGTGCATGTCAGAGCTTATGTAACGATAGCAGAGCTGTGTGTTGTTTTGATCAATTAAATTAAGAAATATTTATCAATCTTTCTTACTGTACAGTATATAATAATGCATAAATGTACTTGTAGCATACAAACTATTTAGTGTTATGTGTATTTTAATTGTCTTTTTTTAAATGTATAATATCAGCTATTTATTGGTTATTGGTCATAACATGAAAATAATCTCTCTCTTATATATATATATATATATATATATAGGAATAAGGTTTGTGTCTAATCATAATTATCTTTAAACAATGTTCTTGTTATTTATATGTATACTGTTATGTTTTTATTTAGAAGAAATGTTTAGATGAGTAAATGGGTGTGTATTCTAATCTTCTCCATAGCAGCATTGAAAGCACTATGATTGAATGGCCACACCATACAAGGTTATTGACGTTGCTGGAGAATTCAAGAGTTAAATCGAATGGCCACTCCATTATAAGCTCCAACCATGCACGGGAGACCGTCACGTTTAAATGTGTCAAGAAAGGGTAAAATCAGCGTCCGGCAGAAAGGGGGCTGGACAGCATTATTCAGCCTGTGCTCAGTTTCCAATTTCAATTAAAGCGGAGCAGAGTGGCCAAGCACTTTGGACCACAGCTGCCACTCTAATGGATCAGAACCCTCACGCTGAGCATCGATTAAATCAACCTCACCAATACTGTGTCCTTCCCCTTTAAGGAACAATACAAACTAACCAGCAATCACTGCCTTTAATTAGGTATTCAAGATTTGATTTATCGAAGGTCGGCCAATGAGTTGTGGAAGTTGGTATCTCATTAAGTGGACTGAGTTTCCATTTGCCAGCCTCCCTCCAGTGCTTTCTCTAACAGCATCCTCCCTTATATGTTGTGGCTTTTTTATTAAAAAAGGAATAGATTTTAATATCCATGTAATATTTGGATGGAATGTGTTTACACAGGCTATATTGGATTTCTCTCTCCCAACTATTTTCTTAAGTACTTTACATGAGGTTTGTTATTATCGGTTTGTGGCATATATATGGAAAGTTTATTGAGCTGGGGGGAGTTTTCATTACGTTGTCCCAATAGAAAAGAAAAACCCTCTGGCATACATGTTTCCTATATTTATAACAGTGACCTAGTCAGCATTACAAATACTGATGAATTGAATTCCTAGATTTCTCAAAAAATAAAATAATAAGTGGTATTATAAAAGTATTATGATAACAAATGGTTTGTTTTCTTCTTTAAAAGCAAAAATACATACTTAGTGCAATAAAGATCAAGTGAAGAGCATTAAGTTATAAAAAATTAAATTAACATGTATACATGGCGATCTAAAATGCATACAATATACTACCATTTATAAGTTGTGTCAATAAGTATATTTACATGTGTTAAGAAATGCATTAAAATTATCAAAAATGACAAAGATTTTTTTTCAAATATATAATTTGTCAAATACATGTTTTTTTTTTTTACTTAAAAAAAAAAATCCTGAAAAGAAAAAATATTACGGTTTCCACAAAACTATTAAGGAGCACAACTGTTTAAAACATTGATTAAAAAAAAAAGATATTCTTGAGCACCAAATCAGCATATTAGAATGATTTCTGAAAGATCATGTGACACTGAAGACTGGAGTAATGGTTCCTAAATATTCAGCTTTGTCGTCGCAAAATTAAATTGGGATTTAAATTTTACAATGTGGAAAATCAAAATAGTTATTTGAAATTGTAATATTCACAATATTACCTTTTTTTTTTTTTTAAATCAACTAAATGTATCCTTGATGAGACTTAGTTCAAAAACAAATATACATAATATATGTTTTATACATGCACAGAGAAAGCGAGAGAGAGAGAGAAATAGAGAGAGATACATATACGTACAGTACAATAGTTCTTATGATTCCAGAGAACCTCTATCATATCTACAGTAGAATGTGCCTGTGTGTGTGTGTGTGTGTGTGTGTGTGTGTGTGTGTGTGTGTGTGTGTGTGTGTGTGTGTGTGTGGTTGTAAGGTGGGTCAAGAGACTACAATCTCCAAAAACATTAAAGCAATAGTTTGACTATCTTCCTCACCCCAGGAATGACAAATTGAATCATATATTGAACAGTGTACATTACTCATTTCAGAATTCTTCTTGCTGCACTCCTCTATTCAGTAATCTTCAACAGCTCCATTACAAAACACAGATGCACATCAGCTATAATGAGGACTAGAACTGAGACATTGCATGTGTGCATTAAAACATGTTATAAACATACACAGTAAATACGTTTTGCACATGCAAACCAATTGCACACACACGTATGCATGCACGCTAATGCACACGGTAAACATGTACCCACACATGCCTACATACCCCTGTACCTACAAAACACACCATTCTAAAAACAACGCAACGGTTATCGGTGTGTGCATGCAGTTCTCCGGTAAACACACTCTTGCGAATATGTATCTAGGGAACATTTCAGGAGGGATTAAAAAAGGCCTTCCAACTAATAGGCATAATGGAAGATCAATGTATAACAAAATGGAAACTCTCATGCATAAACAGACCCCGTTACAATTATGCCACAAGATTCTATTTCTACATTAATCATTCATAAGTGCATAGCGCACCCTCATACACATTCATAATGCTTTCCCTTTCTGTGTCTAAATACCTTTCACAACTCATGTGTGGAATCTTTCCTGGTTTCATCATATGCGAGTCGGTTGATATTTACAGGATAAAGACAGCAAGGCGAGGTGTGCAGAATTCTATATATATATATATATATATATATATATATATATATATATATATATATATATATATATATATATATATATATATATATATATATATATATATATATATATATATATATATATATATATTTTTATTAACACTAATGAATGGCTATGACACCTCAAGCTGCACTTTCTAACTTCATTAGAGCCAAATGTGGATATCAGTGTAGGTATCATTAGGAAAGCTTTTATCAAGTTACAGAATGTGATAAGGTTAATGAGGAGTTTATAAAAGTGTCTCTGGCGGACGGAAAGAGCTGGCAGGGAGGATGAGACCTTAAGCAAAGTATGCTAGTCATTTATTTCATTAGCATGGCCACCTGTACTTTTTTTTGAAAAGCTAAACCTTTTAAAACAAGAAGGTCATGCCAAAAAGTAACACTCAAAAGTGCAGCAGCAGAACTTGGTCGAGAAAATTGCGTGCATGTGTTGAGCTGTAGGTCACTGCGTCGTTCTTTACCTAGTGCTATAGGTCGCAGTCAGTGGTAAAGAAACATTCCTAGAGCTTCACAGGACACCCGACGCAAAAGATGAGAGATGAAGGGAGGAGGGGAAAAAAAAAATAAACAAATAAATAAATACAGGAATGGAAGAGGGACTGATGAAATGGAGCCAAGTGTGACGACCTGCTGCAAGAGAAGCAGAGTGTGTGTGAGTGGAAAGAGAAAGTGATCGCACACAAATGCAATAGATGAAGCAACTCACCCTTGCAGCGAGACGTGCTAGTGAGAGGTGCTGTGACAAGGTGACACGAGGGAATAACATGTGGTCTAAAGACCAAAGGAAAGTAAATTAAAAACCACCTAGTGTAAAATCATCAATATGTAGCTGTATATCCCTTTTTCAGCAGAGCATATGTACTATTACTTGGAGCATGTCCACTGGGAGAAGCTACTATTGTTGAGAATTCCAGAGCAGAAACAAATATGAAAAGAAAAAAAAAAGGCAAACATTTGTAGCAAAAACACATAGTGTTTTTTTCTATTTTAAACATGAAGCAAAATTTGAATGGGCCTGATTAGAGTAAACATCATACGATATATGTTTTCTGCACATCTCTTGCTCAGCTTCATGTTTTTTTTTTTTTTTTTTTTTTTTTTTTTCACACTGCACCTGTCTGCATTCGTCTCAGGACTCAAGGTGAAAGATAAGGTTGCTCCGAGACATTTTAAAAGGTAGCCTAAAAATGACGATTCATCTCACTGGCAGCATGTCTGAGGATGTTATAAAAGGTTTTCGGTGTTCCCAATGCTTCAGTGATGGACTGTACGTCCTTGGAGCTTTTAAAAAATTATTTAAAAACTGGCCAATAACTGCATCTTTACACAGGAAAATACTGTAGAAGCAAGACTGGGAAGGATTCACAGAAACACGCTGTCGTGACAGACAGTATGGATGCAACATGAGCCTTAGCCAGCTCCCTTGATGTTTGACAGTGTTTAGAAATGTAAACGTCCTGGGGTGTACATTTTAATAAAAGTGTTTACACATAGCACAGGAAGGGGAAGTGATTGAGCTAGTAAGCGGTTCTGATGAACGCAACCATTTGCATCATAGACAGGTGCATCGTAACTTTAACTCTCACTCTCTCAAGAACCTTCGTCTTTATTCAGGTCCCCTTTGAGTTGTGGTGAAATGATGGGGAATGATATACTGTAGATCTGTAGTCACTGATGTGAGAAAGCACAAGTTTGATAGTGATCAAGTGCCTTGGGACAGAGACAGAAATGAGTTTGGTGAACTGTACATTTAGTCGATCGCATAAGATCTGCATTCGGTCTCTTTTGCTCAATTTAATTCTCGTCAACAGGGTTGTCCCGGGTCCCGAGACGAGGGGGGCCCACCCATAAAATTTGGTCCCGTATCCCCAGGATTTAAGCGACGACCCTGCATGCAATTATGGTAAAATTGTACAACGAGCTATCCAGTTTTGTACCATTGAAAAGGATGCATCACCCCTTGTAATGTTTATCATTTCAACTTTATCAAAATGTGTCAGACCATCATGCATTCAAAACCATCTTCAAGAAAAAGAGCATGGCAATTTAAGACCGCACAGCAATGACGGATCTCTATGTTGAGGACACATCAGTTGCAGATATATTGAACTGTAATTGCATCAGGAGGAAATGTTTATAAAGTAGTAATTTCTTCAGGCTGAAGCAATATAAGTGGCAGGAACACAAGCATTAGGCCCCGAATCCAGGCGCAATATTGCGAGAGACCCAGGGCGAGAGAAACATTGATGTAATTTCAATATTTGAAATTGGCAAGTTTAATTTAGAGTAAGAACAAGCCAATAAGCTGAGAAAATAGCAAATACAAGAGAGAAAATTACCTTGCAGGATGAAAAAAAGTGAAAAGGACTTAAGGAATGTATAAAAGTAATCTCCAAGTGGAAATTAGAAATCAACCCACAGAAAGGGGAATAACAGAAAAGAAATATTACCGTCCACTCTCTAAATCAATATAAAATTGCTATGAGACAGAATTACCATGGTAACTCAAGTAAAGAATGAAGCAATTCTTATTTTTTCAAAATAAAAACTGGTGCCTGAAGCCCCGAGTTTTATTACAGTGACAGACAGATCCGGGGTCTAGTATTCATTTGAAACATTGCATTTCAAATACATGCATTAGAACGAACAGATTTCATTGGTCAGTCGGCACGCATGGCTCGTAAATTAAACGGCGAACGGTAACCAAGAATTTATCATCAGGATGAAGAATAGAACGGTGTTCTTTTCTCTTCACCAGGTTCTTAGGGAGCCCAGCGATGTGAATGATCAATCCTGAACAAGTCCACAATGAGGACCCAATTATTCCTCCCAATCCAGATAGTTTTAAATACCTTGAAGGGAAAGAAAATGGCTGAATAGCGTATTTCTCCAGAGAGAATTAAAAGTCAACCAAGAGCTTCTTTTATTTAAAGGTAGTCATGAAAAAGAGTTGTGCTTGTTCTGTACCTGAACACATTTCCCCACTCCATCCTCCAAGTCATGACAAGAAAGTACAAAAGCAAGTACTGTATGGTATTGTGTCATGGCAAGGATCAAATACAGTGCAAGGACCACTGATGACAAAGCCTGCAATGCTGAAATGTGAAAGGGTTGATAATTTGGGAAGGCAGTGTAATAGTAGTACAATAGCAAGAGTGTGCAAAACCCTGTTACAAGCACCACAACGCTCTACTTTCAATCTCCTGCGCTTAGTACATCATCGCATAGTACACAGAACAGAGATAGGAATGACCCAATATTTCACATAGAAAAACGCACATATTTTGAAACTTCCTAATAAAGCTTCCTAAGAGCGCAGGGTGAATTTTAGGTCAGAAAACTAAAGCAACCTAAGAGTGTAGTAAAAATAGTAAAAACTACTTTGTATCCTACTTTCCTGAGGATGTCAGGACAATTCAGGATAATTCTTTAAAGAATTGTTTGAAGAACATTTATTTTTCTAAATCTGAAATATCACAATGCACCAGCAAGTTAATAAGTACAGAGGATCTGTTGACTTATACAGAGGTGTATGGGTGATGTGAACGAACGGGTTTATGCATATGGTTATATTTTTTTCACAAGGCTCAGTTCAATTTGTCTTAAATCACTAGCTTCTCTCACTTTGAATTCAGCACAAGATGTACTGAACTATGAGGATACTATACCTCAACTGATATATTTAGAGTCAGACTACAGCCTTTTATTAGAGTCAGACTTATCTGAACATAGCCTGTTCCTGTGTTAGTTAAAAGTTTGTGAGTGTGAGTGTGAGTGTGAGTGTGAGTGTGAGAGAGAGAGAGAGAGAGAGAGAGAGAGAGAGAGAGAGAGAGAGAGAGAGAGAGAGAGAGAGAGAGAGAGAGAGAGAGAGAGAGAGCAGATCCAAGCTGCCTCCCCATCCCTGCCAAAATGCCAGCGCAGTTGGTCGGCACCAGCAAGCAAAGGGTGAAGCTTTTAGGCAATGAGCAGCAGGTGATCTAAGCTTTTCTGTAAGTCCTAATGCTCCTAAAAGCCACTCTCCCTGCTTCTGTAATTGGGCATCAGTAGTTAATGTAGTATTGACTGCATTACATGCTCCTGTGCATCCTCTCCTACTAATGCCATTTGCATCACCTTGTACATTTACCATATTGCTTAGCCAATAGCTGTTAAAAGCAATCTCAATCATGAATCATATGAGGAACTTTTAGCAAGACAGACATCCAAAGGAGACAATTTACAGTTGAGTTAATCTGGGTACATTAGCGCAACATGGATTGAGCGAGACAGACCAATTTATGTTTCTACGGCAGTCCCTTTATTGGTTTTTAGATGCGTTAGTGAAAGGATGGTTGGCTCAAAGAGATATGAAATATCAATTTTCAAACATAAATATGGGCCTGAAATGCAAGCCATTACTTTAGAGGGGAAAGGGCCCCTGGCTAAAACTAAATGTGTGTGATGACAATATTCTATGAAAGATGACAAGAAAGCATTTTTAGGTCAGAGACGCTTTGTGGGGATTTTTTTCCCTCTCTCAACACCGTTAAAGAAACATATCAAAATGCAAAAAAAACGGGATTCAGCTTCACCAAAAACTTGTCAGCACCAAAAGCTCCAAAAGAAAAAAAAGTTTATAAACGGTTTCCATAGGAACCAGAGTGCAGCGTATATACAGAGACGTGCATTGTTCATATGCCTGTAAAAACACAAAAATGCTTAACTAAATGCACTGATATCAATTTGGTGATAAAATAGATAAGTAAGGGTTAGGGTTCAAATGCTCTCACCTGTGAGCGAGGGCAGCCGCTGCGAATAAAACATCTCCGTAACTTCACAGATTTGCACGAGCGCTAAGTGATACTGCGGTGAATAGCGACGATGGTTCAGCTCTATCTACGTCTTTTAAGCAGATAATATCATATTTCATAAACGGGGACCGTATAGATTAGTACACCGCATTCTGCATGTCTCTCCCGACTCGGAAGTCTTTAGAGTACCGTACGCGCTTCCCCCCTCATGTAAACCTGATGAACGAACGTGTTCGTCTGATATGACAAACGAACTGGAGCATGAAAGTGCCGTTCGGAGAGAAAATGGACGCTAAATGCTGCATTTCCTTACTGTCCCGCGTTCTTCACAGTCGTATAGAGCAAATGAATGCACTCATAATCATCCGTGTACTTACCCTCTTCCTTGTCTAACACCATCGTCCTGAGGAGCGAGGAGTCCGGCTCCAGGCGATCCGTTCTCGGCTCCAGCACACTTCTGCGCGCGCCGCTCGCGTCTCTGAGAAGAAACTGCTTTGCAACAACAACAAAATAATAATCGTCCGCGTTGCTGCCACAAGCTTTGATTATACAGGCTTGTCTGTGTGGTTTTCCGCTGTTCAGAGACGGAAAGCCATGTAGAGAAGAATATGTATGTCTGTTATTCTATTGTTTAATGTATTTCGGAGATTATATGCAGCGATGTCCCCTCAGTTGTGTTCGCGTACGCAGCGCGTCAGTACCGGTAATATCCACGCTTGCAATTAACGATGTCTTAAACTAAAGTGAGACGCCACGGTGCATTCCATGCGAAAATGAAACGACTACACTAACTCAAATCTAATTTAAACACCCGTTTAAATTGAGCTGCCGCGAAGAAGCTCTCGGAGTAGAAACGTGTTCCTCCCAGTTCTCATTTGCTCCGAAACTGTAACTATATTCAAGAAATCCAATTCTGAGGCTGACAACTCCTAACAGCATGCTCACGCTGCCTTTCTCACCCAATTTATGCGCTCCGCGCGCTCCTGCTACTGAATAAATGCGCGCGCTTCCCAGAGAGCCACGGATTCCCCTGTTAATTAAATCAATTCATTATGCTCAGATCTGATTAGCAGCCCTTCCCCCCTCTTTGAATCAATTATTCAATACACAAACATAATTGCTTGTGCCAGAGGTGTCTAAGTATTAGCTTATTTAACTCCAAGGACACTAATTACCCCTAGGGCAAGGGAACTTTTCTCATTAATTCTGACAAAACACAAAAGCACAGCTAAGGGAAAGTGTGTATGTGTGTGTTTCCCAGTGTGTGTGTGTATTTATGTGAAGTGCTCACAGGGGGGATGTGTGTGTACGTGTGTTCCTGTGTGATTGTGATGTGTGTTATAAATAGAGAAAAGAGGGTTTGAGCTTTTAAAAACATTTTGAATAATGCTTATGATCTAATTCGTTCACATTCTTCATTCTTGTCGTTATAATATTTCCACTGGATGTGTATGATTGGCTAGACGACTCACTTTCCATATTCAGATAAACAGTCATTTTGAGAGCAACAACACAACAGATGGGCTATGTTTTGATTAGCGATGAGATAGGAGACCGCGTTTGGCTCTGGTAATATAATTGTTAGCTGTTACTTCACTGATAAAAGTGTTACTGTTTCATGGTGGGCAATTGCTGGGGCTTTCACCTGCCCTGCGGAGACTCTTAACCAATCAAGGCAGAGATCCACCCGAGATTAACCATTAAGGGAGATGCAGAGGTTACAAGTGCTCTGTTTGCTAGCAAGTAATCTGGCGTACTAGTTTTCCTTTACTTTTATTGTACATCCCTGTCAAAGTAGAGATGAAAATGTGCCTCGTTTAATGTCTTTGAGATCTGGATCTCCCTGAAGGTGATGAATAGACATAAATTATGAAATCGTAATTTATATCTACTATGCCCCCAGACATTCTTTCGTAGTTTAATTCAAACTATAGGCTGTCGCAACCTTAGCAGATTGGGACATTACCCTGCCCCTAAAAACCATTGTTTGAGCCTTTGCTCTCTTCCTCTCTTGCTTGACATGTCTGACTTTTCATTTCTGCACTGTGATAGATGGATGACTTTTGACCACAAATGTATGTCTGCTGACCTCTTGCAGAAGTGAATGACACCCAATTAATCCAATCACAACAAACTGAGGGAACAAGGAAAGCGTGGCCCCTTGTTGTTGAATGCTGGGCAACAAAAGGCCTCCTGACAGTTAAATGGGGAAACAATAACATGGCCGGTCTCTAAGTGCTGCTAAGTGTTTTAAAAAGCCGTATGCTGTTAAGACACTTCTTACAAAAAAGAGAAAGATTCATTTGATTAAATATGAACACAAAATATGTTCTATATTTTAAGGGTCGTTTTCTGACTGACAGTGAGTTGTAAGCCTGTAGAGTGGTTCATTATTAAAAAACATCAGGTTGTGATATTCTAGCTTCTTATGAAGCCCACTAGGAATTACTTCCACCAGTGCAGTGACACGTATCATGCTCCCCTTCTTTGCTGATGGTCAGTGATGGAGCGATCCATTGTTTCTTTATTATTAGGAGGCCTAGAGTGTATCCGTGTTCTATGGCACACTGCATACAGGGTCAGCTGTGACTGGAAACCATCCTGGAGTGTGGGCCTTGTGCTGCTGAGTTAATTAAAATTCATTTTTGATTGGGAATTAAGCAGGCCCATCTATTTACTGCTGGGGCTCACATACAGCCAGTTCAAAAACACAGCACAGTAATTAACCCTACCTAATCAGATAGCATAGAGCTGAGTTGGGTTCCCATTTATCCTGGGGCAAACAATCAGTGGATGGTGGAGTCAGGGAGAGGTTGAACACAAGCCTCTCCTATATTTCATAATGGTTAAGCTGATTATAAACCAATATCAGACATGGTACTTTTCTCTAACTGCGTTCAATGGAAAGTCCTGCTTGGAGGAAAGACTCGGAGAGGCCTGTTGTGATGATATCTGGATAAATGAGATAAATGATGCTCATGATAGATGGTGCTTGCTTACATTGTCTTCAGTGTATTCAAATACCAGTTGAAAGTTGCCCTCGTTTTCTTTCGTATGATGGGCAGCACTCAAGATTTTTATTTCATGTGTGACGATGCTTCATCACAGATAATTATCTTATAATTGTAATTGGTTTCCCAGGATGTTTTTTTGTCTTTCTGAGCACACCTCCTGCGTTCTAGCAGTGAGTTCAGTTTAATTTTGTGTTGATAATGGATGCAGTAAGTTTTTTAATATTACAGTGCAATATTTTGAAGCAGTGGACATAGTTGTTTGTTTACTCTTCTGACAGTTTATGTAGCCCCTCCTAGTGGCTGCATAATGCATGTTCACTTTTAAGTGAACCAGCAAGAGCCTTTTTCAGCTCTCCTTCCTGTTACAACAACGTATTCCGTATAATCCAAGAAACTGCCTATGACCTTTGAGAGCCTTACCACTTGAATATGCTCCTCAACGTTTGATTGCACGAAACAGCAATTTGCAGTCCACCTACTCATTCCAAATGGGACTAGTCAAAAATAGCTTAGGTGTCATTTGGGGGCAAAGAATCCTCTTCCCAAACATTTAATCCAACTTTAATCCCAGTCATTAAGAATTAGACATGCAGAGCTGTCCGGCCGTGCCTCTAAATTACAATCAAACGGTTACCAATTACACAAATTATTGATGGTAGATTCTCTTTTCAACTGCAAATTAAGGCTATTAAGAAAGGCTCCTTTTTAATGCAAAAGTGACTAATTAACTAACGGATGGGAAATCTGCAGCCCAGATATCAAAAAAGTGCTCGGCGCACATTGCAGAAACACAAGGGAACCAATTAGTTTAATTATCAAAACAGCTAATTAAAATTGCACAGTTCCTAATTAGTTCTTTGCTTTTGCCTCTAATTGACAGTATGGAGATAAATGGGCTGCCGATGAAAAAAAAGAGAGAGAGAGAGAGGGAGAGAGAGAGAAAAGGGGAGAGGAGAAAAACAGGAGAAACTTGTGCAGAATATTTATGCTGACTTTATCTCCGTCTGTGTGGCAGCCCTTGAAAGTGGAAAATTAATGACCTTAATTCCCAAACTGTTTTCCCTCTAACGGTGCTCCCCTCCATGCTCTCGGTACACTCGCCTTTGTATGGGGTTTGCCACCCTGCCAACTACTGGAATGGGGGAAAAGGAGGACTTGGGGGTGGGAAAGAGCCACCAATTCTCCTCCTAATGTGACAGCTCCCACCTAACAATAGAGCGAGATGAAAGAGTGGAGCAGATGTAACCACTGGGAGCGTTGCATCATGGGACTGCAACTTTGTTGCACTTTTTTTAAAGGGCTTCTGCCATCTTTTCTGAGCGCTAATTTGTCCCATAAAAAGAGAAGTCTGCTGGGACGCAGATAAAAGACATTTGATGGAGGAAAATGTTCTTTTATTGAATGTTCAAATGCCAGATGAATAATTGCTCTCCCAAGTTTATTTATTTTCAGATTCATTTTCTCATGGAGTGACCAATGTGAGCGGTGTGCCTGAATTACGGTGTCTTACTGTGTTTTATAGGAAAGGCTTCCTGCTGCCGGTACCATCTCTTTAAAGGTAGTTGAAGCTAAAAAGCAACGATGGATCCCGCTACACGAAATTGCTTCCCGGGAAATCTTGAATGACAGCCATTTGATTTTGAAGACCGTGTTTAGAGTGTGCTCTAGTAAGGCCCAGACCTGGCTGGCTGTAATCCTGACTATATCCCCTCACATGTCACTGTCGCAACAACCCCCTTCACATTAGGAGATAAGCATCTACTAATCAGTTTACTCAGGGGCCTGTGTTAAAATGTAAATTACATTAATGCTCAAATTATGCATTATGGTAGTCAGTGATGCCTGGCCCATAGCCTGCATAATGTTCCCATCATTTGGATACAATCTTTTTAGGTTTGTTGTTAATGCACACTGATTTTCCCTGGTCTGGTCAGCATCAAGTGTGATACATCAGTCGGCTAGCATGTGGGACATCATAAGAGAGTCACCATTTCTGAATTAGAAAGAGAGGAGCTTTTTAGCAGAGCTGCTCTAAAAGGTTACGATAATAACATGTTGGTTTCTTTTGCCTAGCACTCGCCCATGGAGAAGGACATTTCTGCTCTTTGCATTAATATTTCGGTGCTGGCGGTTGGAAAATTGCATATGTATTAATTTACTTGTAATCCCAGTGAGTCAAAGTGGATTGCCTGAAGAGCTTTTAGGAACAACATTCGAAATGTGATTTATCTGTCCTCTTCCTGGCCATTTCGAAATTGCACCCCGAAGAGACCCTCGTGTTGCAGAAGCTCTTTTTGCCCAGAGGAACCTGCTGCCCATGACTAACAAAGACGCACGTTCTTGGCTAATTGATTGTCTTCTGTTTTATTTATGGAAAGGTGGTAATTAGTGGCCAGCATAATGTACGCCCTTCATTAGCACACGGGTACCACTATGGATTTCACTGCTTTGTTTTAGAGGTGCATACCATTAGGAGCAAACAAAAGATGAGAATTTATTAGCACGGGCTCTTGTAAATATCCCTGAAAAGTCTGTGTGCCTTTAAGGGAGAGCGCAAGGCCTGTAAAACTTCTCTCAGCGCTTGCTCAGTGATTCCATTCGCGAGACGGAATACGTTAAGGAAAAAGCGGTATAAATTTAATTTTAATTGTTTTGTACACACGCCAGTGAAAAGGAACTGATTGGACACAGTTCACAGACAGTATATTAATATGTTATTTTCATATGTTAATTGGTTTGCATAATCTTTCCCCGTGCCTGTTTTCAGAGTACCTGGCACCGAGAAGGGGCCTAGAGAGAGAAAAAGGATGACTCCAATTTACATAAAATCAGACTCTCCGAACATTAAATAATAATGTGTCTGCAAGCCGAAGGTGTGTTCAGTTAGCAGAAAGCACATTTCTATAATTTATACGCCAGCTGTTTCGATGCTTTCGAGTCCATTTACCTCCCTGCCTGCATTTAATGAAATCTTGTTACTGGAGAATTGACTGGGGCTGAATTGAGATTTTAATCCCATTGACGTTGCGGCATGGAAATGCACACTGGTGGGAACTTTTAATGGAGGATCTTGTAATCAGAAGACACTTGTATTCAGCTCCCTTACAATAATGAATCTCATCAAATGCTCCGGGCCGGGCCGTGTACGAGGGGCTCAAATTTCAAGGTTTTTGACCATCCCCATTTGAGACATTCCTTGGGGAGAGTGTGATTACTCAAGTTTAGCAGTTTATTGCCTCATCTTTCAATAGCCACTGAAGCACAAAATTCTCATCTAGGTTACTCCTTTTTTTCTTCATTTACTTGAAGAGCAGGCCAATATAGACTGCAGAACAGCTGGTGACATCTACCATGTGGATTTCTATTGTGATGAACACTTTTGTTGTTCAACTTGTATTTGCATTATCATCATCAGTCAGTGTAGATATATTCTACATATTTATTACACAGCTATCCAAATACTTGATTGTGATTGGTCACTTGTGGATTTCAGAGGTCAGATATTTAGGCATTCTAGGCACATGCTCGCACGTCCTGGGGGGATATATATATATATATATATAAAATTATTATTATTTTACTCTAATGCTAAAACTCTGTAAGACAAATACTTTACAAATTAATTTACTATTGGTCACCCTTTGCGTCTTTCTGTGGGTTTTGCAAATATTTAACAGATGAAAAGTATTTTTAAAAAAATATTGTGACTAGATCCTCAGACTGTTGGTAAAACCTCATAACTCCACCCCGCATCTCAATGAAGTGCCCCCATACATTTTGGACCATCTTTGCTAGTTTGCAATGCAAGGGTAAATAAAAAAAAAAATATATATATATAAAGGCTAATGTTTTATGTATGTGAGGAGCGGAGAAGAGTCTTAGTCTAGCATTTGTCGTTGAGTCATAGCCAATACTGTCTTAATTACCTTGTGCATAGAACCACCACTTCATCTTTTATAACATGAGATTTTGGCCAAATGACAGAAAAAAACTGAGCACCCACATAGCTACAGTGAACTTTATAACATGTAAGTTGATGAAAACGTAATGCAATGCACTTACTGCTTCAGATGTGGGCTTTCTAAAAAAAAAAAAACAATATTCGCTGGTCAAAAACTTCATAACTTAATTTCAGCTTGATTTTGGTAAAATGTTAATAATGTAATGACACATGCAAGTACACGATCATATATAAAGCCACAATATCAGTGGCTAAAAATACAGTGTTTCCCATTTCCTGAAAAGTAAAAAAAAATCTTTTGCCTATGTCACAATATGAGGTAAATTCAGCCCTGCTTCTGGTGTTCATTCAAGTTTATTTAGTGCTATAACTAGTAGGAAGAGATGAGCGGTTCACGTGCCGATTCAACTGAGGCGCTACAGCAATCTGTCACAAGACATTAAAGAGGCACAAAACGGTTTTTATTGTTTGAATTTCTTTCTGATTAACAATTAACAAGAAAAGAAAAAGAAAAAAAAAGAATAAATAAAACAATATAACACAACATTGTAACATTGTTTCCACACATAATTATTACTGCCCCTTTTCCAAATAAGTTAAATATCTGGACCATTTCTTATAGTATAAATTTAGTTTGTCAGCCTGTTTATAGGACATATTTTCAAATGCGGCCACTCTACCTAATTCTGCTATCCATTCCTGAAAAGAAGGGGCCTCCTAAGAATTATTTGTCTGCCAATCAACTGGTTTGTACTCACTGCCTTAAGTGTTTGTCTCTTATTTCATTATCTGTCCACCCACCTAATATAAACAATTGAGGACATAGTGAAGTATCCAAAGCTGTGAAAATGTGTTCATGAACTCTTCCAGAAATCCTGAATTTTTGTACAAAACCAAAGAGCATGAATTCAATCTCCTTCCTCAGACTTACATCTCCAGCAATATGGCGTACCTTTTAAGGCCTAAACAGCCTGGAAGGAGTCCAATAAAAACGGTGCACAATCTTAAACTGTATAAGGCGTATTCTCGCGTCTCTAGATGCCGTTTTGACATTCTTTAAAACTCTATTCCATTCCTCGTCATCGAATGTTAGGTTCAGATCTCTTTCCCATATTTTCTTAAGAGCTAATAAAGCTCCATCACCAAGACTTTGAATCAACCAGGAATAGTACACTGATGCATCATGACCCTTCCCATATGCCGAAAGTACCATACAGTGAACATTTGCTGACTCAGGAAGCAGTGTACTAGAACCAAAAGTAGTGCAAAGCAAATGTCGTAACTGTAAATACCGAAAAAACTGAGATCTAGATATACCATACTGCTGTCGTATGTGTTCAAATGACTTCAGACTACCATTTTCATAAAGATCGCTTAATATAACGACACCTTTCTTAATCCATTCCTTCCATAAAAAGGGGGTTTTATTAACACACAATTTAGGGTTCAACCATATGCTTGAACAAGCATTTAGGTAAGGGTCAAAGCTACGCAGACGGGAAATTTTTAACCATACTGCATGCAAGTTTGAAATAATAGGATGTTTCTTCACCTCTCCGTCCAGTTTAATGGACAGACACAAAACAGTATTTATTGTTTGAATTTCTTAAAAATGACAATTTGAAAGCTGAGACTTGGTTTCATACCAAAAGTAATCTGCTCTGTCTTGTCTGTTGGCGCGTTGTCAGTGTCTTCTTTGCTCCGCAATGTATTTTTTCAATTGACCAGATTTCGGAGAGCACCGCCATGCATCATGACCTCAGAAGACTTCAGTATTAATATTGTTGCAGTTTGTCTTGTTACTAGGCCGTAATATGCTGGTTAATGAACAATCAGCCAGTCATTATTACATTATATATATTCATATTCTGGGTGATACAGGACTGATTTATTTTACAATAATGACCAGCTCAATTGTATTATCCCTTATTCAGAGGTTTGTCTCAAGTGATCACGTCTTGCTCACCCAACACTGCATTATATACATGTTCATTCCACCATGATTCCATGGATGTCACAGAAAGTTCTCGCAAGACTTTTTAAGGGGGCGGTCCGTCAGCCTTGCATTGCTGTGTGGAGATCATACAGGGACACCGGGGTTGTAGTAGAGGACGGATTTGTCCATGTTCCTCCTGGAGGTCTACTGCAGATCAATCACTGCAGAGCTGCTCCCACTGGGACTCTCAGTAACATCCACTGATTGCTTTCTGTGGTGGAGGCTGTTAAGTGGGAGCCGCATGATGGGCTCATGGACAACACTTAACGATCAATCAGCAAGGTCCAGACCTATTTCCAACTGCATACAGAGGCCGTCCTACACACCACACGCATTCAGCTGGAGAACCATTCAGGTGGTCAGAAGTGTTTAAGAATCACCAGGAAGAGAGCCCCTATCAGCGGTGGAGTGGAGAGTGAGGGAGGGTTGTAGTGGACAAGGACGCGCTATTCGTATTCAGTTTGGTGAATGTTTGGTCATTATTTATAATAGGGGAGATTTGAAAGTTGATATTTTGTTTTGAATGGTGTTTGAGAGCATGACCTTCAAAGAGTCAGTGTACGTTTCAGCTGGCACTTGATGAGAAGAGCTTGTCTTTGGGATTGGCAGGCATTCTGTTGTTTCCCTACCAATTTAAATACACCAGACAAACAAAGCTCTGCAAAAAAGCAAAATACATTTACCAGAGCAGAAATACTTGTTATATGCTGCTTGTGCAATAGACTTTACCACAACATGTAATGAACCGTAACATACAGTACCATGTCTTTAAGAACATTGTTGTTGTGCAGTACTTGTGCAATTGCTATGAACAGTCAAATGCAATACAGTCCAATCTGTACAGCCCTTACTTTAAATGTATCGTAAGTGCCTCCATAGAGCAGATGAAGCTCTAATGGCGAGAGAGCTACTTGAAGTTTTCCCATTGATTAAGGATTCCATTGACTTAATGAACCTTGTGCCTTCTATCAGACAAGCAGCCAATAAGTTCTAATCTCCCAAACAGATGTCAGGCACAGACTAGCTATAAATGAATTGATCTGCTCATCTTCCACAAATGGGAAAATGGCAAAGTATTGATATGACTCTCAGCATGATGGATCAGGGGTGGTGTTAAAACATGATCCATTGACCAGGACGTGATTGCAGGAATCAGGCAGCGGTGCTAATTTGCTAGAAGCCTTCAAAGGGAAGATTTTATTTTCTTTTACTGCAAATATAGTTTTATTGAGTAGGGAATGTTATTCTGGATGGGAAAGCGATGCAGAATATGACATGTTTTGTATTCCCCTGATTGTAATCAGTTTCAGAAAGAATATCTGTTATATGATGAAACTTAATAAGCAGTATCAGCAAAAAGATGTGAGTGAATCTTTTTAGCATGACTGTTTCTGTGTTGCTGAAGGAAAATCTATGAGTCTGTCCTTTTAGGCATTTCTGTGCCCTGAAAAGCAGCCGCGTTTTTGAGTTATTAAGATTATTAAGATTATTAGACTTTGCTTGCTTGGATTCCTATGAAATCTTGGGAAGATTTATACTACCTCCCTCTGTATTTTCTCTCAGTCACGGCAAGAAGATCAAGTTTTGAATAAGAACAACTGCTTATTTAATAGAAACGGAAACAATCTCTTCCCCCGCTAATCTTTCTCGATTTGGTTGTCAGAAATGTTAATCTTTCCTGTGGCCTGCAATAATGAGCCTGCTTTATTGGTCAAAGGCCATAATCATTTGAGCTCTTGCTTTATAAACTCATTTCTGCAGACTGACATTGTGATAGAGGCACGAATAATAAATCATAAACGGGTCCTCCTAGAAGATTGTATTGTAAATGTCAAACCACACAGGAAATTGTAATTAAAGAAAGGAAATTGCCTCAAAGAACCACCTGATTTTGAAACGAGCTAAGCATGGAATTTTGTAAGCATTTAATTATGGTTCAATTTTCCAAGACTGTTAGTTTTTTTTTCTCTTTGTTCATCTTTCTCTTTTGGACTTATTATTCTTTCCTCTTCTTCACAGTCACTCAGCGTGAGTTGCTGAAAAGAGGATCAGGAAGAGAGCTTAATTCTTTATGCTTTCATTCAAAACCAGAGTGATTATTTCATAAAATATTTTGTTCTGCCATTATCCAGTGTTTGAGAACCAAAGGGAGCACATTTAGCTGCACACCTTCAATATTTAGATGACTTCTTTTGTTTTGTGTTTTTTTCTATGCTCTTATTACATAACGTTTATCTGAAATTTGTATACACAAATCATCTATATTTTTCATTGAAAGCACAGAATAAGAAACAGGAATAAAACTAAACTTTTTCCCCCCTTAATAAGGTAAAGGAAAAAAAATCTTTATTCATCCATTATGTGTTGATAAACTATTTATTTGTTTTTGTAGTGACGGTGATATGTGTTCAGCATTAGCATTGATTATTACATGGCTCTTTAGAATACTTGATTCTGATTGGTCAGTCATGCCATCTAGTAATCAGTTATTTTAATCAGTCTCCATGGCAACGCTGTATATCAGACCACTCTTCCATGTAACTGAAAGTAGCGCTACATTTATTTCTCTGGTATCACACCGCAAACTCGCTCTGTTGTTTCATACAAACGCAACTGTCACCATTGTGCATCTCAATTATCAATTGTAGTTATCCTCATAGGATTTCAGTATTAATATTACTGTAATATTGTTATTTGCCTTGTTGCTAAGCTCATTGTTTTATAATTTGTGACAGACAAGAAAAAATTATAAAATAATAGGCTATGTATAGTTATACCACAATCATTTAAAAATATAAATAACAGTTAAAAAACAGTTCATAATCAATAAATGTCATTTCTTATGTTTTTTGTATCAGTATTTATTTATTTATTCTTATTTAGTTTCAAATACAGTTTCTGAATATTATTTACATATAAAACACCTAGATAACTATAGATAACTATAACGATAACTATATTAGCGTCCACACCAGCGGACGATATCATTCTGTTTATTCTAAGTGCATGCTTGTCTGACACTTTAAATGCTCGAACTTGTTACGGCAGTTCTGATTGACTGTCAATGTTTTTATCATTCATTAGCTGGATAAAATCATTCTGAAAATGATTCCAACAATATTGTTTCTCAATATCGTTATAGCTGCAGTGTGAACTCTGCTATTCTTTAATATTGAGAATGATTTTTAGAACTACTTTAAACAAACAGCTGTTTTCACAGCTCGCTGGGCGTTTTTTCCTGTGAGTGCTCTCAGCGGGCTTGCACCCTTGAACCGCTGCGAGCCGCGGTCATTTCCCCTGTGTGCCTCGGCTCTGATCGGAGCGGTTTTTTCCTTTTCTAAAAGAGCAACACGGTTTGACCCTGCGTCTTTTTCAAGATGTCATTCAAGCCGTGTGTTTCTGGATGCCGTCGTTATCTGTCCCCAGTTGACGGACACGATCGCTGTCTCACATGTTTGGGCGTTCAGCACGCTGAGGCGGCTTTCGTGGATGACTCATGTTCCCATTGCGGGAACATAACCATCGCAGTATTACGGTCTAGACTCGAATACCTCAGATGGCGTGCAGTGCCATTGTGCATCCCCCGATCTAGTGGTCCTCCCGCTGCAAAACAGAGGGCTGCTACTTTGGCTGATGCCTTTGGTGGAGACCTGAGGGTTACTGTGAGGGCACTCCCGCCGGGTCAACAGGCTCCTCGGGCCCCTCCCCCCTCCGCTGCGCCGGTGGAGCTTCCGGAAGGGCAGCCTGGTCCTTCCCGCGGGGGACCAGCTGTTACTTTCGGGGCTCCGGCTGAGGACATGGTTTCGATAGCTGCATTGGGGGACGAGCTAATGGACTCCGGAGATGAGGATTCGGCTGCGCTACCCCCTTCCGGTGTGGTAGCGTTGCCCGAGTCCGATCCGGAGCTCACCGCTATGCTTGCCCGGGCCGCCGCGAGTGTCGGGCTCGAGTGGAACCCTCCACCGTGTCCCGAACCCTCGCGGCTGGACAGTAGCGATGCAGCTGTGCCCGAAGACCGCTACTGACTGGCGGGGAAATCCGCGTCTCCCCTCCCGGGCGTGTAAGTTCTCGTCCGGACTAACAGGCAAGGCTTACACAGCCTGTGGAGAAGCTGCGTCATCTTTACATGCCATGGCGCTCCTGCAGGTCTACCAGGCCAAAGCGCTCAAGGAACTGCACGAGGGTAGTTCTGACCCAGGGGTTATACGAAAGTCACCGCACGCTCCCTGGGTCGGGCGATGTCCACACTGGTGGTCCAGGAGCGCCACCTGTGGCTGAACCTGGCGGATATGCGTGAGACCGACAAGGTGCGGTTCCTCAACGCCCCTGTCTGCCAGGCCGGCCTCTTCGGCGACGCCATCGAGAGCTTTGCCCAGCAGTTCTCAGTGGCCCAGAAGCAGACGGAGGCAATCAAGAACATTCTGCCCCGGCGACCTGCTGCTGCCTCCACCCAGTCGCCGGTTGCAGCACCTACGTCTGCTCGTCGCCAAGGGCGTCCCCCTGCATCCGCCTCCGTCCCTGCTAAGCCCAAGCAGCAGCCTCCACCTGGGAAGCAGGGCGCCGGGTGTAGGGGTGCTGCCCAACCCGTCCAGGGTCCCGCGAAGTCCGCTGGCAAGCGCAAGGGCAAGTGGCCCTGAGACGGGCAGCCCAGGGAGAAGAGGAGCTGCTCCAGGGGAGGTGGTGTCCGCACCCCTCCTCCCCCCGGAGGAGGACCGGGGGGAGAATGTCACCGAGAAGGCTGGTTCATACAACATCCTGCCGCTGGCTCTCCTGAGTCCAGCGGTACCCACATTCTCAATAAAAGAGCAGTTTCCTTCCCTGGGCCCCAAGAGGGCCAGGTTGGCAGTGTGCGACGCCCCCGGGCCTTGCCACTCCTTTCCTCCCCTCTCCCCTTCGCCAGGGGGCAGCAGTGTGGGCACGAGGACGCCCCCGGGCCTCCTCACCCACACTCTGCCCCACCTTGGAGTACTCAGACAACACTCCGGGCCGCCTCCGGGCCTCCTGAGTCGGGTCTGCGTACTCCACTTTGCTGCCCCACCCCGGGTACGTCTGTGGTGCCGTTGGTCCCGCTTATTCGGTCTCTGGGGGCCTGGCTAGGTCTCCCCAGGCCGTCTCGCTGGCTCATCCGTACCATCAGACTCGGCTACGCGATTCAGTTCAAGCGCTGGCCGCCCAAGTACAGGGGCATCCTCTTCACCACCGTGCAGAGCAGCGATGCCCATGTCTTGCAGTCGGAGATCGATGTCCTACTGGCGAAGGACGCGATCGAGCCGGTTCCTCCTACCGATATGAGGTCGGGGTTCTACAGCCCCTACTTCATTGTACCCAAGAAAGGTGGTGGGTTAAGACCGATCTTGGACCTGCGCATTCTGAATCGGGCCCTGCACAAACTCCCGTTCAAAATGTTAACGCAGAAACGCATTTTCGAATGCATCCGTCCCCGAGATTGGTTCGCAGCGATCGACCTGAAGGACGCGTACTTTCATGTCTCCATTCTCCCTCGACACAGACCGTTCCTACGCTTTGCGTTTGAGGGGAGGGCATATCAGTACAAAGTCTTGCCCTTCGGGCTGTTCCTGTCGCCTCGCGTTTTCACGAAAGTCGCGGAGGCAGCCATTGTTCCGCTCAGAGAATGCGGCGTTCGGATTCTCAACTATCTCGACGACTGGCTCATATTGGCCCAGTCCCGGGATCAGTTGTGCGAACACAGGGACCTGGTGCTCCATCACCTCAGCCTGTTGGGCCTTCGGGTCAACCGAGAGAAGAGCAACCTCTGTCCCACACAGAGGATCTCTTATCTCGGTATGGAGCTGGATTCGGTCAACCGGACGGCGTGCCTCACAGAGGAGCGAGTCCAGTCAGTCTTGAACTGCTTGAATACGTTCAAAGGCAGGACAGCGGTCCCACTGAAATTTTTTCAGAGGCTCCTGGGGCATATGGCATCTGCAGCCACGGTAACGCCGCTCGGATTGCTTCATATGAGACCGCTTCAACTCTGGCTTCACGACCAAGTCCCGAGATGGGCGTGGCAGAGTGGCAAGTACCGGGTCTCAGTTACTCCTTACTGTCGCCAAACCTTCAACCCCTGGGCGGACCCTTCGTTTCTACGAGCGGGAGTGTCCTTAGAACAGGTGTCCAGGCATGCTGTGGTCTTCACGGATGCCTCATCCACGGGCTGGGGGGCCACGTACAACGGGCACACAGTTTCGGGTCTGTGGACGGGGCCCCAACTGCGTTGGCATATCAATTGCCTAGAGTTATTGGCAGTACGTCTTGCCCTGGGTCGCCTCAAAAAGCCTCTACAGGGCAAGCACGTGCTGGTCCGTACAGACAGCACTGCGGCCGTTGCGTACATCAACCGTCAGGGTGGTCTACGCGTCCGTTGCATGCTCCAACTCGCCCGCCATCTCCTCCTGTGGAGTCAGAAGCGTCTGAGGTCACTTCGGGCTATTCACATCCCAGGTGCGCTGAACCAGACAGCCGACAAGCTCTCTCGTCAGTCGACACCTCCGGGAGAGTGGCGACTCCACCCCCGGAGCGTCCAGCTGATATGGGACCTCTTCGGAGCCGCACAGGTAGACCTGTTCGCCTCTCCGGACTCGACCCATTGCCAGTTATACTATTCCCTGACCGGGGGCACCCTCGGCATGGATGCACTGGCGCACAGCTGGCCCCGGGACCTACGCAAATATGCGTTTCCCCCAGTGAGCCTTCTCGCACAGACACTGTGCAAGGTCAGGGAGGACGAGGAGCAGGTCTTGTTAGTTGCGCCCTACTGGCCCAACCGGACCTGGTTCTCCGAACTCACACTCCTTGCGACAGCCCCTCCCTGGCCGATCCCCCTGAGGAAGGACCTACTTTCTCAGGGGCGGGGCACTCTATGGCACCCGCGTCCAGACCTCTGGAAACTCCATGTCTGGTCCCTGGACGGGACGCGGCGGTTCTAGTTGGCCTGCCACAAGCTGTGGTAGACACCATCACTTCTGCTAGAGCCCCCTCTACGAGGCGCCTCTATGCGCTGAAGTGGAACCTGTTCGTTGAGTGGTGTTCTTCTCGCCGGGAAGACCCCCGAAGGTGTTCGATTAAAGTCGTGCTTTCTTTCCTGCAAGATGGGCTGGAGCGAAGGCTGTCTCTCTCCACCCTCAAAATGTACGTCGCCGCAATAGCGGCGTATCACGATGCAGTGGAAGGTAAGTCCTTAGGGAAGCACGACTTAATCGTCAGGTTCCTCAGAGGTGCGAGGAGACTGAATCCTCCTCGTTCAACCTCGGTACCCTCTTGGGACCTAGCCCTAGTGCTCAGAGCACTTCAGGGTCCTCCCTTTGAGCCTTTACAGTCTGCAGAGTTAAACATCCTGTCCATGAAGACAGTGCTCCTGACTGCATTGGCCTCAATTAAGAGGGTAGGGGACCTGCATGCACTCTCGGTCAACGAATCGTGCCTAGAATTCGGGCCGGCCAACTCTCACGTTGTCCTGAGACCCCGGCCTGGATACGTGCCCAAGGATCCTACCACTCCCTTCCGGGATCAGGTGGTGAACCTGCAAGCGCTGCCTTCGGAGGAGGCAGACCTAGCCCTAGCTTTGCTCTGTCCCGTCCGTGCCCTCCGCGCCTATGTGGACCGAACTCAAAGCTTTAGAACCTCAGAGCAGCTCTTCGTCTGTTACGGGGGCTAGCAGAAGGGAAAGGCTGTCTCCAAGCAGAGGTTAGCCCACTGGATAGTGGATGCTATCGTCGTGGATGCTATGCTATCCAGTCCCAAGACGTGCCGTTCGGGGTGCGAGCGCACTCCACAAGGAGTGTAGCTTCCTCCTGGGCGTTGGCTCAAGGCGCCTCACTGACAGATATATGTAGAGCTGCGGGCTGGGCGACACCTAACACGTTCGCTAGATTCTATAGCCTCCGTGTAGAGCCGGTATCTTCCCGCATCCTCGCCCCCAGTGGCCAGTAGCGCTAAGTGCCCGTTCTAGTGTCGGCTTGATTATCTCCAGTTGTGTTCCCCGGAAACGTCTAACCCTGTCGAGCTCCTCCGTCACCCCTTCGGTGTCAGACGTTGCGGCCGTCTGACGCCAGGCCTGCACCCATATGCTTGTGGAACGTGTGTGTAGGCTGGGGTCCATATGTAGCGGTTCCCTAACGGCAACCCCATATGTGTATTCTCCACGGTACCAGCTACCCTACTTGGCTAGCCCCGTGTCTTTCCCTTGACAGAGCCTGCTCTGTCGTCTCTGGTGGTGTTCTTTCCCCCCTGGGATCAGGTTGGATCCACCCCAGAGACTGCCATATGTAGTACTACCCTGATAGGTTAGTCCTTATGTGTATTCCGCCACCTCTCCTTCCATTGAAGGACGTGGCTACGCAGCGTACCATCTCCACGAGACTGGCACGCTTTCTCAGCGTTATCCAATAGTCATACTGAGTGGGTCTTGCAGGAACAGCAGTGACTGACCTTCCCTGCCGGGAGCCCTGACTCCCACTCCAACATAGGTGTGGTCCAGTGAGCTCAGGCAGGGCGCTGGAAGGGCCAGCATCCCTCGCGTGTTGGTAGGGATCCCAATTCGTCGGTCAGTTCCGACGTACGTCGAACGTGACCGACTGAAAGGGAACGTTTCGTTTACATATGTAACCCTCGTTCCCTGAAGGAGGGAACGGAGACTTACGTCCCGTCGCCAGGTGCTGTGCTAAAGCGATATGCGGTACTTCCACTTCCGTATTTATACCCGCGATGCGGGGCGGATCGTGGAATGCGTCAACCGCATGCCAATCTTCATTGGCTCGTTTATAACACTCGAAGTAGATTGGTCTCTGAAAATAGATCCCAATTTGTCGGTCAGTTCCGACGTACTTCTCCGTTCCCTCCTTCAGGGAACGAGGGTTACATACGTAACCGAGACGTTAACGTATTTGAAGGAATATTGAGAGTAAAGGAAACACAATGCATTAAGAAAACTTTTTGAATTTGTAGATCAAGGTAAATTGTACTTAATTTGTCTTCCGGGAAACATGTAACATCTTCTGTTGCTTCCGAAGGGGAGTACTAAATGAAAAAAACTGATATTTAAACAAAATAAGAAAAAGTTGGACATCTTCATCCTGTTCAAAAATTTTCATCCCCCGGCTTTTATTGCATCGTGTTTCCTTCTGGAGCATCTGTGAATGTTTGAACCTTTTTTTAATAGTTTGAGTCCCTCAATTGTCCTCAGTGTGAAAAGATGTATCTCAAAATTATACAGTCACTGCCGGAAAAGGTTCAAATACGCAAAAGATGCTGGAAACTAATTTGCAGGACCTGAAGGATTTTTCTGAAGAACATTTGGGCAGTTTAACTGCTCAGGACAAACAAGGGACTCATGAACAACCATCACTAAACAAAAAAACAGCCGTGGATCATCCAGGTAAGGACACCGTAATTAAGAATCAAGGGTATGTAAACTTTTGAATGGGGATTTTTTTTGTTTTGTAGACTATATGTAAACATCTTTTATGTAAAATCTTATCTTATTCAGGACAGTACTAAATAAAAAAATAACATGCATTTGGATGATCCCTCTTATTTTTTTTAAATTATTCACATTGTCACAGATTCTGCAAGGGGTGTGTAAACTTTTGAGCAAGACTGTATATCTAAAGGATTGATGTCTGTTGGGCAAATTAAGAGCTTATTGATGCAGATCAGTCAGTCTGCTATTTTATTCCAACCGTTACTCCTGATCGGAGGCTTCCGTAAATATTTAGTTTATATGTAGAGTTACGCTTCAGCTAAGTATAATGGTGCAACACAAAAATATTTAGTTGTAACTTAGCGCCTATTTACATCAAAACTAGGCTAAGTTGTAACTTATGCACAGCTGGTGCAACTGGCCCCTGTGATGATTCTTCCCAACTAACACAAGATGGACCAGTTATGTGATTTATTGGTACCTTTTATTTCATGACTTACTAATTGACGACATAACTACGACGTTGCATGCTCATAGTTTCTTTTGTGCCTTATATACAGTGAAGAGATATAGGCCTACTGCGTGCGCCGCCGCATTTGCATGTGCAGTTGAAGAGTGCGCATTACAAGCACAGTGTAACGGCTGACAGGACAGGAAAGTTTGTTTGTCTGAGGTCAGAGACAAGCTACGAATTAACGTTAGAATAATGACACTGACATATAGCCTGGCAACATCTCATCTGACCGCAGATACTGAATCAACACAGGCACTTTTTACTTATGCCGAGTTCAGACTGCACGATTTTCAAACTCGTCAGATCACTGCTCTTTTCACACTGCATGACTATCTGGGGTAGCATTCAGTCACTGCTGTGTTCACACTGCACGATGGATCGGTGACAGGAGGTTTCACACTGCATGACTTTACAATAGGAAGAATCACCGACAACTCTCTCCGGTGCGCAAACTACGTTTCACAACCAAACACACGTGAGATGTGACAAGTAAACAACGCGAGATCATGCGTGCGTCAGACTGGAGTTCTCGCGCGAGACTGGAATTGTTATTACAAATGATAAACTGCAGAAAGTTTGCAATCCAAAATGTCTGTACGCTGATTTGCAGCGAAAAAGAGAAAAAGAAAAAAGATTATGGTGGAGGAAATGTTTGGGGAGACACAGGGAGCAAGGATTGTGTTCTGCAAAGAGAGTTTGGGGTAAATAAATAATTTTGCAATGTGCTGCTGTTGCGGCTGGTCAAGCAAATGTTTGTGCTTTGTTTCTGTTTGATATAATTGTAAATATATCTATTAAAATACTGATATTCTGGTCTATAACTCCTCTCTAAACCTCCCGCTGCCCTGTATCTTGCTCTCTCATTGGTTGTAGGTCATCGCCGATGTATTTTTCAGTCAGAACACATTTCACACAGCAGGATTTTGAATCGCCAACAAGTCCAGATATTTAGCATGCCAAATATCTCATGGCCGTTGGCGATTCTCTCAGGTCCCGTCTTTGATAATTCACACTGCGTGATTGTCACTCACGTGCACGAGCACCGATTTGCCTATGATTTAGGGCATTTGTCGGCGATTTCACAAAACCTGTCGGCGAGTCAAAATCGGGCCTAAAATCGGGCAGTGTGAACTCGACATTAAACTGCGTCTGACAGAAGAGTAAACAGCTTTTACGCACGTCTTTCAAAATAAAAGTCTAGCATCAGAAAAACATTTAGAATTAAGTTTTTTGTTGTCGATATTGTTTCTTTGACCGCACACTCAGAACGATCTTGTGACCCACCAGTTGAGAAACACTGCAGCAATGTACATGTGCACTATGAAAACATTGCTTGATTTGTGCAGCATAGCAGGTGCAGCATTAATGACATGACTTTTGGGGCGTGACTATCTGTTGGTCAAAAGTTACTTGCCATTACTTTCGCAATTCCGTTTAGTGCCTCTAGTGGTGCAGACATTGCACACTTCACCAACTATAGACCTCAGTCATCTGACATATCAGAAGACCTCATTCGCACATGTTGTGGTGGAGGGGTGTGACAGATAGCAGTGAGTGTGTCTGAGAGAGAAAGATCTGGTCTTGAAGTGGGTATCTACCCACACTCCTTAGCCCTGTGCAGCGATGTCAACCAGCCCCTCTGCGAGTCAGCCTGGGTGAGAGGAACAACAGAAATTTCAACTGAGAAGATCAATTATAGATAGAAGGAAATGAATGGGAAAAGAAATTTAATAAATTATTGAGTTGATGTCTTATATCATCTACAAAAGCCAATGAAAAATTAGATTGTGTATTTGGATGAAACTGGATTTTTAAAAGGGCTCAGAAAACATATTTAATTAGAAAAAGAAAAAAAAGATGGTGATTGGTATAGCCGGTTACACAAGGAGGAAAATGAATAGGTGGAAGAGAGATAGTGAGACATGTGCCCAAGAGAGAAAGAGAGAGAGAGAAAGACATGTCATGGACAGGAACACCAGAAAGTGAGACTGCAGTTTAGGCAAGATTGTGCAGAGTAAATTTTTTTTTCAACTCCCGAGGCAGGACATTGCAAATGAATTAGCATTTGCCATAAATTCTTAGATCACCATGTATTCTGTTTCAAATCTCATACATACAGAAGTGCAGTGGCTGTAAACTTATGCACCAGCCGTAGCAGAGAAATAGCCTCAGTTAATGTCAATGTGACTTCATTTTTTGTTTTCTACATACTGTCCCCAACCCAAACACATGTATCTAAACATAAAAGAGGACACTCTGATTTACCCATCAGCCTCAGGAAAAAGTAAACAGCAAAAGTAATTAAAAGGGAGTAACTTGAAAGTTGAAAGTGGATTTCTCCTCTGTTTGAACTAGAGCATGAGTTATAGTGCAGATGAGGGAGGAGAGGGGAAGTAAGGAAGACTAATTATGTGTTCTTCTGAGTGGCTTCTTTGGGACAAGGCGGTGTAGTACGAGGAATGCAAATTGCGACGGTTTCTAGGTGAGGTGCGCCACAGTCACAATTCGTGTTGGGACCCACAGTGTTCTCAACAAGGCTTTTGTGTTGCCATTCCCAAGAGACCAGCTCAACGAACAGTATTATCGGCATTGCCATGTTGTTTAAGCAGAAAAAAATGTCACTATTTGTAAGATGAAAGGCTATCTTCAGGGGATGAAAGAATTATTTCGTTTTTTTTCCACTTAATTGGTGTTGTGAGATACTGAGATTCTTGTCGCCAGCTCCCTTGCGGTTTTGATATTAGTGTATTTACTGGATTGCACTTGGTTTCTAGAGCATTATGACTCAAGGTGATGTATTTGTCAGTGTTTTGACCTCACAGTTGATACAATGAATGCAAAGTTCAAGTCTCCTATTCAGGCAGAGTTTCAACAATGGAGCATATACTGATTTCGCATTGACGTCAACTATAAGTTCCTGTTGTTACCGTACTTGCTATAGTGAAAATGACTGATGCTGCAGGACATTTTTCTTAAATTATTTCAACCATTTGAGGCAATCAGGATATTAGTGCGTTAGTTCCTAGAATACAGTAATCAGAGGCTCAGTAGAAATGCAAGACCAGACCGCTTCTTGGACATGAGAACAATCTTGTAATTGTGAAATGCCACTCAAGTATCAATCAATGATTAAGAAAAAAAAACCATGATGAATAAAAGCAACTCCGAGACCTTAATCAAACAAAGAAGTCGAGTTGAATTCCAAACAGCTCTTCAAAGTTAAGCAGCATTTAGATATAGATTTGCACAAGAACAATCTATAGCGCCGCTTTGTTGTTTTTCTATCACCAGACTCAAAAGGGGAAGAAAATCTATTAACTTCTGAGTAAAATGTACTCAGTCGCGTCAGAAATACTTGTGATTCAAGTGTGAATAGATTGTCGCTGCCATTAGATATGAGTTTATGCAGGTGTTGGCCACAGTCTGTGCTTGTGTGGGTGTCTTCAGGCGGGCTTGGAGTTGAAATGGTGATAATATAAAAATGCGTGAATCCGCTAATGAGACCCTCTTAATATTCTGCAAATCTAAGCATCATATTATCATAAACGTGCTCACAATTTAGTCAACTCCTTTGAGCGGCTGTGCTAGGAAATAAATTGTCCCGTTCTTTACTGCTAAATATTTGAGAGCACATGGATCCCTGCCACTGCCATCAACCTTTTAAAAGCTCTGTGATTGGCATATGAATAGAAAGTGCCTCTTTTGAGCGAACGTACAAGTTCCTGCCAGTGCGGTGAATGGAGCTCTATATTTTACCGTATACCAACAAGATCTCTAATTGCATTCCCGATCAGGCTAATTGAGTTGGATTCCAGTGCAAAGTCACAGTCATAAAGGCTTTCTGAAAAAAAAAAAAAGATGCCTGTACGGATGTACTTTAGATGGGCGAGTGAGCGGATTGATGCCAACGGCCTTTGTTCTGACATCTGTTAGTGACATCTGATGATTGGTTGGAATGCGGCGTTACTGGATATATTTTTCCGCAGCCAGAGCTAAAATTGAGCTGTGTTTCAGGGTCAGCACCACCATTGTGTCTGTCCATAGAGGTCACATCTTTTGTCATCTGATTGTGTGTGTGAGTGAATAAGGATCATTACATTAGATCATAAGTTGCTGAAATACAGCCGCCTTAACCTTAGAGTAGCTCTCGCTCCTTCACCGCTGTAATTGAATAACTTATCCACACACAAAAAAACTCTGCTCATCCTTTTCGCCTTCTATGCAGCAACACAGAAAGGGAAAAAAAAGTCTGCTCTGTAACTACCTGGGAAAGCAACCCATCAACAGCTGTTAGAGCTGACTTGAAGGTTAAATATTAGGAAGGAATCCAATTTCTCTTGTCTATTCAGCTCAGCGGTGTGTTAGATTGCAGCTGGAGTGTGCTTAGCGAGTATGGGGATATGAAGTGGGCTAATCAATCCCCTCTGCCTCATTCTCAAATTCCTCTCATATCAGGTCCCTGCCCCCCAGGCAGGCCTTCTGCTTTCCGAAAGCCAATTCCACACGAAATAAGAACTGTGACCTGCAGCTAGAGGGTGAAGTTGAGTTTTCCCTTCATGATTAATCTCTTCTTGGGTGGCTTTCAGAAAAAAACAGGGGGAGAGAGAGGGTGGACGTTGGGGGGGATATAGTGTAAGAATAAGAAAACATGCAAGTTGCTTTGCAACAAGCCCAATGATGTTTCTTTTTTTCTTCATCTTCTTCATAAGAACTTTGTATGGCCAATAAGGCTTATCTAGTCGGGAGCTGCTTGTTTTGATAGGGCTTCATATTGACATTGAGAAAATTAAGTAACAGATGCCACGATTAGACCTGCCACTGCTATTATTGTCGCCTGAACGAGGTAACACTAATGTGCTTTTTAACAGCTCCTATTTTTTTTTCCCAAGGACTTCACATGGCTTGGTGTGATATATGTTATAAACTAACAGGTGTACAGATGTACAAGCCGTGTTACTTAGCAACTCTTTATTTTATTCTCATGAATTTGAACATGCATGTCAATGACATCATTTTCAAACTATGTTTTTCACATAGATTTTTTATAAAAAAAAAAAAAATCTCTTTAGATTCTTTAGAATTAGTGTATGGATTATTATGATAGATCACAATTAGATAAAAGCACAGTTATAAAATCACAAAAAGACATCAAGACAAGCAGAGTGCAAAGTCTTCAGCGTAAGGCAGTATAACCTTAAAGTGCCAATGTAGCATTTTATAGCATATAATGACATCTTTCACTGAAATTGGACCTGTCAAGCACTCATCCATCCAGTTGGATTCTACCTAATGGCCGTTGGTTAGAGTTCAGAAAAAATGGTTAAAGTACCACACACCAGCCTCGAGTGTCTAGAAAGGCTTCAGAAACGATTGCTTTTGTGTAGCGATGAAACTCAGAAGGATGTGTTAAATAGTTGAATGTTTAAATGGCACAAGCCAAAAAATGGCTACAAATTTAAACCAGGCTCAGGTATTATATTCAGGAAACATCTTTTTGTTGTGCATAAACATTTTTTAAGTATCTCTAAACCTGCAGCTTTGTACTTCTCTGAACATTCCAGCCAATGAGCTCGTCCTCTCATTCTGACTCATCTCACATCCCCCAGGGTCCTCAGATAGACCCCAAAAATGTGCTCACCGGGACGCTAAATGGCCTCTGGAACCGTGTGCATTTTTAATGTCTTAATGATGATCCCATGCTCAATGTACAAGTGTTACACATACATCTAGTAAATTTTTTAGCATCTAAAATGCTCACTTTGAAAAACAGCCCATTTGCTCGCTACCCCCCACCAAACAAATTGGTGGAGAACAACAAAGTTCAATCTATGTTTGAATATTTCTGTGTTCATCATCTGCGGCGGGCACTTACAGGAGTGTGTTTTTTTTATCCTGGATATGGTCCATGAGGGACGAGTGGAATGTGGATTTCAACCAGATGGGGGAATCGGCTGCATCCAGCTTTGAGCACCTCTGAGTAAGGCTAAACAGTGGGCACAGTCATCCACACACCGGGCCAAATGGAAGAGTGAAGTAGCAAACACCATGGAGCTACTTAGAGGAGGAGGACTGCAGTGCTGTAAACATGTTCCTCTCATTGGTGTGTGGTCTTAGACACTCATTAAAGATGGAGTGGGTGGACTTGTTGGGGAGCCATTTGTACATTTGCTCTCATGAAAGAGATTTGTTTATAATATGCAGCATTATGGAGTTATCGTGTTAGGTGGCCTGGGCTGACTTGATGTCATTTGTAGTCTCTGGAATTTATACAGTTATATCCATAATAAGTGCAAGATTTACCGAAGCCCTCAAGGACAAAGTGCCTTACTTAGTCTATTATCTACATTACTTATTTTCTTATCTGCAGTGAATAACAATATTTTTTTTAGGTTACACTTTATTTCGATGGTCCACTTTAGACCTTTAGACTTTTAAACTATAAGTAACTTTGCAACTACATGTCAACTAACTCTTGTTAGATTATTAGTAGACTGTAGTAGACTATTAGTGGACTGTTAGGTTAGGGTTAGGTGTTAAGGTGCAAAATAATTTGACGTGTAGTCAGTAGAATGTCTGTTGGGGGATCAAAATAAAGTGTTACCATTTTTATGTGTAATTCTCAACTGTTCTGCATAATCTTTTTTTTTTTTTCGGTTTCAATCAACTTTTTTCATATAGTAGAGGTGCCCTGGAAAGCCAACAGTTTAGCATTCTAAATATGTAGCATGCTAAATGTAGTAACAGTTTGCATGCAGTTTCAATATGGGCCACTAGGGGCCCAATTATTATTTCCTAAATAAAGTCTTAAAAACTATTTTCTAAATGCTAAATGTTATTAAGTTTTTTTGTGTACGATTCAGCCATGCATGTTTAATTATATATATATATATGTATATATATATATGTGTATATATATATATATATATATATGTATGTGGCCCCTGCTGGCAAAATGAGCCGTAATGAGCACATTTTCAAAACTTGATTGTTATTTTCAAAAACCTTCAAAATGATGTACGATTTGTTAGAAAAAATGAATGAGCTACACCTGTTTGAAGTCGGTAGAGTCAGCAAAGTCAATACTGAGAAAAATCAAGTTAAAGTTTTCTGAAAATAACCTAACAACCACACCTTAAAATCCCTGGTAATACCACCTATTACACATCAGATGTTTTTCCCCAACAGTTAACGAAACGTTCACTTAAGACATAACAGAAAATGTTTGCGTGAATACTCGCCAAGACAGATATTTTGAAATACTGTAATTCTGTGTATATGTGTATATCGGGTCGCGCGCTGTCTGAGGCGTCTTTGTGCGTGCGTTTCAGATCTGTCTGTCAGCGCTGGTAAGATCACTTTGTTTACAGCATGAGTTTGAAAATCACATTTCATTGGTTCAGACTCATGCCATCGATAATTCGCTATGAATATTCACAAAGTTTGAATGCTGCGCTTTAAAACGATACCAAACTTGTGCTGAGGGGAAGCATAGTCAGATTGATTAGTGAAGAACTAATTTTTGTGAAAACCTCAAATTCGACCAAAACGGATATCTCCGAAGAGTCTTTAGTTTTATCATATTTATAAAAGACAGATACGCTGTACCGTTTCTTTCCGAAAACACCCGAGCTCGTGCAGGCGTGCGGTGGGCGGAGCTAAAGAGTCATGAGCACGCACACACACACAATACATCATGGCATTACCCCTGGATAACTTTCGATTCACTACACATTCGTGTTGTTTACATTATATGCACTTATGCGCCGATTGCCAACAAAACAGACATTTGATGCAGTTTCACTCACCGCCTGTGGTTATTTGGGAAGCTGAACAAGGTTATCTTTCCCTCACAACCAAAAACACACTTCTTTAGTAACATTGTTGATTTCATGGTCTAAAAACAAAATGACAGCACTGCCGGCGGCTTCTGTAACCCGAACGAAGCTCGTTGATGGGCGTGCTCTTGCTCTCGCTCGGGTTGACGTGTGCACGCGGTCATTCGGGAGAAGTGCCCATACAAGCAATTCCACCCTTTATGAAGTCATACAGGGCCATGCTCGAAAAAAACTTAACCGAAACTTGTTCGAATCCTGAAGGAGTGTATTTGGCACAGAAATACTCTGTCATACGTCCAACTTGTTTAGCATGAGAATCCAACTCTTTAACAGTATAAATAAGTCAGGATGCATGAAATAGCATTGTCCAACTGTCCCCTAGTTGAGGACAAGAAAACTTAAAATTTCTTGTTGTCTGGACAATCTAGTTATCTCTACTGGAAAAAATAAGTTGAAATAACTAAATTGCAAAAATATTTTTTACAGTTTAGGTGCGTAGATACCAAAAATCCACATAGGCATAGTACAGTAGGACAGTATATGCTTGCACACTATTATTTTAGGAAATTATTTCCTATGGACTATCAAGTCAAAAAATGTGTTCTGTTTAACAGAAGCATATCAAAAGTTTACAGTAATCTATCTGTAAAACTATTTACAGTACAGACCAGTGGCCTAGTGATGTTCTGACTCATTGAGTTATATAAGTTTGACTTTTTCCGATCATGTTCCCTCCTCTCCTCCCCGTCATTTGTGGTTCTCTTTCTGTGTCCTATCAATAAAAGTAGCAACAACAAAAAAAGTGTTAAAAGGCAGCCTAATCTGGGCAGCTTTATTTAGATTTGAAGCGTGATGTCGTAAGACTGACCAGGGTCATCGGACCTCTAGAGACCTCCACAGACGTCCATGTATGTGCAAGTATACAGGATGTGTCTGGCCTGCAACACTGCAGCACTCACACAGACCTTATCTCTGACAGCTAGGCCCTTGGAGCTCCACCATATTGATGAATAAAATAGTACCTTTTCCCAATTAGATTTCCCAGTGTTGGCATGAAAATGTACTGGCTGGAGAGGGGGAGTTAAAAGTGGCCTGGATGTTTGACGGTCTGCAAAGACAGCATAAAAGTTCTTCTGGCTCTTAATGACGGGGCTGGGGATGATGATGATGTTGAAGACTGACACTTTGTCAGAGGCTTTTATGGGCGCAGGGTGAAAGTGCACAGAGACGGTTCCGCCATCACTTCTCACCTCATTGTCCTCCGTGAGTAATGTAAGGAGGAAGAGGAGTGCGATGAAGATGAAGGGCGGAGAGTGGGGAGAGCAGATGCTCCTGTACACAGTGGTGGTCATCTCAGTGCGAGAGCTGAACTGCACTTAGGCCCCATTTGCTTTTAAGGATGTCTGACAGGACGGCAGCCACGTATGATCAAACTCCCCACACCCCCAATGTTCAGTTGTGACAGTTTGCTGGGAGAAGGCCTTA
Organism: Coreius guichenoti; assembly: GCA_039654105.1. NCBI lineage: Eukaryota > Metazoa > Chordata > Actinopteri > Cypriniformes > Gobionidae > Coreius > Coreius guichenoti. Next base: position 38,342,847 of record CM077168.1, on the reverse strand, counting down.
ATGCACTGTCACCAGCGCTCTCCACTCAGCTGCCTTGATTTACCTCCCCCATCTGTCCTAGTCAGGCAAGACAGGACAGAGAGCAGGACTAATGCTCTAGACCGGTTCACTATGGGTCATTTTTTAGTTTAGTGCACATCCAGCACATTAGCATTCCAAATTCACATTAGTCAGACTTTTTACATTTATGCCATTTTAATTAAAGTGATTATTATTATTTACTCACCCTCATGTGGATGCAAAATTGTATTACTTTTTTTTTTTTTTTTTTCATACAATGGAACTCAGTTGAAAAAGTATTCTTTTGTATTCCACTGAAGAAAGAAAGTCATACAAGTTTGGAAATTTCCATTTTTGAGTGACTTTACCTTTAAAAAATTTGGGGCGAATATGATTTGTTTTTAAAGAAATTAATTAAAAGAAATAAATTAAATTTAACATGGAGTCAATATATTAATCAAATGTTACAGTAAAGACATTTATAATATTACAAAAGATTGCTATTTTGAATAAATGCTGTTTTTTTTACTTCCTATTCATCGAAGAATCCTGAAAAAGTATCCTGGTTTCCACAAAAGTATTAAGCAGCACAACTGTTTTCAACATTGATAATAATAAGAACTGTTTCCTGAGCACCAAATCGGCATATTGTCACGCTGAAGACTGGAGTAATGGCTGCTGAAAATTCAGCTTTACCATCACAGGAATAAATATACATTTTAAAATATATTAATAATATATTTAAAATATATTACAATAGAAAACCGTTATTTTAAATTGTAATAATATTTCACAATATTACTGTTTTTATTTTTTAATATTACAAGATTTGGTGAGGATAAGAGGCTTCTTTCAAAAACCATAAAAAAATATGACAGACCCCAAAATTTTGAACGGTACTGTATCCCTTCAAATGTGGAACTGAAAGGGTTAAAAAGGTCATTTATGGATTTATTCGTTATTGAGGTTTGAAGCTGCTTCACTGTCAAAGAAAATGTTTTAGCTTCTTAAATAATCATGACATGTGGCCAAATAATGTACATGCTTTTATGTTTTGACTCACAATGAAAGCCTCCTCGGGCTTATCACCGCTTAAAACGCATCCTTTCAAAGCACCAGGCTCGTGACACAACCTTGGGATTTAATAATGATTTTATGAATCAGATGCTACTCTCACATGAGATAGACAGGAAATAGGGGGGGTTGTTGAGAGGTTTGGTAGAAGTGGCATCATGGGTAATCTGGAGGCTTGAAGGCTCTCTCTCAGCCATTATCTTAGGAAAGCGCACATGTCCGCTTTGCCACGTTATTCCAAGGTCTCAATTACGCTGTGTTCTCTATGATTTAAGCAGCACTGTTTTCATACCGGCTACACGGTGCACAACAAGCCTCTTAAAGTCCCTAATAAATGTGAAATTGCATGTGATGTGTTTTCCCCCTCTCTCTTCACTCTGTGTGCTTTGATCATGCGGTCCCATGACAGATCCATCAGCCCTCTCTTCGCCTCCTGTAGGAATTGGCTAAGCTTAATTGGTGCTACCAGGAATATATCAAAAGCAGGAAACCGGATGCTCTCCGAACAGCATCCACAAAGCAACCTCTAAATCTGTATGGCCACTTAGCAGCATTCTGCTTTTCAACGCACACAAACATTTTCAAAATGTTATAATGCCAGGTGCACAAGGAGACTATGACTTTACTACATCGTGACAGAAATCCCCCTCTGTCTCTAGTATTGGGGGTTGCTCCGACAGCCCGTTGTTCTAATCTTATTTAACAGTCTATGCCTAACACTCAATGCTGGGCCTCTTAGATTGGAGAGTTTCCAAACAATGCTGGGCTCACCCAAGCTTGGAATTGGTTTTCCGTGGAACGTCTCCCTCCTCCCTTTGGGCACTTTACCAATTTGACCAAATTTGTTCCATCACTGGCTCTAAGTAGCAAGAGTGTTTTTCGGCTTCGTACTGCAGACTGGAACTTGCAATTTGCACATTCTATGCAGAACATTAACAGCTTTGTTAAGGGCTGAAACCGACCTGGTACAGAATGGCTCGCTCAGAACTAGGACTAGGTTTATTTCTCTGGCAGTTCCTCAAGCTAAACTCAAATTAAGCTTAAAAGTTCCTCAAGCTAAGCTCAAAATCCCTCTTGACTCAATCAGCGGATCCAGTTTTGAAGGAGCTGAATCATTCAAGGTTATGCATATGATGTTTTCCCCCTGTATATATTTATATATTCATATACCCTCGACCTAATCATGTTTAAACTGAAGAAACCTTCAGCGTTATTAAAAAATAATGGAATGTCTTTGTCCTGCCTGACTGTGACTTACTGTATTACAACAGACATGCTCTATTGCCCCTTATGCCACTCTATTAAAATCGCAATGTGCCTTCCTCATTATCACCCACGGGTAGGACATTACATCTCTGTGAACTTTTGTTTGTTTTGTTTTTTTACCGTCTAATGCAAGACAAATACTCCATAGCCAAGGCACCTGTCTACTTGATGTATTACAGGCGTACAATAGGCTACTAAAAGTTGATATACTGTAATTGTGCATGATAATTAGAGTTATAAACCCACCTGTAAATGCCCCATTGGGATCTGGGATATTAGCTTGTTCACTGAAACGCACGCCCACTGCTTTTTTTAATTTTAGGGATGAGTGTTATTGGAAATATCATTTAAGAGCCATGATTGCATTGGAGGTGTACATATAGATAAAGACCAGAATGCTTCATAAACCATTACTTTACAATTGGAAGATAAGTGCATGAATTAGGCTAACGCTAATGGAAGAGTGTGTAAACTCAGCAGTAAGTTTAACAGGAGCGAGACTCAAGCTGCAGCCGAGAACAGCTTCAGGCAGCAAAAGCAATTAAGAAAACTTAAAATAATTTGAACTAATTCTTTTCTCGTTATCTGTGGAAAATAATGCATTATGTGTTGATTATGAGCGGGGAGGAAGTCCTTTATCAGGAGTGGGAATACCTTATGCTGAGACTGCTTCTTTCAGGAGGCTGCTTAAGGGGATTGCAGCGCTGGATTTCTATTTGGTCTGACTGTCTTGCTTTCATTTGCAGCCTTTGCTCTTTTTCTTCGCTATAGTTTGTTCCCTCTCTTTTCCCCCCCACCGCCTCACATTCAGAGTTCAAATTCATTAAACACGGTGTCATCACGCGTTAGTCTTCACCTATCGGCGGCAGCCATTTCCTCCCTCACGTTGCTTTTAGAAACAATTTGCTCGTGAATAGCAAAGGCATAACAAAGTGGAATGAATCAGAGTGAAAGCGTAGTGTTTCCTGGAGATGCGTGTTGGCAAATGGAGTTCCGTGCCTCCGTGTGACATCTAAACTCGCTGTATCCCTCAAACGGATGGTGTGCTTGTGTGTGGGGTGTCTGGTTGCAGGGATTGCCAGTAATCTTTAGTGGCTTGCTTATACACACACCACCCCGTATGCTTGTGAAGTTGTGAATGCTGGTGTCGATCCAGAAAATCCAGTTGCCTTTGGATGCTCGAACCACATCAAGACCTTTTGATGAGGGGCAGAAATCCTTTTCAAATGTCATACTTTGGTGATGTTTACCTTTAATAACCCAGATCTAAATATTTCTTTTTAATTTTGAACGAATCATTTGTTCTTGCTTCGAGACATTTTGTTGATATTTCATTCAGGCGGGCGTACACAATGAAACGGGCCTCTTTGATAGCAGTTTATTTATTTGATTCTCTGTGGAAGCTGCTGCCATCAGCTAGGCCTCGCCTGAACCCGGCGCGGTAATCTCGCCTCAGTCACGTCACAGCGAGGGCTCTGCTCAATTTCAGAGACACTAGTGAGCAGTCATGAGAGGATCCAAACCCCATTTAATGTCCTCTGATGGCTTTTGCCTGTTCGCTATCTCTCGGTGTATCAGAGTGAACTTAATAGGATAATGGAGTAATCCGGTTAGTTTACCTTCACTCTTAGACCATTTATTCAGCCTCTTTGATGCATTTGTTTCAGAGAACACCAATGGAGATGTTTAACCCGCAGATGCTAGACTGTGGAATGGTTGCGTAACGCATTCAATTTCGGCAGAGCAGCAGGCATGAGCGCGGTGTGTCATGAGTACCAGAGTTCATGTAACCTAATGGAGTGCAAATAGAGTCATTATGCACTGTAATAGGAAGCACTCTCTGCAATATAAGCCGAGCATGTTTTCACCACTTTTCTCAGTTTTTGCTTGCCCTTCCCTTCACTTCCCCCATTATGCAAAATGGAGTTGTAAAAACAGGCCAACTAATCTTTTCATGCCTGTATCTTTTATTCTCTTCAAGCATATTCCAAACGTTTTTGTGTTGTGTTGTTTGTCTGAGAAGGTGAATCCTGAATTTACAGCGGCTGCGTGCCACCTTGCTTCACGTGTTTGGGTTTAATTACATAGAAATAATCAATCGACTAATGATGGCATAATTTAGAGCTCACATTAATCTACTGTCTAGAGGTGTTAATCAGAGCAGAGCCCAGTCTGGATGTGGGGAATGTAACCAGGAAGAAAGTTATTCATGGAAGACCGGGTCACAGACCATGATGGAAGAGCAAGGCCAGTGATTGATTCTGAATGTTATGGTTCAGCCTATCGGCAGATTTTTCACACAGGTTTTATTGCGATAAGGGAGTCATTATATTAAAGTTACATTTGTTGCATATCCACAGTTGTTTCTGTGTTACGCCACAGAATTCAAAACATTCCAAACTGTATTTTGATTCGAAATACGGTTAAAACATTATTATTATTATTATTATTAGATTTAAATAGCTGTTTTCTATTTTAATATATTTAAAAAATTTACTCTGATGGCAAAGCTGAATTTTCAGCAGTCATGACTCCAGTCTTCAGTGTCACATGATCCTTCAGAAATCATTCTAATATGCTGATTTGGTGCTCAAGAAACATTCCTTATTATTATCAATATTTTTGATAAAAAATTTCAGGATAATTTGATGAATAGAAAGTTAAAAATAGCAGAATTTATTTGAAATAGAAATCTTTTGTAATTTAATAAATGTCTTTACCTTCACTTTTGATCAATTTAATGCATTCTTGTTGCATAAAAGTATTAATTTCTTTTTGAAAAAATTTATGTAATTTTTTATTAGGGACTGATTTATGTAATTCAATGCATTTTAATTCAGTGATTATGCAAACACCAAATATATTATTTCCAAACTTTGTCTCTGTTTTACTGTATTTTGAGTGAGGTAAACAAACCAAAACAAACCAAAGCCTTAGTTCCTTTAAATTATGGGCAAGATCCCTGTAGGTTGGAATTTAATATTGGAAGACCTTGTCCATGCAGGATTATTGTTTAAGCCAAGCCTATGAGTTTTGTACTTTCAGTGGGACAAATGGGGAAATTGAGGTACACAGATTTTCAATAACCTGTGCAACGTCCCGCAGTGGCTCATGGGAAGGCACACATTGCTCTTCCTTCCTTTTCAGCAGGATGCCCATGGGGGACCCAGCACGTGTTTACAGGTACAAGTACCAAGCACGGAAACAAGTGCCCTCGATCCCCCTAAACCCCAAACATACACACACATATACACCAAATGAATTCTGCCCCAGCAGCCCTTTACTGGAAATATCTAGAGGAAAGCGATGCTTAACACAGCCAAACATTACTTAAAAAAAGTCACATATTCAGGACAGCGGAAGATAACTGCATTGCACAAGAGACCTGCACTAATGTCAGCTGAAGGGCATTGGAATAAACAGCCGCTTGTCTTTTCTTGGTTAGGGAACTAGGGATTGGATGGGGTAACTGGGGATAGAGATAGCCAGCCTCTTCCAGCTGTCTCAGAGCTTCAGAGGACTTTCTCAGTCCTTCTGTCTCTCTCTCTCTCTCTCTCTCTCTCTCTCTCTCTCTCTCTCTCTCTCTCTCTCTCTCTCTCTCTCTCTCTCTCTCTCTTTCTCACTTTTTGCACTCAGATTTATTCTTTTTTGGACTCCTTTCATTGTGTACCAGAGTTTGGCCCTACACATCCTTCTTCTTAGTTTATAAAGGCCAACATATTTTTACTTATTAATTTTCCGTTTTAGCTCTGTTACGAGACTCAGTGGTAAGTTTGCCATGGCTTTCATTAAGGCTGAAGTAGGATGAAATATGGATGTGTAGGGAGTGGATTAGAGTGATGGAATGGCTTGAATATTGCTTTCCTGGCGCCTGGGCAATATTGTCTTGGGGGTTTAAGACACTTAGGTCCATAGAAACTTGAGCCATTTTCAAAATACCATCACACTCATCGGCAGGGCAGAAAAGAAGTTTGACTCATCCGCAACTGATGAATATCATCTTGAGACGCAGCTGACTTCAAAGTGTAAGAGAGGCTCCATCATCATGATGCATACAGTCTTGGGTTGAGAGAGGGGCTGACCTGAACAAAATGTTTGGGAGAACTTTCAAATGACTTATACAAATCCATTCTAACCATGAAGATCAACCGACAGACGGTGATGTGCTTTTAATGACATTTTGCTTATGAACAATGCAGCTAAGACAGCAGTGTCATCAAATCACTTGACATTTCTGTTATGTATCATTACCAACACCAATATTGGAAACTAAGCAAAGTCCTTGTCATATATCAAAGGCTTGATACATAACCGAATGGAAAATGGCATGCTAGACTTTCCTTGCTGTATTTGCCAGTAGACAATGGACAATGTGTTTGATAAAAATAAAACAAAAAAATAAAGTAAAAGTATAATATGTGCTTTCTCTCTGAGCCACATGCAGTATGTTTTGTTCCTGAATGAATCAGTGATTCATTCTCTCAACCGATTTGTTAAAAAACAATGTCTCACTTATCGTTTTTGAACAAATCAGTTGAATGAATGATTCAGTGATCCACTCAGACTGTTGCTTGCTTCAATCCTGATGGTAGTGTTTTTGAATGAATCTGTTACATAAATGATTCAAAGACACATTCATAAAGATAAAGACAGTCACATGTTTTGTACTTCAGTGATTCAGTGTGTTTTAACTCACTCACTTGTTGCCATCTATTTACAAAACGATGTAACTTACAGAAAGAGTCATGTTTGGGAGTTTGTACGTTTCAAAATTTGTGTTGACCTTTTGTTGATTGTTTTATTTTATTTGTACAGTTAGTATTCTTCTCTATTATATGCTCTGTCTTTGTGTTCTAAAGAGAGGATAAAAGCAGAAAAAGCAGGCCAGCAATTAAACCCCCACTAAATCACCTTAAAAATTAATTGCCAGCAAAGACATTAAGAGATTCCAGAGAATTTATGGAATCCTCCAAAATGAGGGTGAAATGGACATTTTAGTGATGCACAGGAAGTGCCTCTGGAGGGAGGATTTCTTGTGAGACTGTGGAAAGTGTAATTGAGTAGGGTAATAAGTTCCAGTGTTTATGTGTGAGCCAGTGTTTATCTATGCTACATTCATTTAAAAAAAAAAAAAATTAATAATAACAAAAATTAAACAAATAAATGCCTCAGTCTAGGGGAAAAGGGTGGCAGGATGCAGAGTGGGGGAGTAACTACTAACTTTTTCGGTAGTGTAACAGCACAGGACTAACAGTTTTGAAGATATTCAATATTCAATATTGTTTTAACGCCAAATCGCAATGTTGCACAAACCATAAGGCGAAACCTATCATGTTAGGTATCCTTAGACTTGGCAAGGATTCAGGAATCTAAGGAGATGACTCCCATGAAAATAATGGGACAGTGGCACTGTCTCTAAACTTCTCAGGCTCCTTCAGGGTATTGTGCTGATGACCCATACCGAGTTTCTTAATGATATGCTAATGTGTTCAAAAAATACAGCATTTTGCTACAAAATGTAAAATGGCCGACAGACATGGTATTGGATATCATTCAACTCAGCTGGCTGCCCTGAATCAAACAAGACCAGTTTTATATTGCCATTTTTGCTATCTCCAGACCAGTAGGTGGTGCTGTGCCGAAATGCAGCATGTAGCCTCAGGCCATGCTTGTTATGACATGTACCAAGTTTGGTCAGAATACGCTAAAGCGTTGCGGAGGTATAGCCTTGTGTCCAATTTGGCATGCTCTTCTTCAAATTTGTTTGCGTGTTATTCGAGAATGGTTGGGTTTATCAAAAAACTTTTGATACATTTTTGCCAGCATAGTCTGAAGATGATCTGATTTGATTTTCATGAAAATGGGAGCAACCGTCTAGGTGGAGTTTGAAAGAGTTGATAAAGTTTCTAGCCCTTATGGTTCAAACGTTATTAGCATAAATGTAAGTGAATCTTTGGATAGTTGGTGGCGCTAGAAGGATTGAGTTAGAGACTCCAAATTTGCTGTGTTGAATGTTTGGACTGTTCTCTTTCTGTGTGCCAAAATTCATAACTTTCCCACAAGCGGTTCTATGGTCTGCCATAGACTTCCAGAGCAGAAGAAGAAGAAGAAAAAAATAAGAACGCCAACGATTATAATAGGGGCCAAGAATAATAATAATAATCACTGTTCTGTTATAATAAATATCAGGGTCCCACTCACCAGCTCAATGAAGCAAGAGAGAGTGGCTGACTGAGGATGGTCCGCATGAAGGCCTATCTTATGATCAGCCAGGCTCACCTCCTTGTGCTTCTCTATGGGAGGCCGATGTGCACGGTGCGTGAGACCCACAGGATGCTTGTATTTCAACCTCTATTTGGTTGCCTGTTTTTGATCCTGTTGGTAAAGCGCTTGTCTCAGTGATTAAGACATACAGGTCTAAGTGAGAAAATAAGTGTAAATAAGATACTGACGCTGTACTGAGAGAATCGATCATTACATAAAAATATTGATAACAGATGTTTCAACTATTAATTTTCTTACTGTAACAATGAATGCGTAAAATAAAAAATGAACTGACAGCTCTCATTCAAACAGGGAGAGCTGATATTGACAGAGACAGAAACATCACTACAGTATACTGCTACGGTGAACGTGATTTCACCAAGTGCAACATGTTTCTGGATCAACATGTTTGTTGACCTTGAAACAACATTCCAATCAACCAATCAGATTTGAGGGACAAGTTTACAGTTTATGTCAATTTTAGGCTTACAACCAGGGGTAGGTGCTTCTATATCAGTGTAATTCACCTATCATTTCCCTCTGATTTTAGGGATAAGTTATGGTTAGGTTTAGAGGTAGGGATATGGTTAGGACTAAAGTTTTGGACAGGAATGTTGTGTTGTATATAGTGTAGTAAGTAAAGCACAGTGATTTTGCCAAGTAAGACATGTTCCTGGATCAACATATTTTGTTGATCCTGGAACATGTCTTACTTGGCAAAATCACTGTGCTTTACTTACTACACTATATACAACACACTATATTAAATGTATTAATGGGGTTATGGGAATATTGTTTTAAGTTCACTAAATAAAAAGTTGATATGATATTTTTTTAAGCATATTAAATGTTAAAAATGACAGCTATCAATTATACTGAATGGCAATAATTACTTGTATTAAAATAAATTAACAACAATTAAATTGTATTATGTAGAAAATAATGTAATATAATATATAATATAAATATTTATATAATATAATATTAAATCACCTAAATTGTGTTAACTTATATATTTAAAAATATATTTTTTCCTTAAATAGCGTTGATGTAGTTTGGCACATTTGAATTTTTTTTCCCCAGTACTGGTGGGATGACAGCATTGGTATGAAGCAGTGTACCCAGTGGCCCTGTCAGGCTTCTTCCTCCAAAATCCCCAAACTCAGCTCTGACTTGAACCACACAACAGCCAGCACCCAAGCCAAAATATCAGCAGGCCGTGTGAAATGGGCGGGTGACATGGAATGCAGAAACTTTCAGGTGAAAACTGAGGTAGAGCGAGACATGTTAAGGCATGTCTGTTCCTGGTTTATGTGGAGGACAAATGCATTTGTGACAGAAAGATAGAAGTGCTGCTGTCATTTCACGCTGCAAACATCAAATAATCACACAACCACAATTGTATCCCCACCCAGCAGTATTAGAACCCTAATCTACTCTCATCCAATGAGCAGAGAGAAGACAAACAGCCTACCTGGAGTCTCTCTCTTCATGCCATATGTCACCAGCTCTCTCCAGCAGCCCATCCTCAGTGATGCATGGGCAAATACCTGTCACTAACTGCCTGCTGTGGTAATAGGCTGTTCAACAATCCAGTCGTAATTCATTAAAACATGTAAAGTAGACATTTGGACAAGAGAACCAGCTTGCCCATCACAGCTCGTAGTGCGGGAAGATGTATTGCGCGGACTGTCATGATAAGGGCCTATCTGGCAGTGGGACAGTGGGCGAGTCAGAGGTTGGCTCTATCTCGGTCCTGGAGAGGCAGAGGCCTCGTTGGCTACGTCTGCCATCCGCCCGATGGTCCTGCGATCTATAAATGAAGTCATCACTCAAGTTCGTCGCCCATAACTGTGCCGAGCCAGTGGAAGTCAACGCGAGTCTGAGCACCCTTTCCCTGACATTAATTACACAGAAAATTAAACAAAATCTATTGCAGTGATTGAGGTGTTTACCGAGAGCAAGCAGCCACGAGGATGACTCTCTATCTATCATTCCACAGATAAGAGGACATAAAACACAAGGTGCTGTGTTGACATATTGAATTACCTCTGAAAATGTGTAGTTTCGGTGCAACACGTGAACTAGCATTTTGTGTTTTATACTGTGTGTATGTAATGCAGTAAGGAAGCAGAATCCACATGTGGCATAAAGCCAGCAGTTACTTGAAAGGATTTTCAATGCGGAATACAAAGCACAGTGTTTCGCATCTGTGAATACGGAGGAATCCAATAATTGTGCTTGTAATAATGACGGTTGGCTTGTGACATCTGTCACTTTAAAATGTCTCGAGTAAAATTAAGAGAAATGAATAGTGAACGCTCCCTCTCGTATGAAATAGTGTAATCCTCTTTAAAGGAAGACTTTGCCTTGCAAACCCTTTCTTCTTTAATTGTAACAATGATAATTGCAGTTTTGTGTTTGACGACTTTCAAGGACTTATCTCCTCTATTTTGTATTATTAACTTTCCCGCTTCCACTAAATCCGAAAGTTTTATGCTTTGTTACTTCTATTGTCATTGTTCATTTTCAATTGCCTATATTTCCTTTTTGAAATATAAAGTCATTATGTTCTTCCTTTTCTTGTGTTTCCCTTGAAGCCCTCTCTTTTCTATTATGGCTGAGCTGAAAAGTTTTTTCCACAGATTTTCAACTCTGAAATCACCATGAAACACCGTGGCGCTATTTACAGACAATTTGGGTCTATGAGTGTGAAACGGGCCTTTTTTCCCCAGCACTCACCTCACTCTATTAAAATGCCTGCCCGGCAAAACGTCAGCGGCAAGCTCCCGTGTCTCAAACTCAAAAGGTCATGTGTGAATTTTGCCCCTTGGCCTTGTTATCAAAGTTAAACGGCTAGTTTAACAGATTCCTATGGGCCTGTTTTTGAGAGTGCGCTCATTCACATCCAGGCTTCCTTGTTCATCTACACAGACAATGAGTGATTAGCACACAGTGGTAAGTGCTTTTCCCTGGCTTCAAAGGCCTAGCCGTGTGGCCGGCTTCAGAGGCAGGGGTGGCTTTTAATCTGGGCACACCACCTGTGAGAAGCGTCAGAAGTTGCGGTTGGCGTGGCAGCAGTAGGACTTCATTATGTCTGAGCCAGGCTTGGCCTGAGTTATCCTGCCTGGCTGTACCTCTCAGGCAATACACACACACACACACTTCGCTCGGGCCTTTCCCTTTCACGCGGCGCCCGCAATTTGTCACTTTTCACATGAGATGAAGCCTTTTATGAAGCGAAATGAGTTTCCCGAGAAAGAAGTGCCACAAAAGCCCCATGATTAATTTGCTTGTTAGGCTATTGCAGCTGTCACCTGTGTAAGACATCTGGACAGCAGATTGACTAATGCCATAAGTGGTACCGAAACATGGCTCACACTCTCTCGCAGTTAGCTTTCCCTGCAGTCAGTCTTTTAGTGGGCTTTTAAAGGGGGACTACTTGCTGTCTAAAATTGGCCTTTTTCTAAGGGGTAATTAATAAGCATTACTTGTGATTGACATGGTAATTAGTTGTATTAATGTGCCGCTAAGAGGGTCTGTACAGGAAGGAGGCCTATGGGTGTGAGGTGGGATGGTCTGACTCAAAGTGACCTCACTTATGTTTAATTGCCTTTTCTAATAATAATCTGGCTTTTACAGGCACGACAAGCATGGACTAAACAAAAAAGAAAGAGCATACAGTCTGACTGTGGTTAAGATGATGTGAAATCACTTTGAGGGTCTGTTGTCAGATCTCTGATATTGTACTCATCTTTAATCCACTGCATTGGAGCACTGCTAGGAGGTGTTTAAAATTAAAAAAAAAACTTTCACCAGATTTCTTATATACCTCTATCCTGTTGTATTCTTTTGTCCATTTTTAGGAGTGATGTAGCTAACAGTTCAAGTTTGAATGTAAGGAAGTGGAATTAAAATGAAATTCAAAGAAAGTCAAGACAAACATTGAATGACTTGCCAAAGGTTTTGAAGTAAGGATGGATGGATGGATTAGAGCAATTAAATAAATTCCCATTCCCATATAATTCCAATTCAAATTCCAATTTAACCCCCTGTTGGGTGTGGCCAATTCAATGCAATTTCCACACATCCCAACAAGAGAGTTACAGCAACGAGATGCAATTTTGAATGAATCCCCTCCCTTAATTTTTAATTATTGCGGAATTAGCTGGTGGTAGCATCCGTTTATTTATGTTTTCTGTGTAATCAGGAAATTCATCTGAGAAAACAGAGGCCCGAGGGCCAGTGACATCAAAAAATGCAACACAATACTCTCCCGTTCACATAACTCCCGTTTGATTAAAACCGTTTTGAAATATAGATAAACAAATCTGGCAGGTCCCATCATGTGCCTAGGGCCTACCGTGACCAATTCCTGTTTTTACTAAATATAAACAAAAAACAGCAAATTCCAGCTAGAGAGAAAAAAAGAGGGGATTTACAAAATGGCGGTCTTCAATCCAACTTGCAAACAATTCATTCAGCTGAAGCTACAATAACAACATCAATGGATGGGGCTTTAGTAAATGTTTAAAAACATACACTGTAGCGCCTGTATTTCTTTCCCGGAATCAATTTACTGTTGAAAGACACATTTCGCACTGATGGAGCAATTTGAGAAATGGAAATAACACCTGAGAACTTGTGAATCACCCTGTGCATTGATCAGAAGGTCCAGGGCTTTTTGTGGATGTGCTGTTGAGTATAAGCAGGTCACTAAATCAGATTCATGAACCGCTGGTAGATGGAGAGTGTTGGCATCAAAGGGGGTGTTGATAACCTAATATCAGGCTCGTGGAAAATAACCCTGCAAAAAAGATCATGTACCACCAACTTCCTTGGCTTGCACCCACCCAATACCATTACTATGAAAGATCTATGAATCACACATATGGAAATGAGACAATATAATATACTTTATTAATGCCCGGGGGGTGAATTATCTTTTCCTTTGATCTGTGTGGTGCATTTCTTTTTCTGTCATTTCCTCTTGTAGATCCATTGCTCACTTTCAAGTTGGATTACTTTTATTGTGCAGTGTGTGCAGTGTGTTTGGGCTTCATGTGATCAATTCCCCATAGCAGCATCAGTCATATCAGAGATACTCAATGAAACTAATCAGATACGTCTGTTTTGTTTAGTATCTGCTGACCAACCAGTATCAACATAACTTTAAAAAACCTCTACATACTGCCCATACTGATCTCTCTGTGGTGCCTTTTTTGGGCCTATTTCAATAATCCTCAACATGTATGTTTAATGGCAAGGGCCCCGACAGGAAATGATCAGCAAATGAAACGAAGCGGCAGGTTATTACGCAGCACTGCGGTGTCAGCCCGGGCTTCGCCGCCATTAATTTTATTGTAACTCATTTCAGCGGCCGAAGTACGCCGGGATTTAATGTTTCCATTCCCCCAGTCCTGTTCTGCATGACAAATTGTTTTAATAAACATATACTGGGTCATAATACAGTAATAATAAGCCTACCAGTCACCTTATATCACTGCAGTTAAATTCTCCCTCCCCATAAGCCAACATTGGTTACAATGACAATTACATGGGGAGCCAATCCTTAGCAGCGGCAAGCACAATGGACAGATTTAATATAGTTTGTAAATATGATTAGTGTGCTGTCGAGTTATTGGAGTCGGGTATTTACATTTCTCTCAGGGTTATTCACTATATGGGATCTACGTTGAACATAGGGGCCTTTTTTTCCTCTTTCTTTTCCCTCATAGCTTTTTTTTTTCTTTGAAGGGCTTCCTCTGCTCCCCTTCACAACTTAATGAAAAACACGGTTGACCGTTAATATTCCACGGATCAATCACCATTTTTAATTTTGAGGATAAATGTGCAATTGTGCAACCCTCCAAACCTTTCTCCCACCTACACTGTGTGTGAGTGCGTGCAGTCATGTGGATACTTGTTTGCAGCCGGATGCAGACTGGTGTTAATGGAAAAGAGAAAGAATGTGTTCTTGTAATGGCTGCTGGTTATTTACAGGGGTAATTTCATGCTACATTTCAATTATTGCCTAGGTTTGTTTTTAGCTCCTCAAGCTGTTGCTCCTACCTGCAATTGAGCAGAGAAAGGAAATTTATGATCAGTGCACAGTTGGTTCTGTGCATAGTGAAGAGTGCAGATTGTTTGTTAGTTACATCCGTCTCCAACATTTGGATAATGAAATACTCAAGTGGGGATTGCTGAGGTCAATAAATGCTGAAGCAATGCATTTAACCCATTCTCTTATTTCTGAGTCAGCAAAGGGACCAATTTGGCTGCACACAGGAAAGCACATTTGTAGACCTGCACAACTAAGTGCAGCGCATACGCTCCGAGTTCAATATGTTGTAGAGGAGCTGACTCTTTGTCTAATTATTCACAGCTTTTCACACAGAGAATTTCAATGTTTCCCAGAGTCATTCAAGATATGAATCTGTTTGCAGAAAATATTAACCCATCCCCACTCTTTCAAATATGTGAAGTAATAAACGGCCATATTATGAAGTCTAGTCCACAATGCAACCAAATAACTAACACAAATATTGATATGATAATCCGAAGATGTCAATAGAGGACAAAACACACTAATCTAGTCCAGAGTACAAGCCTGTCTGTTGATCTATTAGTTCTTCGTCTGAAAGATGAGAAATTTAGATCCTGTTCTGTTTTCATGTTGACCTGTTTGTGCCATATGGGATGCTGAGGCTGTTGTGGGAATGTACACAGGTAATTAGAACATGGGCCCCAGAATCTCATCAGATTTCTATTGTTCTCACAGTATGATTTTTTATTTTATTTTTAACAACCCATGGGAACTCAGTAGTGTGTCAATGTTGTAGCAGATTAATGGGATTATAATTACAAGCGATGTTTTCTTTGTGAAAGTCAACAGTCTTTTATTAGTTAATTTTGATGTGCCAGTTAGAAAGAGGCTAAAGTATAATAATATATAAATAATATTTACCATGGTAACCAGTGTTTCTGTCATTCTGTCATCATCAAAAAAAGCAGGGTGAGATTTGATTTTGTCCATTGGGAATTGATTGGGTCATAGCTGTTTGCTATTGCTGGAATCTTATTTGAGTGACAGGTTGCTGGAGGGCAGAGGTTATTGTCCTGCTATAGCACCGGTGTATAAAAAAAAAGAATTGTCCATTTTTATTTCATGTTGGCTTTAAGAGCGCCTTAAAAATATAATAAAAGTAGTCAATACAACTAAAGTAACATAATAGCATTGTGTGATTGTTTTGTCTGATTCACAAACAAATCATTCAGACTGGTTTTGTTTACTGGACAAACTCATTCTTGAATTGTATTGTATTGTATATTAATATATTTTATAAAAAATGACTTGTCTGTTCATCACATAAATCTGAAATCGGTCACAAACGGCTCTGACATGGTTTAGGATCCACATGCAGCTTTATTAGGATAATCCAAATGACAGGCAAGGGTCAAAACCACAGGGAAGACAATCCAAACAATAACAGAGTCCAAGAGACAGGCAAACAGGGAAATCCAGGAAACCAGGCAGAAGATCAAAAACCATGACACGGGTAAAAATAGAGTGTGCCAAAAGGCAGTGTGACACTTACAAGACTTTGCAAAGAATGAGTGAAAACACAGGGCTTACATAGGCAGGCATTAACAAGATAATGAGACACAGATGTAAGTAATCATCATAATAAGTCCAGGCAATGGGTTATGGGAAATGAAGTTCATGATAAGATAGCCCAGGAGTCTGGAGATAATGGAGCACTCCAGCTGGCGGATGTGACAAAATCAGTAATGAGTACATTCTTCAAAAATGTATCTTCTGAGTTCCACAAAAGAAAAAATGCTAAACGTTTTTTTAAACAACATGAGGGTGAGTAATTGATGACGGAACTTTATATTAAAATATGTATTTTGCCAGAATCAACTATTACCATAGTCAATTTTTGGCAGTTACTTATAGTCTCTATTCACTTATTTAAATATTCTCTTATGGTGTCTCGCAATGTCCAGTTTTTTCCAGGCACTATCATTTCAAGCTCAAATTGTAAAATGTCATATCTGAGGTCATGTAGTCATTAGTGGCATGATGAGTTCAGAATGTTTGCAGAGCAGACACCATACTCGTTCTGACAGGGGTTTGTCCAAAGTCTCCTCTGTGAACTGCCTATCACGACTGAAAATTACTGTGCTAATTGTTGTCAAGCAAAGCCTGATCCCGCCTGGCCCACTGTGCCCAGCCTCTCTGATGAAAGGAGCCCTCGCTTCCCTCTTGCTTAGGAAAGAGAAGGATGCCTTCAGTTCACTAGCAGTGGCCCTCCACATGTCAACAGGCCCCCCTCTAAACTGCCATCACATGAAAGACGCCGGCGCTCACCCCACAGAACTGACAGTTAAATGAAATATTTATTTTCAATATCTAAAAACATACATTCTGTCCTCAGCAGTAGTTTGAGAACACAGACTTCTGAAACACCTCATTGCCACTGGAGTCTTGGCCCTCCAGTGAGTCAATTAGGGAGGCTTAGAAATGTTGGCAGGTCTCCTTTCCTTTTAGCTTCAGTCTAGGTCTAATTTTTCATCTTCCAATTCTTTTCATCTAGTGTGCACTTATGATTCATTTCTTGTGGCTAATCAATTGTAGGTGAAATACATGTAGAACAGGCTCACCATGGCAGACAGATAACTGGGGCGAAAAGGTTGAGACTGACATTTGGTGATTTTCAGCCTTCATATCTTTCCAGCGCTCGCTTGTTTTTTTAATATTACGTGTGTGTCATGCGTGCCAAAGCTGCTGAAAAACTTTGGAGACCTCAACACAAGAAGAACTTATATAAATAACCTACCCTCTCATAAACTTGCTTCCTCACTCTGTTCTGCAAGTTAGGTCCAATTCTTTACTGACTGGAATAATATTTGAGTTGGCATTACCATTAATACACTTCCAGCGGTGTTGGCTCACATCAGAAGGGCTATCTAAAGGATGCGTGACCTTTTAAATGAATTCATATTTCTGTAATTGTGTTTCATGCTTGTTGCCCAGCATTGAGTTGGTTGTTATTTTATTGCATTTTCACCCTGAATTCTGAGCAATTGAGATACCATTTATGAAACAAATGATCAAAGTGATCTCTTCATTATGCTTTTTTCTTGTAAACACAGTTAATTTTGGGCAAATTAAGTTCATTTTCAGAAAATGTTTTTAGCGCCTTTCACTAGACATTTTACTTTGAAAGTGTCGCGAAACGTGCAATAAGCAACATATTATTATTTTGCAGAAAGATACGTTTTTCCAACAAGCCTGGGTTGTAAAATTGTGGCCGATACAAAGCCAATAATTATTTCATGGCTGATATTAAATTTCTATACTATTTTGAATAGTAATAAAATAAACCATTAAAACCATTAGGATTTAGGCATCAACATTTGGATTTAGGCATCAACATTATGAAAAATGGTTATTAATGTTTTTAAGTGAGTGTTATCGACAAAGTTCGTAAATAGTACTGACAGATACAATAAATACAATTAAAAAATCTCTAATAATTAACCAATAACCCGTCTGGGTTATATATTGTGCATTTATATTCAGAGCTGTTGGATTTGATTTGAAAATTTCAGATTTCCATCCTCCGTCCTTGTATTTATGCCATGTCCATAAACAAAGAAGGTGCAGCTACTATGATGCCAGATATGCTACTTACCTTTCTTGATTTTTAGGTTAATATGACTTACTACAGTATCTGTGATGTTGGTGTAGCTAGTCAGATTAGCACAACTGTCATGAATAACTTCCCCTACAAGTAACCTGCAATTTTATGTTCACAGAATGATGTAGTGTTTCTTTAAAGCTCCAGACAGGCAAAGCAAATGGCAGGTGTGGTTGTGATATAATTATTCCACTGATGAAGTATGTAGCAGTGGGCTACAGAGTGGTAATTGACTGGATTAAGTTGGCTCTGCTCTTGTCTCAATTAATCTGTAAAGAATTCCACTCAGCATCTTGACATTCATGTAAAGAGCAGGCGGATGAACGTATGGAAGCTCAGAGGCACTGGCTGTGCAGACAGAAAAGAAATATTATGGATCAAGAGGGAAAAGTCTAACAAACCACCTTTTGTGTTTCTCATTATTCTCAGACTCCCCACCCTCCATTTCTCTATATTTCTCTTTTCTCTCTCCGAACCTCCCACGATCTATCCCACTCCTCCTTATCTTCCTAGCCCCTGTCCTCAATCCTCCATGTTTCCTTCTAACTCTTGTCTGCTCTCCCAACCTGCTTTATCTTTTCACCTCTCTTTCGCCTCCCAGTGTCTTAGTATCACTAATAGAAACTCACTCCATCCCTCTTTGCTCTCCGCTGACATCCTAGATTTTGAAGAGTCGTGCCCTCGCCTCCTCATCCCACCCTCATGCTCTTCAGCCTTGGCAGTCTTTTCCTGTTAGTTTAATTCTCATTTCAACTAATTAATATTTTTGCATATAGCATCTGCAGCTCCTCTGGGACATTCCTTAATTAATCATTTATAAATCTACACAGCCTGCTAGTTTATTGGGTTCTGCCTTTAGCACAGACCTGCTGCATTGGGAAACCATGAATGATTAGTTAAAAGAATGAAAGGTTTTTAGCCCCACCACTACCAAAGTGATCAGGGTCTCACAAAAAAGCACATATATAAGTCCTTGCTTTGTACTATAGGTGTTTGAGTAACACAATAGTCACTCATTTTTGCCTGACCTGTCTTTTCGCTGGACATAGTGTCAGTAAATATGTTTACATGCACAATAGTTACATTCAGTCAGAATAAAACAATAATATTTTAACAGTAACCGGACATAGCAGTCCAATAATAATTTGTGTAACAGTAATCTGACATATTTAAGCACAGACAGTTGTCTGACAGTGTGTGCTGAAATATGCATGTAATTATGTAAATAGTTCATCAGATATCTTCTTGTGAGGTGGCGTTAATCACATCTTCAGAGTGTGTGCCAGTGTTATTCTACGCAGCAGCAAACTTTTTCTCAACTCTTGATTCAGTTTTTTTTTAACAAGTCAGTCAAAAAGATTCACAACACAGTCGGTTTGAATCAAACTCACTCTGTCAGTGAACCATTCAGAGTTGTTATTTATATATATATATATATATATATGTAGGTGTGTGTGTGTGCATATATTTGTTGTGTTTGTATTTTCTGTAATAAATAATGGAGAGCTGTGATTTTCTTGCTGCTCAACGCAACCACATGTGCGCACAGGGCCGGAGATGGGGGGGGGGGGTAAAATTATCCACTATTAATTCTGCTAAACTCTGACAGGGCAAGTGGTGACAGGGTGCTGAAACTGTCTGGGCTTTTATTGGAAAAGAGGCAGTATTTCCATCACTTAGAAGCGAAATAAATTAATTGAATCAACTGGAGGCGTTGTGGGAGCATTTCATAATGTCTCTCCACTCTGACAGGACAGTGTGCCTTCTTCAACAGGGTTCCACCAAGCAATTAAACCTCCACTGGCTCCAGCAGGCTGGACTCACACAGGCCGCTGTTGCCTGTTATCAGTGCTTTCTCTCCCCCTCTTATCATCAAAGAGGCTGCACTTTAGTACAGAGAGGAGGTATATCTAGTAATAAGGTAACAGCTTAAAAGCCATCCACACTATATAATGCACTTACCGAGCTCTTGACCACACTAAACCGACCTGAATCCAACTCCATAAAACTGTGTGCTATAAATCATGCCCACTGGTCTCTTTTCCACTAACAGCCCGATACTACATTAACCAGAATTCCTCTCATTTTAAGCTATGCTGTGGCCCAGATTTCTATGCACTCACTGTAGGCATATGGGCCTCTGTTTGGCTCATTAGCGCCTCAGTTGTCAACCAGACCTTGTGCTGCAGCACACGCAAGCCTCCCAGATAACACTGACAGAAAAGAATAATCATAACAGAGGAGGGGGAGAAACAGAGTGGGTCTCGCAGCCACAGTAATTACACTGCATTCATCTGAGGGGCTGAAAAAGAGTGCGTGTGTGTGTTTGTGTGAGCTAGACACCATATGCAGGCCTGCACAACTACACAACAAGAACCAATCACTTTTATTGAAATGCATCTCAATTTCCCTTTTTTAATACTGAGGGGTCCATTAAGGATTCATAGGAAGACACAATAAATGGGAGGGAGGGATGGTGGCACACAGCTGTCTCCGCTCTGTCTTCATTACCCAGCATCCCTCTGTGCTGCTCACCATTTCCAGCCAACCAAATATCCCCATAATGTCTCTGTTATAATAGAGTCTGCATAGATTCTGTGCATTGCACCCTTTGTTTTGCACTCACGCAACGAACGCACTCATCAAGTCGAGACCAGAAAATATTGAGGAAACCTGTGAGCGCTTAGATCCGATTCCACTACTTAAGCTTTATGTTTTTACACATAAGTGTTAACAGCACTCTATGACATTTCTGATGGTGCAGAAAGCTCTGAGACCACATAATTCTTCTGCTTTGCTTATGTGCATCGGATTCAAGAGCGACTTCATGCTGGCTAGTGAGATGAACAGGCAGTAACCTGATCCTTGCTGGAAACTTTTCAAACACCAGGATTTTTCTCTCTGTTTTCTCTGGCAACCCACTCACAATATAATACCCACATCTACATCATGAATCTCCCCCAGCCTCTCAGGCTTTAAACACTGCTGAGTGGTAGGATTAGATATGAATTTGGCAATTGTCAGGCTTTGAGATTTCTTGACAAAGTGACTTATAACAATTCTTTAAAATGAAATACCATGCTGACGGGATGGTAGAGTTGTAAGTTATTGATTAAATTTATTCAAAAATAATTTTAATTTCTCATAATTGCATCAGATGTCCACACTGGGCAATGGTGGAGATGGAGGTGTTGATCCTCAGAACTTTGAGAGATCTGGTAGAATAAGAAGGTATTACATCTTTTTCTTAAAAAGAAGGAATCACTTTTCAGCATTTAATCACAGTTCCAGCAACAGGGAAATATAGCAGATTCAATAATATCTATTACTTTTTGGTTATTTAATATATAATGTAAGTAAAACAAAAAGGTACTTTAGGCTTTACAATAAGCCTCAATTTGTTAACATTAGTTATTGCATTAGGTTTCATAAACTTACAACGAACAATACTTTTACAGAATTTATTAATCTAAGTTAAGTTAATGTTAAATTCCATGTACAATATTTTTAACATTTGAAGTTGTATTAATGAATGTTAACAACATAGTTAATGAATTTTAAATGGACATGAATTAACAATAAACAATACTATATTTATATTTCAACATTAACCAATTCGCCTAGATTACAAAATATAAAATAATTAAATAATAAAAAGGATTAATATTTTCAATATTTTTATGTTGTTTTAATCTATATCTTTTATATTGTACCTGATACATTAACTAATGTTAATGAATTTTGTGTGTGTGTAGATGTGGAGAGAGAAAGGAGGCGAGATTTCGCTTTACAGCTGTTTAACATCTTGCAGAAGCTGGACAGTTATTTCCTCTTAAAATCTCAACCGTTACTATTTGCTCATTATAGCAGTTCAAAACATTCAGTCCCATATTCCCTATGTCTGCATACAGATTCTGTCATCTCTCTCAATGAATGTGTAGGAAACAAAAGATTGTGTTTATGAATGTGGAATTGATGGATTCATCATCTTGGAGTGAACTGATTTCAGTCATGGTGCCTTTTCAGAATCCATTAGTGTCATGTGTGATGACTGAGGCTTGTGGAAAGAGGAGTCTGAAAGACAGGTGATTATTCAATGACAAGAGTAAACAAGCAGCAGCAGACTCAGAACATGCTTGATGGCTGTCAGATACGGTACTCTTACCTGTATAAAGATATACATCAATGTCTTGTGAGTTTATATTTGGTGTTGTGATTTGCCTCTGGGGACGTTGTACTGAAATCTTGTGGTTTGTGTTGCATTTATGTTGTCATATTGACACTTTACTTGGAGTTTTAGTACTCAGCTTAGTATTTTGCCATTGTACCAGCTGATGTAGCTGATCTACCAGATAGTGTCTTTGCACATGCAAGTTAAAGCTGCTCTGAGCAAACTCTGTGTTAGCTCCAAATTCTGTGTAAGGACCAATATAGCATTAAAGCCATAAAGAAATATGCCAGCTCAGCCTCTTGCTTTAAAGGCAGCTTGATGCTATTTTGCTTCTTTGTAGGTTAAATACAACATCATTGAGAGTAAATCAGAGTATGTATGATTTATAATTTCTACATCTATTTTTAAAATGTCTTATTTAAAACATATAATTCATAATTTATTTCTGCAGTTTGATTCCTGTGAAAATGCATTCATGTCACAGTCTGTGCAAATGCCTTTTTATCACCTTTTTACACATGACTTTGTAGATGACGGGGCCAAAATATTAGGTTAAGACGTGGTAACATGTAGTTGTTACTTTAAGGAGCTATACTACCGTTTGGGGTCGGTAAAGAAGGGTTTTTTTTTTATATTCCTGTGATGGCAAAGCTGAATTTTCAGCCATTACTCCAGTCTTCAGTGTCACATGATCCTTCAGAAATCATTCTAATACGCTGATTTGGTGCACAAGAAACATCCCTTATTATTATCAATGTTGAAAACCGTTGAGCTGCTTAATATTTTTGCAAAAACCGTGATATATTTTTTCAGGATTCTTTGATGAATAAAAAAGAAATCCTTTGTAAAATTATAAATGTTTTTACTGTCACTTTTTATCAATTTAATGCATCCTTGCAAAGACTCGTACTGACCCCAAATTTTTTGAAGGGTATTGTATTTTTACCTGATCTAACCCTTAAAATAATTTTTCCAGTTTAATTCTAACAGTTTGACACTGAGATGAAATTAAGAGCAGGATGTTTTTAGGCTTGTTCGACTTCATGCAGCGCTGCGCAGACCGGTGGCTGACTTGAAACCATGCATGCTAGTTAGAAATTTTGTCCAATTTGAGACAGCGCCGATGGCTCGTGACTGTGACGTATGCCATCAAAGTACCACGAGAGCGATTCTAGAGCAGCCGGCTGGATCATTTTGCGCAGCTTCTCCAGAGCGGCTGCACGAGTGCTGATGAGGACACAGCTGTTCCACGATTGGCCGGATTCACCGCATGACAATGATCACGTATGTTTTGTGTCTATTCTGACACCTTCAGTTCCACTAATGCTCACAAATCAGTTTTTTTTTATTACAGTAAAACCTCTTTTCATGTAGTCGCGGTGTTATAGTGTTATTTTTATAAATATAAAACTGATAAAAAAATGTAGACCCCACATTACTGATAGTATAGTAGACTTATGTTAAACTTTATTCTTGTACAAAGAGAAGCTGTATTAAGCAGTAGGCCTACATAAAGTATTGAATAAAAATGTCTCTGAAACATCTGTGTATTTGACAAATATTGCGTTTATTTCACTTCAGTTGTGATAAAGTATGCAAACACAGCGCGATCGTCACTACGGGAAGCAGAAAGTGTCCGACTTCATGTCTCCGACTTCATGTTTTCAGCTCCTCCCCGACTGCACGCGGCAACTCTCGCCAAACGGTTACATCCAGCCGCAGCCGATGTCGAACACACCTTTTGTCACAGACCAGCCAGGCTCTCCACCCAGCCAATCACAAAGGTCACTCTCACCTGAATACTAATCACACACACCTGCACAGCATCTCCCTCATCTACAGAACTGCTACTTAAGCACACACCTCGCACCATTTTAGCGTCCGGTCTCGTTTCCAGACATATTTGGACTACCTACCTGACTCCTGCGATTCCCTCCAGCATTATACCTCCAACTTTATTCCTCTCCAAGTATCTCCAACATCTGATCCCTTCGTGTCCCCTGGTCCTTCGTGTATGTGTTCACTTACCTTCCCATCCAGCGAGGTGTGTACTCCGTCTGCTTTAGCCATCCACGATCTCATGCACCTGTAAGACAAAGACTTTTCATTATCATCCATCTCAAGTCAACGACAACTATCATTGCCCTGTTTACTTCCCTGTTTCTGAGTCTGTGTTCCATAACGGTTTTTGAGGTCAAGATGGAGAAGAAAAACATTAATTGACTGAACTATCTATGGAAAGATCTTGCTTTATTTCTCTACTAACTTAATGGAAGATTCTATCTATTCAAATGTATTCACTATAAAGCTCTCAAGATGCAATCAAGATCAAGCTAGACATTCTGGCCTTTTCTAGACTTGCATTACACCAAAAAGTGGCACTTTAATGTTTAGTACTATGAATTATGAGATATACACTATATTGCCAAAATTATTGGGATACCCCTCCAAATCATTGAATTCAGGTGTTCCAATCACTTCCATGGCCACAGGTGTATAAAATCAAGCACCTTGGCGTGCAGACTGGTGTGGGGTTGTTTTTCAGGGGTTGGGCTTGGCCCCTTAGTTCCAGTGAAAGGAACTCTTAGTGCTTCAGCATACCAAAACATTTTGGACAATTTCATGCTCCCAACTTTGTGGGAACAGTTTGGGGATGGCCCCTTCCTGTTCCAGCATGACTGCGCACCAGTGCACAAAGCAAGGTCCATAAAGACATGGATGAGCGAGTTTGGTGTGGAGGAACTTGACTGGCCTGCACAGAGTCCTGACCTCAACTTGATAGAACACCTTTGGGATGAATTAGAGTGGAGACTGCGAGCCAGGCCATCTCGTCCAACATCAGTGCCTGACCTCACAAATGCGCTTCTAGAAGAATGGTCAAAAATTCCCATAAACACACTCCTAAACCTTGTGGAAAGCCTTCCCAGAAGAGTTGAAGCTGTTATAGCTGTGGAGCCAACTCCATATTAAACCCTACGAACTAAGAATGAGATGTCATTAAAGTTCATGTGCATGTAAAGGCAGGCGTACCAAAACTTTTGGCAGTATAGTGTATGTATGGTCACTGAATAGCACGGTCGACTTTGATGTTGACATGTTGAGTGATTTGCAATTAATATGAGGAAAGAAACAGATGGAGTGTTGATATACAGACTGCACATTTGTAATTGTAATTTCTCATTTCAAATCCATATATGCTGGCCTTTGTATTCATTTTTTTTCCCCAAATGTACCCCATCAAAACCAAAGCCCCTTGTGCAACTAGTGGAGCCATTAAAGGAAATTGAAAAACCAGGTCAGTTCCAAATGGATGTTGTCAACCACCATTAGCAACATTCACAGTAGATAGAATAATCCACTCTCTACAACACAAACACAGATCAGTTGAAGCTTTAAAAAGCCACTGTGAGGCCACGCGCTGTAAGGACGTCACCTCCATCAAAGCGCAAGCAACAAATAACCTTCCGATGCCGTTGAGAGAGCATGTTAGCCCTGTGAAAGACAATCATCTCTTATTTCCCCTTTACAAATGAAATGAAATGGCTAATAAAATTACTTGGCACACCTCGCACACCTCATAAAGAGCACGCAGGCCCAACTTTAAGACTGTTTACCCACCTGACTCCGTGCAAGGCTGCGATTTGGCCTCTTTGTCCAGATTGCACGGGAAAATGACTTGCTAATCTGTTTACTTATTTGGAGTAATTGGGTTGGGTGCCAGTGGAGGGGATTTCCTTGACTGTTAAAAGTCTCGGTGAGTAGTCCATTCCCAGCTCCTTGGGATAATTACTCTGACTGAGCCATGGCCACAGGGCCCACGCGCAGGGCTGCTTTTTAAACTGTAAATTATGAAGGATTAGCATTTATGAATTTTAAATCAGGACTGTGGTAGGAGACACTAAAGCTGCTTAGTGATTGCAAACGGCAGCATTTGAGCAGGCAGGCAGACGGGTAACCCGTTCCGTGCCAGTCTGCACACACACATTGAGCGCAGTCACACTTCTGACTGCAGTTATCAGCTTTAAGTGAATGAGGGGCTGACATCTTAACATCCCGTACATCACAGAGGAGTCTGCTAAGGGAGATGTTTGAGCCAGCCGCTGGGTACGTGTGTCTCCCTCTCTCTCTCAAATGCTCTTGCTCTTCACCCCTACCAGAGTCATGGCTTTGCCACTTGCCGAAGTGTCACAGTGAGCGGCATATCCAGTGGGTGATTATGATAATGTGGGATTTGATCCAAAATAAATTATGCATAATGGATTGATGTGGCACCAAGTCATCAATTAAACAGATATCAACATTAAGAAATTTGACGCAGCACAATATTTTCTTTTCTTTGGTCAAATTAATTTGTAAATTAGCTGCGATTCTTTCCATTTTACGGAGCCCCTAAGGGGACATGATGATGGAAAAAATATGAGCTGGGAGGGAAAAATGATATTTACATGTTTTTGCGTTCGTTTGCAAAGCTTTTGCGTTCTCGCTGAAAATGATTGCGTTCCCCCAGGAAATGTTGCGTTATCTCGCGAAAGTATTGGGTAACACTTTAGTTTAGGGTCCAATCCTCACTATTAACTAGTTGCTTATTAGCATGCATATTACTAGGACATTGGCTGTTTATTAGTACTTATAAAGCACATATTAATGCCTTGTTCTGCATGACCATATTCTACATCCCTTACCTTACTATTAATAAGCAGTAAATTAGGAGTTTATTGAGGCAAAAGTCATAGTTAATAGTTAGTTAATAGTGAGAATTGGACCATAATCTAAAGTGTGACCAAGTATTGTGTTCCCAGAGAAACTTTGTTCGCTCACAGAACATTTGAGTTCGCTCACACAACATTTGCGTTCTCTCACAAAAATATTGCATTCCCCCAATAAAAATTTGCATTCGCAAAAGCACTAAAATATAGTTTTTCCTCCTATCTCACTTTTTTTTTTCATCACCATGTCCCCTTACAGGCTCGTTTTCGCCGGGCCTAATATTGTCTTTGGCTGACGCGCTCAAGGACGAGCGTCGCTCACCCCATCACCCAGCGACTTTCGGCGGAAGGTGCAAGTCCAAAAAGTGCCACAGCACATTATTAGCTAGTGTGTGGGCTGCATCTTACCACCTGCATCCCTTTCTCATATCACACATCTGGGGCTGCGTGTCCCTCACTGGCGGGCCATGACCTGAATGTGTGGTGTTAACTGGCTGGGCCAAGCAGCTGGGGGATTCACTAAGGTCTTGTTGGTCTCTCTGCGCCACACGTCGTCTCTATGCTACATGACACATGAGCTGATTAACCTCCATCTCAACACCTCAGCCACCTTCAGTACAGGGCTCAATGACACATTATACCAGCCAATGTGCTGACACTCGACACACAGGCGGCGATAGCATGTCAAGCAGGCAACTTTACACTGGGAAAGTATCATTGTCAATGCAGAGAAAAAGTGCATGTTAACAAATTGGGTGGGTGGGCTACAAAATATCTTTTGAAAGTTGTTTGCAACAACATATATCTCCCTGCGAGTGCATGGTGATATACAGTGGGGAGAACAAGTATTTGATACACTGCCGATTTTGCAGGTTTGCCCACTTACAAAGCATGTAAAAGTCTGTAATTTTTATCATAGGTACTCTTCAACTGTGAGTGACGGAATCTAAAACAAAAATCCAGAAAATCACATTGTATGATTTTTAAATAATTAATTTGCATTTTATTGCATGACATAAGTATTTGATCACCTACCAACCAGTAAGAATTCCGGCTCTCACAGACCTGTTAGTTTTTAGAAACAATTGGAAACAACAGCAACTCAGCCACGAAGTGGTAGGCCACGTAAAATCACAGAGCGCGGTCAGCCCATGTATAAAAGACACCTGTCCACACACTCAATCAAACAGACTCCAACCTCTCCACAATGGCCAAGACCAGAGAGCTGTGTAAGGACATCAAGGATAAAATTGTAGACCTGCACAAGGCTGGGATATGCTACAGGACAATAGGCAAGCAGCTTGGTGAGAAGGCAACAACTGGTGGCGCAATTATTAGAAAATGGAAGAAGTTCAAGATGACGGTCAATCTCCCTTGGTCTGGGGCACCATGCAAGATCTCACCTCGTGGGGCATCAATGATCATGAGGAAGGTGAGGGATCAGCCCAGAACTACACGGCAGGACCTGGTCAATGACCTGAAGAGAGCTGGGACCACAGTCTCAAAGAAAACCATTAGTAACACACTACGCCGTCATGGATTGAAATCCTGCAGCGCACACAAGGTCCCCCTGCTCAAGCCAGCGCATGTCCAGGCCCGTCTGAAGTTTGCCAAAGACCATCTGGATGATCCAGAGGAGGAATGGGAGAAGGTCATGTGGTCTGAGGAGACAAAAATAGAGCTTTTTGGTCTAAACTCCACTTGCGTGTTTGGAGGAAGAAGAAGAACAACCCCAAGAACACCATCCCAACCGTGAAGCATGGAGATGGAAACATCACTCTTTGGGGATGCTTTTCTGCAAAGGGGACAGGACGACTGCACCGTATTGAGGGGAGGATGGATGGGGCCATGTATCGTGAGATCTTGGCCAACAACCTCCTTCCCTCAATAAGAGCATTGAAGATGAGTCGTGGCTGGGTCTTCCAACATGACAACGACCTGAAACACACAGCCAGGGCAACTAAGGAGTGGCTCCGTAAGAATCTCAAGATCTCAAGGTCCTGGAGTGGCCTAGCCAGTCTCCAGACCTGAACCCAATAGAAAATCTTTGGAGGGAGCTGAAAGTCCGTATTGCCCAGCGACAGCCCCGAAACCTGAAGGATCTGGAGAAGGTCTGTATGGAAGAGTGGGCCAAAATCCCTGCTGCAGTGTGTGCAAACCTGGTCAAGAACTACAGGAAACATATGATCTCTGTAATTGCAAACAAAGGTTTCTGTACCAAATATTAAGTTCTGCTTTTCTGATGTATCAAATACTTATGTCATGCAATAAAATGCAAATTAATTACTTAAAAATCATACAATGTGATTTTCTGGATTTTTGTTTTAGATTCCGTCACTCACAGTTGAAGAGTACCTATGATAAAAATGACAGACTTCTACATGCTTTGTAAGTGGGCAAACCTGCAAAATCGGCAGTGTATCAAATACTTGTTTTCCCCACTGTAGTATACAAAAGGCCTTTGTCCAAAAACAACTTTCGTGGTTTAAATCTACAAGGTAGATAAAAAAAAAAATCTTAACCCAGCATCTGCTAAATGTAAAAGCACAAAAATTTGTTCAGTTTGTTAACGTTAGTTGATGCATTACGTGTCATGAACTAGCATTTTTTTTACTCTTGGTGTTCATTTTACGTATTCTAATACTTTTGTAACATTTTGAGATGTAAAAATTAATATTATACATTTTAAATTGTAAATAAATATTCAACATAAAATACTATGAATGAACGTAAATAAACATTAACCTAGAATAATAAATGCTGTGAAAAATTATGAAAATAAAACAGTGTTTATTGTTATTTCATGATTCTTAAAGCATGGAACTTTTTCGTGAATTTTTTTGTTTTGCCCACTTTTACATTTATTTATTTAACAGATCCTATTTTAGATCCTAGTTATGACTCTTACCGGAATTTGAAAACTTGTTTGCTTATAACTTTCCACTGCAAATATCACAATAAACACATTTATAAATTGTTCTGCTGGTATGTTAACAGAAACAGGGTGTGAAACAAACTGAAATAATAAACAATCTAGTGTGAGGGAAAAGAAGGATTGTTTAGATGGAAAACTACAGCAAATCTTTCAATTTGTTGTAAAGACAACAAAGTAGGAGGGAGAATTTTGTCCTATTAAATCTTGTGTTTGTTCAGCATGCTAGGCCTCCTCTGGCCTTGTTCCTTCAATTGGAAGCATAAATGGACATATCTTATTGATTTTCTTTCAAACCTGATCGCAGTGATTCCTGTGAATATGGTAGACTAATTCAGCTGGTGATGTCCACCGGGAGAGCGTGAGTTGGGGGTGGTGGGTCCATGAGGCGTTATGGGGTCCATGAGCACTCCTGCAGCATGGCTGTGGGCCTCACCACACCAAACAGGGGCCTAATTGCTTTTCCCTCCTGTCCCATCTTGTACTCCTTTCCTTCATGTCCAAATTAAATGGAAAGTTTTTTAATTATTTATCAATACCACGTCTTCTAGTGGATCAATCAGTGTGAATGGTTATCAAATATAATGGGATCAAGTGGGCTGATGGAACGCTGTGAAACATTGATCGCAGTGTTAAGCATTTCTATGTGTTCCTTAAGAAACCCAATTATTTTTCTTTGGCAGGGGGAGAGTGACAGTGGCTTTGTTAATTTGGGCATGGAAGACACAGGATAGGGATAGTGCCCCAAGGGGGGACGGTTGACCTACTGAAGTGTGGCTGACTTCAAGGTCTTGTCATTCATTGCCATGAATCAACCCCCTATATTCAGCACATTATACATTCAATGAAGAAAGCGCCGCTCAAGGTTTATAGCTCTTCACATCTGAACATAGAAGGGTGTTTCTTCGACTATTGGCACTTTAAGACCTGGGGAAAAAATAAACCTCTAGTATATGTATTTGTCCAACAGTGAACATACATGCATCACAAGTTTTTTTTCTGAATGTCACGGTGTAATTTTTACCACACCTCAAATGATGTATTGTGGTATTGTTTTTAATAGCTAAATAACACATTTTTGGAATAAAATGGCTCACTTTTGTCTTGATAAAGTTAATTTTATAGCTACCATTTTGTATATCCTAAACACACAAAATTAAATAATAATTTTAACACTTTAATGATTGGAAATTACACACCCAAAAATATTAAGTTCACAAATTATTTTAACCATTTTTTTTCTTCATACATCACGTTTCATCTCAAGCATGCTCTTCACTGACACTGTTTGTCTCCTTGGTAAACAAGTACATTCACTTTTGAAAACTTCATATAACAAAAAGAAAAACGTTAATATTTTTAATATTTGCTTGGGACATAAAAGTTGAAGAAACACACAGAAATGGATCTTTGATTTTTCCATTTGATCTTTTATGTTAAGATTTAGCTTGTGTTTAGATTGTGTCACATAAAAGAGCTCTTCACGTGACAAGACAATCTGGCCTTTTTGTGTACTACACACTCAAGGGCAAAGTCAGAATTTTAATAAAGCTTCTTGTTCTGATTGTCAAGATTAGAAAATGTTATAAATACAGCACAGGGCCTTGTTGGTGGAAACTTTCCCTGCTCATGCTACTCTCTATCAGGCTGTGTGAGGTTGTGTGCTGTCGGGAATTATTAGCCAACAACACACAATGCAATCTTATTTAATACAACAGGTATTCAGTTACAGAAGAATTCAATGTTTCAGGTGTTGCAAACAAGACAAGAGATGGTTCGGGTATTTCAAATAAATTAAGTCCACGAGATGAATTTCTTTTCCCTAATATGTAGATATTAATGACTTTCACATAGGTGCTCCCTTAACATATTCATTCACCCAGGACCAGTAAGTAAACAATCAAATATTGAATTCAGAAGACAAGCTAACATAAAAGGAAAGATATGAGATTTCACTTAATCAGTTTTTTTTTTTTTTTTTACTCGGGTTCTGCTGAAATTGGATTATGGACCTGGAAAGGAGGGGCACTGATTTGTAAGGGGAATTGAGCACCACAAAATAAATCCTCACCTATTCATATTTAAATCACACCTACAGTAGGTGCTGCAGATAATCCATTTTAAGACAGTATGAACTCAAAATGAAGGTCCAGGACCCATACATCTGAAATAAACACATTAGCGTATGCTCCACGATGAGAGAGAGAGAGAAAATGCATGCCCCATCCCGGCGCCATTCCAGATTGTATTAATGTAAACACCCCCCCCCCCCCGCCCCACCCCCCCAATATAACATTTTTTTTTGAACTGTTGAATGTAGTTGATTATTTTCCAAAAGGCATAAACACTCCCATCCATATTCATTAGGAATTTGAAGCTGTTTCTCCAATCAACATGTCATATGGATTCTCAGCCAAAGCGCCTTCCAGCAGCAGTGCTGTTTAGCAGGATCAAGTAAACCTGATTTTGTTTTGACTTCTCTCCATTCAAATGTCATTTCCTATCAGTACCTCGTCTCGTGATGGTTGCGCTTACATGTCGGTTACTGATTCATTAATCCCTTAGAATGGCTTTTTTGGGTGAACACAGAAGACTTAAGCTTTGAAGAGGGACAAGGTTTACTGTGAAGATGAGCTGTGGGCGGCAGCAGTGATGGTGGCAGCACCAGCCTCTAATGTGAGAAGAGAAATATAAGAAAGTGTGTGCAGGGGTTTGTGGGTATGTATTCAACCCTCTCGTGAACTCAATGAGTGTAAAATCAAGTCAAGTACTTGTGGGATTACATCAGTGTGCAGGTTTTTGGTGTTTGTGTGTGGGGGTATAAGTGTTTGTCCCAATATAAGTGTTTATATATATTCAAGCGTCTCTTTTAGATGCACACCTCCACCAGAAACATAACTTGCAGAAATTTAAAAAAAAATCATGATCAAAGTTATCTTCAGAAAATTATACAATACTTACTGTTCTTTGGTCTCTTGAATCTCTAGTCATAATGCTTTTAGCTTATGGAAGTACTTTATGTTCTTTTTAAACAGGTACTGTAACTACTGTTATCTGATGGTACGTCCAGAAAGAGATGCTCTGTAAAAGTATTTGGAGCAGACATTCTTCTCCATAGTAGGCCTTTAATTCATTATATGCTCTCTCTACACAATGCATGTGCCACTAACTGATACAGTATACAACATAGTTGTCACGTTCATGTTTAGTTCATAGTTTCATTGTCATGTTCTATTTCCCTGTCACCATTTGCCTGAGTTCTAATTTATAGTTAGTTATAGTTAAACTCTTGTGTCATCGTCATTCTGCGTCACGTATTTCTCTCATTGTTGGAGTTTACTGCACTCAACCGTTACAATAGTAGTTGTATATGGGGGTGGACAAAAATGACAAAAACACTTAGCAACTCTTCTTTAGACTGGTTTAGACCTAGACACACCTCAAGTTTTTTTGCAGTTTATATTTTGGTATATACATTTTAGATCCTAATCAAGATGTTGAAATTGGCTTTTATATTTATAAATATATCAAAGTAATTTATGGAATAAAAATTCCATTTAAACACTGTAGCCGTGTGAATTTGGCTTAAGAATAAGAAAGGTGCACTCGTGGATCATGGCCACTGTAAGAAAGGAAACCCCACTTTTCAACACTATACTACTTTTGTCACCTTGACAAATTGATGATTGAAAAAAAGTCTTACATAATGAAGTAAATAAACTGTGCTTGCATGATTAGCCTGGACTGACTTGTTTTGCAAATAACTTGACAAAATGACACCCAACTTCAGGCTACTTGTCAAAAGTTGGTCTAGCCAGCAGGGCATCCCGATCTAATAAGAAAACTTAACTATTTGACACTTTGGTGGTATAGTAGTATGAATTCGTACAAATTGAGTCATACGAAAACATACGATAATTAGAAAGTAAAGTCAATATGAAGGTCCACTCCTAACCCCTAAACTTAACCCTCAGTTGGGCATTTGCAGAATTTGCCAACAATTTGCCAAAATGTACAATAGTTACAGGAAAGTGTATGTTGTACCAGGCTGATCCTGGCACATCCTGGGACCTCTCCACCCCACCAGGAGCAGAGCACAGGGTACAGTAATACTGCCAGAGAAACATTTTGTAGTTTAGAGTTTGCTCTATTATAGCTCAGGTCTTTTTATGTAAATCTCAGCTTTCTTTTGAAAAAAATCCATCGGTAAGAATATATAGCTATAAAATGATGTGGATAACATTGCTTAAATAATTTGTTTTTGTATGAACTTGATAAAAAATTATTGAGTTCATATTGAAATGACTTTTGATTGCAGAATTTGGTGCCCTGAGCACAGTTTGAGACATTGTTGAGAGCCAATAGGGATTTGTTGAGGGTCCCACTCTGTCACTTCCTCCCAACTCACAGTATAAAGAGCACAACATACACAAAAAAAGGCCATGTGCATCAAGAGTATAAAAAAGGATAGGGTGAAAACAGTTACTTTCGTTTGTAATGGCTGACCTTTCTCCAAAGCAGCACCCATGCATTTTTATGCACGGGCATAAATAGCTGAGCTACATAACAATTAAGGTAACCTTTCTGTTTGAATAAGAGGCAATTTCTCTGCACGCTGAAATTACATGAATGATGAATTATTTTTGTGTTGGAGAGCAGAGATGTGGAGAAAGGGCCGAGATAAAGAGGAGGGTGCAGAAAAAAAAAAGGAAAGGGAGGGAAAGACCTGCATTGTCTATAAATCCCAGTTTTTAACGCCTTAAAAATTTTGGGAAGCAAAACCGAGGTACATACAGTACATGATACTTTTTTTGTTTTATTTTGATGTCTCCGTGGGATTCATTAATGCGTGTCCCGGCAGCAGTCTCACTTGCACTGTACATTCGGCTGGGTTAGTGTTCATCCCCAAATTACATTTAATTGGACAATTACTCAAACTCAGAAAACCTCCCCACAAGAAGCCAACAAGGCTGCTAATAAACACCTTGTCTTCTCAATAAAAACAAGGAAGTCATTTACCTGACCCAAGAGGCACAATTTTTATCTGTGCTAAATTTATTTTCAAAATAATTGCGGCGCACGACGTGAGGAAGAATATTAAAAAGGCGGCTATGCGAAGGAAGAGTAATGCAGGCCAACCCCAGGCCTGCTGTGCAGCCCTCTCCCCTGGGAGAGAGGCTCATTTGTTCCCAAGATAAGAGCATTTCACACACTCGCACAACTATAATATTATTGCTGTCATGGCATAATGAAATAATTACTGGTTTGGCCATGTTCGCAAAGACACAAACACACACGCGCACACTCAGCCATCTTCAATCCCCTCTGCCCCTACCCCCCACACTGAACAAAACTACTTTGTGTTTTTGAATGAGATTGTTAATTAAAGATTGGTGGTGGAGGATGTCCATATTGGCCACATTATTCCTTTTGAATGAGCAACGATTGTTGAACAGTGTACTGCGCCTCAAGACTCAAAGCTAGTTGTGAGGTAGGAAGCATGCGGTTCAAAATAGGTATTTGGAGGAAAAAGTGACCACTGAAAGTTTCTGGCCTTAGTTGGCACTCAGTCGTATCTTTGCACTGTAGATACTTGGGAATTGCTCACTTCTGTCACTGCTAAACCTCCTAGATACGGACACAGAAAATGGATATGGTGCTAGATTTTTGGCTTTATCTAGCAGTTAATGCATTGCCTTCAGCAAGTAATGATTTGTGATCCGGCATCCAGGGCCCGGGACAAGAATCGTTTGGTTGGGCCCCTCTCACCAAGCCAAAGTAGGCTGTACCGTACAGGGTTGTGCGGAATTCTATCTATCTGTCTATCTGTCTGTCTGTATATCTAGCTATCTATCTACATTTTGGCCGTTCATTTACGCGACAACGCCATTTTGGGGGCCTGAAAAAGCAAGCTTTTGAAAACAAGTTTCAAAGTGCAAGGTTTTGAAAACGATGACTATACCGTCTACATGTAAACAACAAAATGGGGAATTTGTGAAAACGATGACGTCATGCGCATGCATATTACATTAGGTGCCTCTCAATCAGCTCCCTAGTGCAGTAGTCAGGGCACTGATCAGGGAGTCGGCCACATGTACACGATATATTGATTCACAACCTAGGAAGCTAGGGAGCTGATTGAGACGCACCCATTTTCACACATGCGTATTACGTGTTCGCGGGGTATTTCTCAACAAAATGACATCGCCAACTACTGGCTGGCATGCATAATACAGCCTTTTTAGTCATTTTCGCAGATCCGTGTGAACGGGGATCATTTTGACAACGCTGTCGTCTGTTTTTAGTACATCGTTGTCGAGTAAACGTACCCTCAGTCAGGTAAAACAAGAACAGAACACAGTGAAACAAAACCAAAACTGAACATACACATTACAATGCTCAACAAAGCTGGATTTAATTGATACAGTAAAAATAGTAACATTGTGAAATATTACTACAATTTAAAATAGCTGTTTTCTACTTTAATATATTTTTAAAATGTCATTTATTCTTGTGATGGCAAAGCTGAATTTTCATCAGCCATTACTCTGATGACACATGATCCTTCAGAATCATTATCCTTCTTAATTATTATCAATTTTGAAAACAGTTGTGCTGCTTAATATTTTTGTGAAAAACATGATGCATTTTTTTCAGGATTTTTGATGAATAAAAAGTTTAAAAGAATTTTATATGAAATAGAAATTATAAATTAAAATTATAATATATATATATATATATATATATATATATATTATAATAATAGTATTAATTAGAAATTATAATATAATTATAAATGTCTTTACAGCCTATTTTGATCAATTTAATGTATCCTTACTGAATAAAAGGTATTAATTTCTTTTAAAAAAATCTTGACCCCAAACTTTTGAACTGTTGTGTATACAGACAACAATTTACCTTAATGATGGCCCTGATAGTATACCACAAGCCAGAATAAAAGACTATAACTATGAGAGGCATGACTAGATCACCTCCTATTGACTCAAGGCTGCATACAGCTCTGTTTCTCTCTCACTGTTTCTCCTTTTTTCTGTTTCCCCTCCACTCTTCCCAAAGCTCATAGGCCACAGGCCGGACCTTTTCACATCTCTGAGTAGTAGTGAGAGAACAGCAGGATGAATAAATAATCTTACGACCTCACACATTCAGGGACAGCGGTCTAACACCTTAACTGACAAGAGTTCATCCAAATGCCACTCCCTGGTGAAACAGAAACAGAAAGAGAGAGAGAGAGAGTCCAGCCCAGGAGAGTTAGATTATGACAAATGGTGTGGAAAAAACAACAGCAGCAGCAGTCTGAGGGGAAGACAAGAGTAAAACTCACAAATAATTAACTGGGTAAATATTGGAGAGCGCACTGACTAATTACCTCACACGTCTGGCTGCGCTCTCATTACTGTTCTTGTCAGAGTTAACCCCAGTACTGCCGGCTCACAGTGCACACACAAACACACACATTGCATAGATTAATCAGGTCACGATGATGGGAGTTCGGTGACCGTAAGTGGTGCTGGAAATATCCCCAGCAGGTGAAATCTAGAAAATGACGAGACACAGGTGAACAGGGTTTTGTCATTTTAAATTATATATCCGTCTACATTCATTTGTATGTACTAGTTAGTATTTTAGTTTAGATATAATCTAAAAAATATTTGGGATGCACTGATATTAATATTGGTTGATACCAAATAAGCCAATAATTATTTAAATTTTTTGATAGCCAATAACCAATAAAAGACCAATACATTTGTCCAAAAATAAATAAATGAATTAATCACACTAAAAATAATATCACTGCTTTGTTCTTGGGAATTTAGCCAACATTATGAAATAAAACAGTGTGAAAGAAGTGTATAAATTAGTTTATAAACTATTTGCATATTAGGATATTGACACAATTTTAAATACATCCACAATATTGACAGATACATATAAATGTAAAAAAAAAAAAAAAACACTAATAAACAATATGATACCGATTTAAAATGCATCCTTACTACATATTAACATATTATGTATTTTACCAGAAACTCATGAAGTTGAACCATTTTCCATAGATCTCGTGTCATACTTGTACAACTTACATTGTATCAAGTTTGGCTGTACTGTCATACACAATAATCCTGACTTTAATGGATGTGATATAATACATCAAAAAAGATTCATGTGAAGCAGAATGATGTTCCTGTGCTCTCTCTCTCACACACACACACACACACACACACAGACAGGCATTTCTCCAATAATCTCCAGGCCACTGGCTAATGACAGCAGCTGTGAGCCAAGCATGCACCACTTCCAAAGCTGATTCAAGTTTAACGAGCCACTCTAGAATAGTATTGATTCAAATCTGTGTTTGACAGGATACTCTCAGAATGTGTATTTAATGGCTAAGGACTTCAGATACTCAGTAAAGCATCTTAAAGGAGAAGGCTGTTAACAGGGGGCTGTGTCTCATTTGTGTTGGAGGTGGTCTGCCGTCTCCAAAGAGGGTGATGGGAGTTTAAACTTATGCAACTTTATTTTCTCTCACATTATCTCTGTCTCTCTTTGCATCACTTTATTTTATGTCATGCACTTCTCTTCTGAATAAGCAAGTGTATAGCATGATAGAAATTCTGATCTCCACAATTATTAATGCTACTTATTTACACGGCAAGTATACTTTTGGACATGTATTCAATTTGATATATATATATATATATATATCACAGGATATGACTTGAATACATGTCAAAAAGTATACCTGCTCTGTAAATAAGTAGCATTTATATAAAACAGAATTGTGGAGATCAGAATTTCTGTCATGTTATCGTAACATGACATGGACAATATACATCCATTGTATGGCTCTTGGCAATTATAATGTTCATCTTTCATTTGGCAGCATGATGACCTCTTTTCAGTATGGTGTTAATTGAAATGGGCGTGGGTGGATCATAACACAGCTCTCTACACAACAGGGTCAGGTGAGGTAACTTGGTGTTATTTATTTCGGCATGAAGGATTTTGGGATGTTGCAATTGTATTCTCTTTCAAAAGCATCCTCAACCTTGCTTGTAAGTCAATTACGACAACATGCTACTCTTGGTTCCTTTTGAATATTTATTGAAACCGCAAAATTAGAACCATTAAACAAGACCTCAGCATAATAAACACAGCTAATTGCATGCATGCATAAACAAATGTACGCGTGCTTTGCGCGCAAACATACACAGATGTGCTCGCACACTGTGATATTGTGAATAGTTCATTAAAGAAACAGAAAAAAAAGCATGTCTCATGGGGGAATGTGCATCCAGGTCTAAATAGCCAAAATATTAAGTCATATAGTTATAATGTACATCTAGCCACAGCACATTTTCCCTGAGGGTGTCTCTGTCATAGCTCTGCTGATGATATGCACAGGGACAGGACACTCCACACTCCCACATAGCATGATTTAGGTCATCCCTACCTGAGTTGACAGCCATGAAGAGAGAAACATACATCTCGCTGTCATCTCCTAAACTCTTTTCTCCATCAGCTATCACAGAAAACAAAAGTCTTGATTAGCGTGTACAAGTTTGATTTGTACGTGACTATAACAAATGCTTTTGCGATCGGCTATGAATTCATGAATTCAATTCCGGTTTTCCTCCACACCAGACTAGCTGACAGCTTCTTAATGCTGCCACATTAAAGTGCTTTTGCAGCATGTGTGATGCAGCTTTAACTAGGTCCTGTGGGCATTGTTAGTTATCATTGCCTGCTGCAGGAGCGGACGGCCCGGGCCCCGGTGAAAGCAATTTCAGCTTTTCCTCCCAGTCAGCCCACACTACATAAGAGGGAGTGGAGAACAAACGGGGCGTGCTCGCTCGCCTCTCCCTGTAGCCTGATCGTATCCGGACCCCGCTGCTGAAGTCTGCATGGTATGCGTACTTCCATTCCCCCATAAGACATGGGACAGGTAGCCTCAGGCCTCTGAGCTCACACAGATATCCGTAAATTAGACTCTCAATGGCCGATGAAACGGCTCCTTTACCCTGGCGCTAGTGCATCAGGGCATGAGTGCAGCATGCCAGTTAGAGAAAAAATTGAGGTTTGTGTAGTCTGAAGGAATTGTGTGTGGCTGTGGATTCCAGAAACAAAAATTCCCTCTAAGTACCTTCAGTATCAGATACATAATGAGTTCAACTACACTTCAAATGCTCACCCTCCAGAGAATAGTCAGGGGAAAGGATTTGAACTCAGTATGGAATGAAAGAGACTTAATAAATGGCATGGGCAGTGTAGTGTGTTGTGCAATAATGAGAACTTTTTCAGTTTGATATATATATCGGGTACTATATAAAACAGACGACTCCACTCTTGTATTGGAGTGGCAATGCATGGGGGGGGGGGGGGGGGGGGTGATTGGAGTGGTTGTATAGATTACGGCTTCTGAGATTTTAGGACAGGGCTCTTTCTCCCGTGTTGTTCTAGGAGGCCTATCATTAATCTTATGTCAGATGTCAGATAGTGAAGGTACAAATTCACACAGCTGCTGTCAGATGCTAGAGTTATGAAGTGGTGGAGGTATTACTCTAAGGGAGAAGCTTTTGGCCTGTTACCCATTAAGGAGTAAATTTGGCGTGGTTTATTCAAAAATGCATCACAGCTGTGCACTCTGGCAAGTGTTCAGTTTTCAGATGGGGTCAGAGTCAGACCTTTTTAACAACTTGAGATCAGTTTTGTGGTCCTTTATGACAAGAGTGTGAAAGTGTAACATATGTAGGGCTGCAACTAATGATCATTTTGATAATTGATTTAATCTGTGGAGTATTTCAGTCAGAATTAAAAAAAAAAGCTTGTACTATTTTATATTTGTATTTTTTTTAATTAATGTAATTTAAAAAAATTTAAATAAAGAAATTATATTATATATAATATGCATATATTATTTATAATATAATATAATTAGGGCTGTCAAACGATTAATCGCATCC
The DNA here is from genome assembly GCA_039654105.1 of Coreius guichenoti. Classification (NCBI taxonomy): domain Eukaryota; kingdom Metazoa; phylum Chordata; class Actinopteri; order Cypriniformes; family Gobionidae; genus Coreius; species Coreius guichenoti. Next base: position 38,301,739 of record CM077168.1, on the reverse strand, counting down.
AAAATTTTGTGTTTACATAATATATGTGAGTGTACTGTGTATAATTAAGTATATTTGAATACACACACATACATGTATATATTTAAGAAATATTTGCATGTATATACTGTATATATATATATATATATATATATATAATTTATATTATATACAAATATTTCTTAAATATATACATGCATGTGTGTGTATTTATATATACATAATAATTATACACAGTGCACTCACATATACAAACCCGATTCCAAAAAAGTTGGGACACTGTACAAATTGTGAATAAAAAAGGAATGCAATAATTTACAAATCTCATAAACTTATATTTTATTCACAATAGAATATAGATAACATATCAAATGTTGAAAGTGAGACATTTTGAAATGTCATGCCAAATATTGGCTCATTTTGGATTTCATGAGAGCTACACATTCCAAAAAAGTTGGGACAGGTAGCCATAAGAGGCCGGAAAAGTTAAATGTACATATAAGGAACAGCTGGAGGACCAATTTGCAACTTATTAGGTCAATTGGCAACATGATTGGGTATAAAAAGAGCCTCTCAGAGTGGCAGTGTCTCTCAGAAGTCAAGATGGGCAGAGGATCACCAATTCCCCCAATGCTGCGGCGAAAAATAGTGGAGCAATATCAGAAAGGAGTTTCTCAGAGAAAAATTGCAAAGAGTTTGAAGTTATCATCATCTACAGTGCATAATATCATCCAAAGATTCAGAGAATCTGGAACAATCTCTGTGCGTAAGGGTCAAGGCCGGAAAACCATACTGGATGCCCGTGATCTTCGGGCCCTTAGACGGCACTGCATCACATGCAGGAATGCTACTGTAATGGAAATCACAACATGGGCTCAGGAATACTTCCAGAAAACATTGTCGGTGAACACAATCCACCGTGCCATTCGCCGTTGCCGGCTAAAACTCTATAGGTCAAAAAAGAAGCCATATCTAAACATGATCCAGAAGCGCAGGCGTTTTCTCTGGGCCAAGGCTCATTTAAAATGGACTGTGGCAAAGTGGAAAACTGTTCTGTGGTCAGACGAATCAAAATTTGAAGTTCTTTTTGGAAAACTGGGATGCCATGTCATCCGAACTAAAGAGGACAAGGACAACCCAAGTTGTTATCAGCGCTCAGTTCAGAAGCCTGCATCTCTGATGGTATGGGGTTGCATGAGTGCGTGTGGCATGGGCAGCTTACACATCTGGAAAGGCACCATCAATGCTGAAAGGTATATCCAAGTTCTAGAACAACATATGCTCCCATCCAGACGTCGTCTCTTTCAGGGAAGACCTTGCATTTTCCAACATGACAATGCCAGACCACATACTGCATCAATTACAACATCATGGCTGCGTAGAAGAAGGATCCGGGTACTGAAATGGCCAGCCTGCAGTCCAGATCTTTCACCCATAGAAAACATTTGGCGCATCATAAAGAGGAAGATGCGACAAAGAAGACCTAAGACAGTTGAGCAACTAGAAGCCTGTATTAGACGAGAATGGGACAACATTCCTATTCCTAAACTTGAGCAACTTGTCTCCTCAGTCCCCAGACGTTTGCAGACTGTTATAAAAAGAAGAGGGGATGCCACACAGTGGTAAACATGGCCTTGTCCCAACTTTTTTGAGATGTGTTGATGCCATGAAATTTAAAATCAACTTATTTTTCCCTTAAAATTATACATTTTCTCAGTTTAAACATTTGATATGTCATCTATGTTGTATTCTGAATTAAATATTGAAATTTGAAACTTCCACATCATTGCATTCTGTTTTTATTCACAATTTGTACAGTGTCCCAACTTTTTTGGAATCAGGTTTGTATTATGTAAACACAAACTTTTATTTTGGATGCAATTAATCACGATTAATCGTTTCACAGCACTCAATATAATATAATATAATAAATACAAAAATAAATAATGCAAAAGATAGAATGCAATGGAAATGTTGATTTATATATAAATAATTATATACATATATAATAGTTATATAAATTATATATAAATCAACATTTCCTTCCATTGCCCACTGTTTATTTGTTTCATTTTTTTAAAAAAAAGATTTTATTTATCATTTAAATGGAGTTAACTAGTTAACTGAGGTTCAGGAGCGGGGCCACGCCTCAACCAATCACCTGACTTCTCAAAACCTTCTTATATCGGGCCGCCCCTTACAGTACTGTTTGTCTTGTTCTCTCGAACCCTCCCTTCCCCTCCCTCTCTCATCCATTCAACCATCTTTACCATCCCCTGTTCTCTTCCCTTCCAGGTTGTATCGGGGGGTCCTAATCACTCGGTCTACATTTAACTGAAATGATGCCACCACTCTGAGTCTCCCGGCCGCCAACTCCAGATGCTAAGATCAGCCTGACTACCATCCTCTTCTCTCTTCCCCTTCATCCTCTCCCTATTCATCCCTAACTTCTTCAAAAAATAATTCTCCAACATTGATGGTTGTGGTGTGGTCCTTGCTCGTGAATTAATATATTTTTTTAAAAAGGTAGAGTTGCTGTCTTTGTAGGGTGTTGCAAATTCATTACTTTTAAGGTTATGTGATATTAAACGGCAGCTGCCTATGAAGACAGCGAGGTAGTTCACTAGGTTCTGGAACAGAGCTACAGTGTGTGATTTACTGCATAAATCTTTCTTTAGGAGTGTGTGACTCAAACAATACTTGTTAAGGGTGTTGGCATTCTCCTGCTAAGTGGCATTTTCAAATGTCTTTTCCCATTTCACACATCACGATAATCTTTTCCCTGATTTCCTTTCACATTTAACAACCTTGTCTGTGTCAGGGAAGCAATTGGTAAGAATCATCTTTTTGTCGGATTGTGCACAAATTTTACACAATCACCCCACCGTAAAGTGTTATCTTGGGGAACCAATTAAACGCCCTGTAACAACCATGCTGTTTGTGTTGGTGATTTTGATGCGAAATAATCTTTCCGGGTTCATATGGGCCACGGTTAAAGGTAGTGGAGGGTAATGATTAAGATAAACCATATTGTGGTGCGTTGAGGTAAGTGACCTGCCACTTGGAGCAGATAAGGCTCCAATTAATCTGCGGCAAAATGCGCCAGGGTAAAATAAAGATAATTACTAAATCACCAAGCTACATAGCCTCGATAGATTTTTTTTTTCTCCGTATTATTGCTGAGAGGGAGGAGAAATTAAATGGATTATATCACAGTCCCTTTCAGATGGATTACAACTGCTTTTAAATAACAACAAGACAGCAAGTGCTATTTCATCAGTGCCTGGCAGCCCAAGAAGCCACTGATAGCCTCTCTTTCTCTCTCTTCATTTAAATAAACCCTCGGATATGGACGTGCACACAGACACAATGTTGGCTGGAAGTATATGGAATAAAAGGCTTTTAATTCATTTCAGGAAATGGCCAAACAATTAGACGCTTGATCTAATGTTGGATTTTTCCCTTTTTTTATTATTCACAAAAAGGATTCAGGGATTGCACTGAGGGAATAATTTGAGAGCATTGTTGGAACCATTTTATTTCGACAGACATGGGCCGGATTCTTGATAGCAGCAGAGAGATGGAGGTGTGGGAGTTGAAAGGGAGGTGAAAGATTATGAAAAACTAAATCATGTTTATTTACTGCATCTGAGGTTGGGGGTTAAAAACAGTAAATTGTGGATGAGTAATCAAAGGCATGTGATGGCAGATTTCATGGCTATTTATCTGCAGGTTCTCACCGTTCCTTCGCTCTGTGTGCCGGGAGATTGCGGAAAGAGCCGGCATGCCAAGTGCCCAAGGCTTTGGGCCCTTCCTTTAAAGCCCTGCTGGCACGCAGCCCCCTATCAGAGCCAGAGCGCTGCGCTGTATGCACTCATTATGGCCTCCATTAGAGTAAACATTTCAACAGACCCCGCATACAAACACATCACCCCCACCCCCCGACACCCGCTTTTATACTCTTACTGCCAGTCTGCATCTAAGCCGCCACGAAAAGATGAGAAATGGGCCCACTCTTCATTTTATTTATTTATTCATTTATGTATTTAGAAGAGTATTTTTCAGCCAGAGCATTTCTGATGTTTTACACAAAGAGCTTTTACATGTCACGGCTCTGGCTTAAGTGCTGTTATCTAGGTTGCTAACAAAGAGGATAGAAGAGAGACCTGCATGTTCATTAGCTTCTTCTGCTAATTCCTGCCCGGTCAGAGGTCATATGAAACACTTTTACAGTCGAGGTAACTACTCACAGTAACTGAGAATGTATATTCTTTTATTACCCTAATAGAAAGGGTCTGTTTTTTCTGTTTCTTTTTTAATTTAGGAAGATGGATGTAGCACAATGAACATCTTGTCTGATTATTAGTAAAGAGTTCTTCAGAAAATTTGAAGGAATTGTTCACCTGAAATTGAACTTTGTCATTATTTATTCGTACCATTTCAAACTGTGGAAGTAAAAATCTGCAAGCCACAAATTAAGAGTTCATTCTCATGACTTATTAATTTGTGGCCACGTTTTATTAATTAATTCCCTCATTTTAGTCAAATTGTGGCTGTGTTGTTCTTAATTTGTTCCCTCATTTTCACCTTTCATTCACTTGTTTTAATTAAGTTAAATCTTTATCACAGTTGAACTAAAATGAGGGAATGAATAAATGAGTCATGGGAACAAATTCTTAATTTGTAGCCACAATATCTTTCCCCCCCACATATCATGTATGGGGCTCCATGGAAAGTCTGTTTGAGGAATAGGCTGAAATTAAAGTTGTTATTTACTAAAAAAAAAGAAGAAGAAAAAAACCTAACTTCTGCCCTAACTCTTCTAACTCATCAAAAAACTAGCGGCAACGGAAGCCGATTGTGTTGCTGCCTCGCGTCGGCTGCACTTGGGCCAAAAAGCTGTGCTTAAACATTCGAAAAAGGGAAACCGAAATTAGGACTACAGATATACAAACAGTACAGGTAAGATTATGTACAATTAGAACAGCTTTCTGTTTGTGCCGTCTTTGCTCGCTTTATTTTTTTGCTTGCTTTAATCAATTTTGCTTTTATTCTTGTTCGCTAAACTGAACATCCAATCAGAGTGAACTCTCTCACCGACGGCCCCGGCACCAATTCAACATGTTGAATCGTGCAAACTCTCACCGTCGTGAGCCCGACTAGAGCCACCACAAAAACTAGCCCAACAGCCGACCGGCGGCTTGGTGTCCCTTAATGAGAAAAGCGTCAATGTGAATGAATCATTATTCTGAGTCAGATCTTTTCAATGAATCAGATGATCCAGTTCACCAAACCTTTCTGAATGATTCGTTCATGAAACAGACGGATCCAGTTCTTGAGTACATCTCACTGACCGTTCGCAATGGTTAACACACCGCTAGAAGAGAAGTTTATTAGCGAATAATTAACTAAATTCTGCACAAGTAGTATTGCCCACTTTTATTTTTGAAGAAACACATATTTTGTGTAGAAGTGGCCAACTTTCTGCAGAGTCAATAGCTACAGACCTCCAAACTTTGTGTGGCCTTCAGATTAGCTCAAGAACAGTGCGTTCTTCAGAGAGCTTCATGGAATGGGTTTCCATGGCCGAGCAGCTGCATCCAAGCCTTACATCACCAAGTGCAATGCAAAGCACCGTGGTGCTCCACTGCAATGCAAAGCACCGTGGTGCTCCACTGCTCTAGAGTCCAGTGCTGTGGTGTAAAGCACGCCGCCACTGGACTCTAGAGCAGTGGAGACGTGTTCTCTGGAGTGACGAATCACTCTTCTCTGTCTGGCAATCTGATGGACGAGTCTTGGTTTGGCGGTTGCCAGGAGAACGTACTTGCCTGACTGCATTGTGCCAAGTGTAAAGTTTGGTGGAGGGGGGATTATGGTGTGGGGTTGTTTTTCAGGGGTTGGGTCTGGCCCCTTAGTTCCAGTGAAAGGAACTCTTAATGCTTCAGCATACCAAGACATTTTGGACAATTTCATGCTCCCAACTTTGTGGGAACAGTTTGGGGATGGCCCCTTCCAACATGACTGCGCACCAGTGCACAAAGCAAGGTCCATAAAGACATGGATGAGCGAGTTTGGTGTGGAGGAACTTGACTGGCCTGCAGAGTCCTGACCTCAACCCGATAGAACACCTTTGGGATGAATTAGAGCGGAGACTGCGAGCCAGGCCTTCTCGTCCAACATCAGTGCCTGACCTCACAAATGCGCTTCTAGAAGAATGGTCAAAAATTCCCATAAACACACTCCTAAACCTTGTGGAAACCCTTCCCAGAAGAGTTGAAGCTGTTATAGCTGCAGAGGGTGAGCCAACTCCATATTAAACCCCACGGATTAAGAATGGGATGTCATTAAAGTTCATGTGCATGTAAAGGCAGGTGTCCCAAAACTTTTGGCAATATAGTGTAGCTGTCATCACACTCAAACAAGTGAGTGAAAATATCTCAACAAGAATTCATGGCAGAAGATTTATTGGAGCTCTCATAGGCAGAGATCTTAAACGATATAACCCCGAGATGTAGAGAACTGTCTCTTCTCTAATGATGACAAGGAAAACATTTCCTTCGTATATTCCCAATTTATGAAAATGAAAACCTTTTGCTGAAAAAGGTGAGGGAGAAGGCGTTCCTTTGATCTCACTGATGTGTCACTCTGTTCTGTTGCTTCTTCAAATACTAAAATACACTCATTTATGTGAAAGTAAGGTATTAGCATCCATGCAGACAGGTGCCCCAGGCTTTCCCCTTGGCGATGGTTAGCCCAGCGACTTCTGTCAATGTAAACACCTCACTGACCAAATGTACAACTTGGGAAATGGCTAGCGGTGTACGGCGCAGCCTGTAATGATCGTCTGTCACCTCTTTGGCACACACACCCGCATATACTTTCTCTCTCACACACACACAAACTTGCGAAGATAGAGAGAGACAGACTTTTTTTCCCTTTCTCACGATGAGCTCTCGATGTTAGACGATGTTACAAGACCCCCTTGCCTTTCCCTCTCGTCAGTCAGACACTCGCTGTCAGCGAAACACATGTAGAGCTAACGAGCATCTGTGTAGCTCGGGTCGGCCACTCATCCCGCCCAAGGCATGCCACAAGACAAGCCAGTGAGCAAGGAGGATGCAAAAGCCACATGACACTTGCTTTTGTGTATCATATCATTTTTCAATCATCTGCATTTCATTTATCTCTCAGACACAGAGCTGCGAGCTAACATGGCAGGCCTGCTCGCTTAGTTATGAAGGGAGGAGAGAGAGAGACACATAGGCTGATGAAACACTGTGATTTGTGCTTTTCTGACAGAGATTGCTTACAACATGCAATGCTGTGCGTTGGCCTTATTGTGTGTGAGGACAGAAAGGGAGATGAATACAAGTTGAGTTGGGGGTGGATGTCCATTGTTGTTGTTTTCATTTTGCTTCGTATTGGGTTAAGTTTCATCTACACTGCTGAAGACACTTACATCAGATTGTTTTGTGCCTTTTTTTGTCATTCCTGTTATGCAGTACCTTTTGAGCTCTGCAACTCTGTTTAATGCATATGCATCTATGTCATTTAAGGATTTATTTTAATAAAATAATCAGGCACTTACATTTTATTTATTATTACTTGATTATTTACACAGTGGCAAGGATGGAAATAAAGAGTAAAGAAAACAAGTTTTTTTTTTTTTAAATATGCTTTAAATATTGCACGTTTAATGTTTCATCAATAATATTAAGACATACAGTACATGATAGGATATGAAAATGTACTGAATGACCAAGATACAAGATACAAGAAATATTTCTATTGCAGAGAAAGAAGTAAACACGAGTGATCAGCCTGGCTTGGATTTAGCTAGTTCTTGTGTAGGACAATTTTTCCGTCCCCATAAATATTTCAAGGGCGTTCTTTATGTTTTGACTCCGCTAATGTTTTTTTGTTTTGAGGTTAATGCAGCATAAACTCCCACTGTTTATGGTCTGAAGTTGCCTCATATTTAAAGCGAATCTAATAATGGACATTGTTTGTAATATATCCCGTGATCCTGCATTATTGATATCCTCTTTCAGTCAGACTGCCCTATTGAGAGGTTAAATGCAATACTTCTGTTGTCATAGAATATTTACCATCAGCTCTGTCTGTATTGATTCCTTTTATTTTTTTAAATAAATAACTAAAAATACTCTAAATTTTTAATGCACCAATTAGCTCGTAAGAAAGAGAAAGAAGGGAGAATTAAAAGGCCGTTTGTAGGGTGTGAACGGATCGGGAGGGTGCTGTGGGGGCGTTTGAAACTAACATTTGTCGGAGATGAGGTGAAATTGGATAATTTACTGCTTGGATGCAGAAGAGCGATGTTCCTCTTCTGCAAATTTACAAGTAAAGTACCTAATAATGCCAGGCAATTAGAAGCTGACTTCTGCTCGAAAACAGGGGCTGGAGTTGCCAGGACGGATTAGGGGGCATTATCCAACCAATGCAGAGAGTGAGAGAGAGTGAGAGAGAGAGAGAGAGAGAGAGAGAGAGAGAGATGGAGCAAAAAGGGAATGAGAGAACCGTTGTTGAAAGGTGGCATTACACAAGCTACAAGGACAATGCCTTTAAATGCCACACTTCAACAGCAAGAAGGGATTTGCCTCTAATTAATTTCCAAAGATTTCTCCCTCTGTGGAAGACCGTTGGCGGGAGAAGCGCATACGGGAACTCTTCTCTCATGAGCAAATGCTCAGCGCTGTTAAAAAAAAAAATCAAGTGCCATCGCTTTTCAAGCCAAACTTACTTGGATCACTACTTCCATCTGCACAAGAAATTACAACATTATTGGAAATCCTTCTCTAGGCGCTCCAAACATACCACCTGCTCATGACCTACATCACCAGATAGGAGGATTATGAGAAATGTTTCTCAAGGACACATTCTGAGGAGTGCATTTAATTTATCATATTTAAACCCACTGGTGAATTTTAAAAGTTTTAGCTGTTTACTCATGCATGTATTCCCATCCAGTTTTAAGATGATAAAAAGTTGAAGGGTCTGTCAGACTCACACAAACATGGTTTCACCCCCACTGCAAAACAGTCATATTTTTATACTTGACTTTAATATCAATTCTTTCTTTTTGTCTGTTTGTCACTTTCTTCATGAGGTTGGGAACTCCATTATGTTTGGGAACAGAGAAACGGTTGTTCTTTAGAACACAAAATACCAGAAACAAATGAATTGTATGACATTAATTCTTATAATGTTTCTCACAAGTGCATTTTTCTGTCGATGCCGAGGGAACTGAAAATGTTCTCTGCATTACTATTCAGTGCAAAACACAATGCAATCAGTGAAGTCTGATTCTTAGATTTAAGAGTCCTTTTCTTTTTACTGAATCAAAACCATACAGCACGAGTGGTGAAGTCCGATTCCCAAACTGATGACTCTTAAGAGCCGATGACTCTTTTTTTTTTAGTGAATCAAAAACATGCACGCGACTAGTGACGTTCCATTCCCAAATGAATGACTCATATAAGCCGGTTCTTTTTAGTGAATCAAAAATATACAGCACAAGCAGTGAAGTTCAATGCGCTAATGACTCTTATGAGTGGTTCTTTTTAGTGAATCATGAAGACGTTTGAGTCAATTGGAGCAGTTTCTCAATTCATCCGACTCACTTACTGAACCTCAAGTCTTTGAAGAGCTTGTAGGCTACTTGATGTTATCAGCAGAAAAATGGGAAAAGTTCTGGTAATTTTCTGCTGGGACATTATCCGTTAAGTTTACATGCATTTCCTTTAACCTTAAAACACACAATACAATGCGTAATTCAAAATACGGGTAAAACAGCTGTAAAAAAAAATCTATGTGAAATATCACATTGATATATCACAATTTTGTCAGTGGTACTTTATAAAACTAAATGTTGCCTCATTTTTGGTTCTTTGTTGTTGTTTTTTTTACAAAATTGCATTTCTGTTTCCCAAATATTCCTCAAATTCAAAAGAATCAATTGAATTTGACACAATGTTAAGGAGTCGTTAAGAGGAATCAGAAATGAAATTCCTTATGATTCTCTTCTCTGCTCTTAAGCACACCCATTTCCTCTGTCTACACACACGCGCATCGCACGCACTACCCTCCTGGCAGTTTATCTGAGTGCCATCTGATGGGTTGTTTTAATGGAGAGGAGGACTGTGGTTCTGGATGAAAGCTTTTAATTACACACACACACGCACACAGTCTAGTCGCACAAGAATGTCCGGGTTCAGTTGTCCCATCAGCCAATAGAGAGGCAGATAAAGTCACAAAGATAAAAGGAGCACAACATGATTATGTTCTTGACAATTGTGAACGGGCAGCACTGATGTGGCACAGACCAAACTACCAAACACACGCACAAATACAAAGACCTGCTCTCTGTGGAGCCACTATAAATGTTCTCCACATATATTGCAGTGACTTTCTTGCTCCGTCTAGTTTACTCTAAATACTCATCTCATGAAAAAAGAGGTCGAAAAGCAAACAGAAATTAATTAGTCCCAGTACGTTACTGTAGACATTTAACCGTGTTAAATGTGAGAAAATGAGACATGAGAGGCCTTAATTTAGGAGAAACCAACACCATAAGTGAGAAAGAGGTGAAGATCACAGGAGGTGTCAAAAAAAAAGAAGTTTCAATGATAATATGGCAGCTACTGTAAAGAGAGGTTGGACCAGCAACTTCTGAGCCTCGACTGTTTTTAATTAACATTAATTTGGCAAGTAATGAGCAACGAATGATTATCAGCCTGATGGCTTATATTATAAATTGACCCCTTGATTTTTCCCAAAGCAAACGTTGTCTCCATTGCCGAGTCTGGTGTATCATTGAATAATGTTGGCCATGAAAGAAGACTCTTTTTGCCAACAGAATAAATTATTTGATTAATCATAGTGGCTTTGCACAAGCTCGGTCTGGTCCGATTTCCAGCATGACGCATTACCTAAATGTTTTGTATGCCAGTAGGATTTTAAATGGGCCAACTTTGAAATTAATAAGCTAGTTCTATTTGCAATGCTACAACATTTGTTTTCTTTTTACCTCAGAAGTGAAATACGTATCAGACTTACCACACATGTGCAACACTTTCAACAAACTTCAAGTACTTGTACTTTTCTTAGCACTTCTTTACAGCACTCTGGCTTTGTACAGGTTTTCCAGGATCAACATACTGTGACCATCTCTTGTCATAAAGGGTTCCATGTGCACTCTCTGATCAATAAACCATTGAATTAACTTTCCTACTATGACGCATGCCACTGACTCTGCGGGAATGTACAGTCCTACGCATCAGAAATAAACAGAGATGCAGCCAAAGTCATTGGCAGAGCCTCTCCCGCCGTCTGCGGAGCATGGAGCGTATCTCCAGCGCCGGCTCTTTTCTCGTTATTCCGCAGTCGCAGCCTGGTGCTCTGCAGATACATTGAGGTCTGCGCGGCTGAATCGCTAGAGCTAGAGCACTGTGAACAGTAACACCCAGGACAAATTACACAGCGCGGGGAACAGGCCCTCTCTGCCGCTGAGCCATGGTGGCATCACAGGGGCGGAAAATGACAATTCCCTGAAAAGGTCATACAAGACACTCGTGCCCACCGATTCAAGCTTACAGCCAATCTGACAATCTTAATTCAAATCATGACATCCCTTTGCCCCAAAAAAAAAATCCCCTGTCAAAATGGCAGGTTGACCTTCAGTATTTCAGTGAGTTGTAACCTAATGCAAATCAAAAGGAGTCATTAGCACTTGCACATTCTCACAATGTGGCTATATTTATATAGTGATTGATTTTATGAGATCACCGACAGGTTTTATGCTAATTCTGGTGGACAGAAATTGACATCTCTCATTGTTGATACAATGACATATGGTAATGGATAAGCGCGTGAGGAGTGCTAATGCAATACAGAGACTTTTTATTTTTGCATGCACAATATTTAAGCACAAAAGATCTAATTGTATGAAATGGAGAGAATAATACACCCTGGTGCCCATAGAATTGCCATAAAACCTGCAGATTTCACATTATATTGCATCTAAAGTTTCTGGGCATTGTAGCATGAAGAGACGATCGCCAAATAATGGTGTAATAAAGTGAGGCTCCTGCAGGAGATAATAGGCTTTCCTCTGAATAGCGTCTGTGCAGCCACTGTGTGGTGCTACTCTGTGCTTCAGCCCGCGACACCAAGGCATGCTGATACCTGAGCCGGAAGTGTGTGTGTGTGTGTGTGTGTGTGTGTGTGTGTGTGTGTGTGTGTGTGTGTGTGTGTGTGTGTGTGTGTGTGTGTGTGTGTGTGTGTGTGTGTGGATGTGAATTCTGACAGAAGGACAGAGAAACGCTTGCTTATACAGGCAATTGCTCCTCCAGCCTGTATCTGGTATGATCCACGTCTCCGCAATGAGTCACAGATCCCAATGAAATCCAAATATGGGCCGGTGATACTGGCCGTGTTTGTGCCCCAGACTGTCGCCCGGGGGAGGTTTTGCTGGGAGAGATATAGTACTCACTCTCTTTTCACAACACAGCTCGGTGCCCAGATTAATTGGGAAGATAGGCATATGCGCTCGCTCATCAGTCTGATTGTGTGAACAGGCTGCAGTTTGTACGGATGATGCTTTGAGAGAAGTGATCATGGCTTTGGTAAATGAAGACGTGCTGAACGAGTTCTTGTTGTAGCATAAAAAATCCTGTTCCCTCCATAAACTCACATCACGTATCTCCTTTCCTCACCTCACCTTCTCTTTACGCCCCGTGGAAATAATCACACCCAGGGGCACGTGTCATTACATCACTTCTTTTTCCCAGGTGTTGGCAAACTTTTGATTGCCAAGGACCCCAAAATATGATGTACAAACAAAGACCTATTTAGACTGTTTGAGAAAAGTATGTCATATTATTATAAAGCCAGAATGTTGTTTTTAAAATAAAACAATTGACATTTATATTGATTTATATTGTAAAGATATAAAAATTGTAGAATTAAAAGAAAAATATACACTATGTTGCCAAAAGTGGGACACCCCTCCAAATCATTGAATTCAGGTGTTCCAATCACTTCCATGGCCACACGTGTATAAAATTAAGCACCTAGGCATGCAGACTGCTTCTACAAACATTTGTGAAAGACTGGGTCGCTCTCAGGAGCTCAGTGAATTCAAGCGTGGTACCGTGATAGGTTGCCACCTGTGCAATAAGTCCATTCATGAAATTTCCTCAGTACTAAATATTCCACGATCAACTGTTAGTGGTATTATAACAAAGTGCAATTGGGAACAACAGCAACTCAGAGCGGGGTCAGCGCATGCTGAGGTGCACAGTGCGCAGAAGTCGCCAACTTTCTGCAGAGTCAATAGCTACAGACCTCCAAACTTCATGTGGCCTTCAGATTAGCTCAAGAACAGTACGTAGAGAGCTTCATGGAATGGGTTTCCATGGCCGAGCAGCTGCATCCAAGCCTTACATCACCAAGTGCCATGCAAAGCGTGGGATGCAGTGGTGTAAAGCACGCCGCCACTGGACTCTAGAGCAGTGGAGACGTGTTCTCTGGAGTGACGAATCACGCTTCTCTGTCTGGCAATCCGATGGACGAGTCTGGGTTTGGCGGTTGCCAGGAGAACGGTACTTGCCTTACTGCATTATGCCAAGTGTAAAGTTTGGTGGAGGGGGGATTATGGTGTGGGGTTGTTTTTCAGGGGTTGGGCTTGGCCCCTTAGTTCCAGTGAAAGTAACTCTTTAATGTTTCAGCATACCAAGACATGTTTGGGGGTGGCCCCTTCCTGTTCCAACATGAACACCAGTGCACAAAGCAAGGTCCATAAAGACATTGATGAGCGAGTTTGGTGTGGAGGAACTTGACTGGCCTGCACAGAGTCCTGACCTCAACCTGATAGAACACCATTGGGATGAATTAGAGCGGAGCCAGGTCTTCTTGTCCAACATCAGTGCCTGACCACACAAATGTGCTTCTAGAAGAATGGTCAAAAATTCCCATAAACACACTCCTAAACCTTGTGGAAAGCCTTCCCAGAAGAGTTGAAGCTGTTATAGCTGCAAAGGGTGAGCCAACTCCATATTAAACCCTACAGATTAAGAATGGGATGTCATTAAAGTTCATGTGCATATAAAGGCAGGCGTCCCAAAACTTTTGGCAATATAGTGTATATATAAATTATACAGTATATGTTATATGCCATGTTAAAATCTTGTCATTATTTTTTTTGTGCTAAAATTCAGACAGCTTCTTGTATCCTGGTTCAGTTCAAGTTTATTGCAATCTGGTTTCAAACAGGTTGTCTGTTACTGTTCCCTTCTTTTTCACCCTTGGCCTCCTCTGAGTTCAACATCATGCTCTCCACACCTTCAGCCAGAGGTATAAACTCGTCAGCTCCCGAAGGTCACCTGTGCTCTCAAGGCTGTTTAGGAAGGTCAGCCAGTAATGAGCTGCAACTATTTTATTTGCCACGCGGTAGCTTGGAGGGATTAATTGTCCCCGCTCTGTCTCATCCGCCATCGGAGGGCCCTTTGTCAAAATGATCCATGGCTCTCGTCCCTCAGGCCCCCACTTTCATTATTAAGGTGCTCTCCGATCGATCTGACCATTTTTAACATTGTGCCCTGTAACTTTTATCAATCCTTATTATCTAATGACCAATACGGCTCCTATCTGCAACAGCCGAGAAGCTTATGCATTTTTAATTGGACCTGATTGTTGCATTAACAGCTGAATATGCAGATGGTCTCCTTCTCCCGGGCGTGGACCAATAGTAAGTGAAAGTTCTAAATGAAAAAACCTAAGAAATCAATAGAGGGGGTGAAGGTGTGTGAGCGAGAAGACATTCTGTTCAAAGCAGGATACTGCTTCGTTCTGTAGCGAAAATGTTTGCATATGCACCAGGAATGACCCCTGAGGAAACTATTGCTTGAAAAATCCAAATCAAACACTTTAAGGGGTTAAAAGTTAAGTTTTTTTAAGAACGCATCAGACAGTTGTCCAACTGCAGCTTTTTCGAGATCGAGAACGATGCATCATGCAGAGCCACACTGTCAGAAAATATTTTATGGGCAAACAGCACGCAAAGCGCTAATTTAAAGCTTGAATCCCTCTCATCGTGACACAACAAAGAGGGAGGTTGACAAACAGCTGGCAAGTGGGCAATTACTAGTGACAGAATACATTTTGAAGCTGCATTAGGCAAATTCATTTGACAGTTGCTCAATACGATTCTATAACATGACTGGATTATATGCTGAAAGCTCCAGCAGATGCTGCAAAGTGCATGAAAGTATTTTTAATAATGCTTTGAATCGCATCGAATGGAATTGGCGGAAGAGTGATCAGAGCTCCTCAGGATCTGAGCTATCATCAGGACAATTGGAGAAATGACTCAGTTCCTTTGTAGCGATAGGTCATTTTCTTAGATCAGAAACTTCTTGTAACTATTAAATGTGAAAAAGCATTAGAAAAGAATTAGAGCAATTTTTCTCCTCTGCATTACAGATTTCGATTTAATTCTCCTCTGTGTTAATCCTCTTCTTAAGTTTATGGTCATCACATGGTCATCATTTCCGTTAAATGTACAAGAGGGGGCGAGATCAGTTCCGGAAAAATTGTGACTAAACTTGACAGCCAGTGATCATCATGCATTTTCATTGCATAGAAAAGCTTTTGACATTTTAATAATAACAACCTGTGTTCTACAGGAAAAGTCATATGAGTTTCAAACATCATGAGGATGGGTAGATCATGACAGAATTTCCGAATTATCTGTGGAAGGTGCGGTTTAAATTGACACGTTGTAAATGCATGATTTCAGCCACTTAGAAAAACACTTTTTTACCTTCACTTTACCTTCACAACTGAATGATCAAAGATGCACTAAATAAATAAATGAATAGAATTGCCATTAAAAATTAATCTGACTAAAAGAATTGGAGGAGATACATTGTCTATGTTCTCTTATTCTGTAAGGCTTATTCTTATTCTGCATGAATGCATGAGCTACAGATACAGGAGGCAATCATGAAATCATACAGTGCTGACCATTCACATACAAACTAGAACTCAGTGAGAGTTAATGAACTAAATCACCTGAGCGCTTTCTCTCTCTCTCTCTCTCTCTCTCTCTCTCTCTCTCCCTCCCCTTTTCTCACTTTCACATACACAGAAGCTCAAAATGAGGCTAATTTGTGAAGCGATCCAAGGCTGTATTGGCCGGCAACACATTTCTAATTATCACTGCAGCTCTAGAGTGATTACTCACTCAGTCTCTTTCAGTGGCCTCCTGAAGTGTGTGTGGCTGAAAAATAGATGAGATCTTTGTCACTCAAATCACTATATGTTTTTAAGTGCTTTGGATGGGTCCATCATGCATTATGGAGCACTAAGGAGGGACTAAGGGAGCGTTAACTACTTTCTCGGCTTCCTCGTTGCTTTTATGGCTCTTTAAGTGTCATGGGTATTGTGGACAGAATGAGAGATGCATGGCACTGGCTGTTTTAATATAGATTTATGTTTAATGTAAAGTTTAGACCTAATTAATCTGAGCGATATCACATGCTTAAAGATTCATTCTACGCTAGCTGAGGCAGCTAATACCACCCATCTGTGGTGCTGAGGAGGAGCTTTTGGTGGAGTTTGCAGATTAGGCTTGTCAGCTTCAGTTTGATATTAGCTGCTGTTTTCTTTAGAATGCAGATGTACAGTCCTTGTGTAAATCACAGAGATAAGATTAAAAGAGAAGTATTGTGCCACAGCACACTGGCCTAAGCTAAAGCGCTAATAATAGAAGCCGTTTTCACAAAAAGGGCATGTAATTCCTGGAGCAAGACTTGCCTTTGCAGTGAATGACAACTTTAATCCTCAAATATTGTGATAGTTATATTACCATTTTACCATTGGAAATATGTAAAAACTAAGACTATGGCTTTCCACAGCCATAGTAATTGTCTCCAAATATGAGAACACATCATACGTATGGTGACCGTAAATGAATGCGGTAAGAGGATTGTAATCATGTGCCAACAGTTTCTAGTTTCCATCAGGAGCAGTAGCCTTATCGCAAAGTATAGCCTCTATTTCGAGCCAAAAGTTGTAATTCCTTCAGTGTTCATTTAAAAGCATTGTTAACGTCCTGACTGTAAGTGTTGTCCGGGATTAGTGGCCAAACACATAGTAGACCCTCATTATGTGGTTTTTGTGAGCATGTGTGTGTAGTGTATTTGATTTCCCTTAAGGGCTCTAGCAGAGGCTCTGGTACAGTTAGAGAAACTTGGCAGTTTCCTATCTGCTCAGGGTCATCCATTATTGAAGGCTTGATGGGGAATAAGTCAGACTTCATGGGCAATGAGAGCACAATCCTGTGCCTGAAGCTTGTGGGGTTGTTCTAACAGTCAGACAGGTGAGTTAGCAGAGAAGCTGCAGCACTGCAATTGGACGAATACTTTCTGTAGCACTCAGAAGGGCTTTTCACACATAAAGTGATAGTACACCCCAAAATGAAAATTTTTATCATCATTTATGTCATTTCAAACCTGCATGATTATTTCTTCTGCAGAACAGTTTTTTTGGTCTATACAGGGAAAGTCAGTGGGGTTGGACTGCTCTTTTGGCTTATATATTCCTAATTGTACCATCCAGTTTGTCCTTGACCTTTCAGACTATGAGTTTTTTTAGATTTTAATGGCTGCAACAAAATAAAGCACATAAAAGTTTCTGTGACTGTACAAAGTGCATGAATATTTAATGAAGCAAGCAATGTTCAGTTTATGATTGGTTGTTGCTAATCAATTGGCATTGTGTTATAATGGGCCATTCACACAACAGTTTTTTTTTTTGCAGGACAGTGAAATGAAACAAAATGCAAAGCTTAGAGATGTGTTTTTAAAAAGCTGAACTACTTTTAACTTGAACAAGTTCGTGGAATTCTATCATGCGCAAGACATGAACACAACAGTCAACCTTATCAGTTTAGTGCATGCTAACATGGAAACACAACAGAAAATCAGTGCAGTCTATCATTTCACTAAAAAAGTAATAACGCCCTTTCAAAATTCCTTATTTGTTAAAGGGTTAGTTAACCCAAAAATGAAAATGATGTCATCATTTAATCTTCTTTTGTGTTCCACATAGGAAATAAAGTCATGCAAGTTTGGACATGAAGGTGAGTAAATGATGACAAAATTTTTATTTACAGTGAACTATGCCTTTAAAATCAGGGTTCAAACGATAACCAAGTTTGGCTGCAGTGTGAAAAGCCCAAGAGGGACTGGATCTGGAAAGGAGGGATTGTAGGCTCTAACATGGTAGGAAACCATGGCTTTCTTAACTTTGAGTGATGGACAATTAAAACAGGTTATGTCTACCTCATTAACAGTGCTTTTCAACCTATGATTCATACTGGAGGTTGTCAGCTGATAAGGATATCCGAAGTGGCCACAAACCTGTAGTTTTACCTCAATCATGCACTTTCCTAATGGCTATTTAACATTATAACATCAAACATAGGACTGTGTACATGAGGGACTTTGGATTTGTTAGATAAATTCTTCCCTGTGTCATTTAGCCAAGTCCTGTCAGTGTCACCCTGTCACTCACAGCCAGATCTGACTCATCGGTGAGACTGTTGTGACAGCAGCTGTCTTGCGTGGTCTTCCATCTCTTTGCCTTCTAAGCCCACATTGGGTCTAAACGTCAAGATTCTGTTAAAGGTGCCTTCATCAGACATCAGAATCATTGGCGCTCTCTCGTTCTCGCTCTCCTTCTAGTTCCCTTTCCTCCCCCGCAGACGCACCTCGGGATGGCGGAAGCCTCCGTCGTTTCCTTTGTAGTGCACATCTGTTCAGCATTAAGTGACACAGCTGATTAGCCTCACTCAGGTCTTAATAAGACAAGCTCAGCTCCTCGCCAAACCGAAATCAGTGCTCTCGGGCTTGTCCCCAAGCCACATCCCATCATGAAAGTCCTGACTCAGATTAATACATCATCCAGATTCTATATTCTGGAAGTCTCATTACTAGGAATGAATGTTACGTGGCCTTGTCACCTGGGCGGCAGAATGAATTTGTGTTATTGTTTGTTTTTTCTCTGCGTGTCGGCTTCAGCAGTTTTGTAGGTAATGATTATGTGTTTATGACATCTTCCCCTCCAGGTGTGTCAGAGGCGATTCTCCGACTCTCGTTTGCTCTCGAGTTGCTGCGTGACTTCTGTGTGATCTGATTGGACTGACACAGAGGCTTCACACCAGAAATGGCTTACAGTCTATTTGAAATATATGCCAAGACACCACAAGCATTTGTTATCCACAGTCCTCCAGTTCAAATGCGTATATGGGTTGTCTGTTCGAGTACATCATGCATTATGAATACAGTCAAACATAAATAGCATGTTTTTGGTCATATTGTGATTTATATAGAGCGGTACACAGCTGTTATTATTCCCCTCCACTACAACTATGGCCACATTTGCCTAATTGCACCAGGTGTTCATGTGTATGTGTGCAGGGAGAACAAAGCCGAACAGGCAGCGCTACGCGCATGTGTTTCTAAGTTTGACCGTGAATGCTGAAGCGTGTGGGTGTATGCTCACTCCCGACTCTCTTTCTCATCGTAGCGGCAAGGGGTCGAACTTCTTTCCACTATCTGCCATTGTCTCCGTGCTGCCCCCCTCCTCGTCGATGCCCCAACTTTGTGATCTGTGTGTCTCAGCCCACCTGTTCAGTGCTCATTACTGTCAGCAGCATGGTTAATAAATATCCAGGTGGAGAGATCTTCTCATCGGCCCTGCTTCATCTCCATAAGTCTCTCTCTACACACACACACACACACACACACCATGGACGAGCCTGACAGCGTTCATGATTACACTGTAAGTACGGCCGTTTTTCACCCCATGCCCAAACACTGACACTGCACTCCATCTTGCACACACACATACAGAAAAGTACTGAACTTACAAAGGCCAGGAATTTGTAAAGTGAGTTTGAGTTTGAAAGCTTATGTGTAAATGCCAGCTTTTTTTCTTATTCTTTTTTTTGGCCTGATATTTTAGTGTGCTGGTATGAGGCAAGTTGCATTGAACAGAGAAAAAAATCAGAATTTTTCATTCACCAACTCTTTAAAACTTTGTGAACTCCACAAAACTTCTTTTCACTTCAGAATATCTTGTTAATGTTTCCAAATGTAACAGATTACTAGCACTGGTTTGGCGACCTACCTTATTTATTGTACAAAAGTCTACAAAAATGGGTAACACTTTATAATAATGTTCAGTATGTCACTTATAGGTTATTAGCTAATGATGAACTAATCATTTACAAAACATGACTATACCTTCATAAATGATTAATAAGTGATATGCTAACATTTTATAAATCTGTTGTAAGTTATCTTAAAAATTTGTAAATCATGAAAAAAATCAAACAGATCAATAGTAGATGGTTTATAAGTTATTAGTTGATGCATTATTCATCACTTGCAAATTTATGTCAAAATTGTTTTAGTATAATTATCTCAATAAACAGTGGTTAATCATGAACAAATGATGAACAAACCATTAGTAAATGATGATAATTTTTTGATGTATCTTTAAGTTGTAAGCTGGTATGTTCAAAAGCACAAACATGCAGGTATGCTAAAGCAGTATTTTTAAGGGGATTCCAGTGGGTTATGTTAAATCCTTTCACTCATCAGCACAGACTTGTGTTCTGTGTGGAGTGTGTGGGATCTAGTGGTAATGTTTTACCTTTCACCGAAGATCATATCAGGTGCACAGCAGTAAAATACTCCATGTGTGTCAGAGAAGACAGCTGTCTATACCCTCACCAGTCAGCACTTACACTGCAGTACACACTAATGTGTTACACATCATTTGTAGATCTTTCTTACCTCTTACAAATTACGTGTATGTGTATACAAGTCATTTACACCACTTTCTGCATTCCCGAATCTCAAGTGTAAACTATTCATCACTGATATATACAGATATACGGTATAGCAAACCACTTATTAATCATTTATGAACGTATTAACTAATAATTTATAAGTGACATAACTGAATTGACGAAACATTCATAAAATGTTAGCATATCACTTATTAATCGGTGAATTATAACTGAACGTTATTATAAAGTGTTACCATTTAATGTAGTCTGCTTCATTTATGGTGCATAGTATATCTATATAGAGGATAGAGAGGAACAGGATCAGGTCAGGAAAGGACCAGGACTCGCCTGTGGCTCCGACACTATCAAGATACTTTGACTACAATAACACAAATATACAAACATTTATATTATGAAAAAAAACTTAGTCTCTATCAAGAGTGAGAATGCCCCATTTGTGCAAATGTGCGGTAAATAAAAATGAACTTTGACAAGTATTGTGAAGGTTTCCTGTTTAAAGGATTTACATAAATGTAAATGGGGTTTTTGATCATGCACATAGGCTAGATGGGGTGTTAGAGTGACCAGCTTTCTTTAGTACTCCAAACTCTACTAGGCCATGACTGCTGCCTGTAAAGGCGACGAAAATGACTGCGAATGACAGCGAGTACACAGACACTTGATTCTGAAGAAGCAATCAAACTCTAAGGCATTTAATGCACTGCCTTGAGTCTGAGCCACAGCAATTGGGTTTGATAGCCGTGTCATTATGAGAGGAGGGCGTCTGGAGGTCTTCAGGAGTCAGGGATTACAGAGGGGAGTGGGTAAGAATGTGCGTGTCACTCCAAGCCCTCTCAGCAAAACTCCCAACTTTCCACTGATTCCCCCTCTGTCAAGAGTCTGGGCTGGAGAGCAGCACTTGACCAGACGATAGTGTGTCTGCGCAGAGAGCACCAAGGACACTCAGGGATTCATGCAAAAAGTTAGGATTGGGATTCATTGACAATGAGAAGACACTGTTTAGACGATAACTATAAAGCATAGTGTCTTGATTAAACGGAAGATGTTTGGTCAAAACTCTATGCATGTTTCCATATTTATGGCGGTGGACTGTAACCTATGACCTCCACAAAGTCCCAGCCAACTTTGTAGCATATGTGAAGGTATATATCTGATGCTGTAAATGCAGCAAAATGATGCAGATGTATGGGTAAGAGTGTCATCATCAGTGTACAGATGTGTGGAGAAGAGCCCAGGCCTCTCTCTCTCTCTCTCTCTCTCTCTCTCTCTTTGATTGGGCTATCTGTGTGGCACCCGTCGCTTGCCACTACTTCACTTTGATTAGCGGCTCCATGAAAATGTATGCTCCGCTCTCACAGAAAACTGGGGGAGTCGCTACGTCACGAAATTCACAAACAAGCCTATGTAAGGCTGGGCACGCCGCATACATTAAATTCTAATCCACCTAGCCATTTCATTGTGGGGCTGATTTGCTAAATCCCCCCTGAATCCCCCCTTCCCAGCGCTCTTCCCACATCTGACGCGCACATCCCAGGACGACAGGAAAGGAGGTGCAGAACCAGCCCCCCAAACCACGATCGGGGGGAGAGAGAGTGCTCTGCAAAGCGTACTACAAAGGCATCCCAACAGATGCTGTGAATACCAAAAAAGCCCCTCTCTCTCCTTTGTGAAACTCCAACAGTATATGAATTAATCAGAGAACAGGTAGATAAATAAATAATGTATATAAGGAGCTAATTAAACGTGTTTATTCCTGTTATCATATGCTGCCCCCATTTTCCCCTTTCTCAAAGCCATGAATCTTTAAGTGCTTGTTAAATTGGTCTCAGGGGCCAGCGTGGTGGCAGAGGGGCGGTCAGCACCTGTCTCTGCTGAAGGCAGGTGCGTGACCAACGGCCCATGATCCTCCACTGTGCCGGGCTCCGTGAGGGGAGAAGGGAGGAGGCAGGCATCATGCTGGGAGGTTAGCGTCCAGACGAGGAACGGCTGACAGGGCTGGCCGTCACAGCCCCAGCTCGGCTTTGATTAATGAGGGCATTTGAAAGACAATTAGCAGGAGCAGATTTACCTTCAACCGCCTTATCAATCAGAGCCCTTTAATTCAAAGTAGAGCACCCCCTGTCACAAAACGGGTGTATCAGCACAGAGCCTCCGATGTGCAGACAGCTAAACAGAGCCAGCGGGGGGCGAGGAGAAAGAGGGCGTCGGGAGCTTCGAAAAACAAAGCAAACTTTTAGGCCTTACAGTCCAAGAACTCTTGTATAACTTTCACTGTATGTTTTTCAAACTGCCTCCTTGGCCTTTTACAGAGCCCCTTAAGGGACATGGTGAAAGAAAAATTATGAGATGGAGGAAAAATTATTTGTCAATACTTTTGCGTTCACTCACAAAGAGCTCAAAAGGTGTTGTGAGTAAACTCAAAGGTTCTAAGGGGAACGGTTTTGTGAGTGAACTCAAAGTTTCTTGTGGGAACCCAAAAATTTGCCAGATAAAACACAAAAGCATTCAATTATTATTTTTTCTCCCATCTCATTTTTTTTTTCCACCACCATGTCCCTTTAGGGGCTCTGTAGCTTTTGCTACGAGAGCCTAGGGTTTATTGATCAATGCAAGGAAAAAATCTTATTAAAGCAGACCATATTTCACTGCATGCATAAAGACTGAATTGTGAATGTGTAAATTGTACCATCTGTGGGTAGATTTAATAAAATACAGCCATGCTGACATTTAACAAGGTTTTAAGCCTCCTAATTATTAAATAATGATCCCAAATTGCAGGCATAAATCATGTTGGTGGGTGTTACGCTGAGGACTTTGTACAGTGTTCACATTCATGCACATGTAGCCTATTGCAGTACAGAATTCTTGTTCTGTAAAAAAATAAATAAATAAAAAACTCTATATATATTATATAATAATTTCTTTAACTAGAAAAGCAAAGCAACTGCAAAGTCTTTCAAGCAAAGTCTGTTCACTCGGCGGCCATATTTGCAACGCCTCCGGGCAGCTATTTGGTCATCCAAGCCCTATCTATTTGAATGGGGGAATCCTGAAATCTCAAAAACTGCTTGCCGAACTCACAATTAAATAACATATTTCAATCAGCAACAAAATCTGACATGAACTGTCCCATAAATATTGTTTCTTATGCTCAAATAGCATTAAAAAAAGTGTAGTTTTTGAAAAACGCTGTTGAAAGTGGATCAGACCAAGCGCCACAACAAACTTGTAGCCAGTCAGCAGTAGGGGGCGTGTCCACTCATGCTGGGAGAGGAGAGAGAGTGAGCAAGACTTAGATTTGAAGACTTTAGTAAGAGAGATGGCTGAGAGAGACATTACAAAAGAGGAATATCAGAGGAATATCACTGGAAAAAGAATGGTTATCATCAGGCAAGAGCTTTAAGACCCACGTTCATATTAGACAAGCTTTCCAGCGCTGGAGAGACCTAAGCGGGAAGGCCCGAAAACGTTGTTTCTGCTCAATACGGGAGTAACATTGGTTTTAAGTGTGTGCTGCTGGAAACTAACAAACTCTTGCTTGTATTTATTCTTGTGTTCTATATGTTCATTTTTTTGTGCTTCCTTGTCGTTTGTTCATCATTTTCGCTTTATTTTTCGCGAAGCATTATTTTGCTTCGCTTCTGTTATGAGAAAAGAGACACTCTCATTGCGTGTTTGTGCATTTTGGGGGCGGAGCAATGAAGGGAGGGGTGTTTTTATATGGGTTGATTTCAAATATCAACAGTGTTCATCAACGATTTTGAGACTGCACCTTCAATAAGTAATAGGGGTGCACTGTCTTTGTATATCTATAGTCTTTGTTACAATTCAGTAAATTCCCCTTCCTGTCATTCCAGTTCAACTTCCTGAGGGCTGTGGCAAATTCAATTCAAACTCACAATCATATATT
The DNA here is from genome assembly GCA_039654105.1 of Coreius guichenoti. NCBI lineage: Eukaryota > Metazoa > Chordata > Actinopteri > Cypriniformes > Gobionidae > Coreius > Coreius guichenoti. The sequence goes on along the minus strand of CM077168.1, from coordinate 38,276,948 downwards.
GAAAGGGAACCGTTTCTTCTATTCTGAATTTTGCCCAGCCATGGTAAAAACATAAAAACTGATATTCTCAAGATAGTTCCTCTAGTTTTTGACAGCCCTCGACAAATATATCAGGACTTACTCTCTTTAGGAACTGTACGCAATTACACACGTCAGTCTTTCAAACTCAAATTATTTGAACCACTGCAGGAATGATGAACAGTCGATTCACCAGTGCGCTTAAGGGGGTTTAAAACCGAAATGTGTTTTTATAAAGTCAGAACAAGTGAGTAAAGAAGCATCTCTATCGATCTGACTCCTTGTAGATTAAGCAAGTGCAAGGGGTGAAAAGAAACAAACACATGAGATAGACAGTACTTCTGGGAGGAAAATCAATATGGCTGCCCCACTCGGTCTTCTCTGGTCAGACTATTCTCACTGGGCTACGGAAGCTGCAGGGTGAGTGAGTGGACGGACATTTTTTACACTGACATATAGAAAGATTTAGTTTAGGCAGTCAACAAAAATGGTTAGATGATTATTTTAAATACAGCTGAATAGATTTGAAACTAATGCAATAATGACACCAAAGTTCTCATTTGTCTGGACTGCCGAGAGCTATTAGAAAAGCACAGCAGACACGTAGAAATGAGACCGAATCTTGACGCCGCTCGTCTGACCCCGAGAAAGAACTTGAAAATAACTGTAGTTTGCCAGCTGGCATTAACAGTCAGACCTGCCTTCATAGGGACATGACATCATTAGAGAAGAGGTCAGCTAGGGAAGAGAACCGCTCCAACATAGAAAGCGAGGGAATTACTCCACAAAAGACTTCTCTTGGGAAAATGAAGAAAAACCTGACAATGAGAGGAGAGATCTGTTAGTCATACACCCTCGTTTGTGCTATGACTGACATTAAGCCCACAGGCAAGGCCAGCCCTCTCTGCTGCACCAGCCCACTAGCTCTCCTTCAGCTGTAGCCCGGTTCGCTGGCGCCCCTCTATTTTCCATTAGCCATTTATTTCATGGAGAATTTACTTGCTGTATGCCATAACTGGTGTGTAGGGCTTTCCTAATGCAAATGGGTGCATTGGACATTTGGAAGGTGATCTTTTACACAAGTGAAGGATGCAAAAATTACCCTTAAGCTAGACTTTATTGGATTTTAATTGTCCATTATTTGCTGCAAATACCGTAACACTACCGTATTTCACTTCAAGATTGGATTATGGAAAATAACGAATTATTAGTTCACTTTTATGCATTTAGGCAGACACTTTTATCCAAAGCAACTTAGATCGCAGTCAAGGTGTACATTTTATCAGTTCATTATTTCACGGAAATTGAACCCAGTTTCTAGCACCATGCTCTATATTGTTTGGTGAAGTACTTATGTCATTGTTGTATTATTTGTATGTTTATGCAATGATTAAATGTTTGTAATCAGTTCATTAATATTTTGGAGATTGTTCGTTCAAATTCCCATTCTCTGTATTTATATGTTTTTATTATTTTATTGATCTATACACTACTGTTAAAATGTATACTCACCAAAGATGCATTTATTTGATCAAAATTACAGTAAAACCCGTACTATTTTGAAATATTATTACAATTTAAGAACTTTTTCTATTTTAATATATTTTTCAAAAGTAATTTATTTGTGTGATGGCAAAGCTGAATTTTTCATAGCCATTACTCGTCTTCAGTGTCACATAAAATCATTCTAATATGCATATTTCTTATTATTATCAATGTTGTGACAGCCGTGATTTTTTTTCTTCAGGATTCTTATGATGAATAGAAAGTTGAAAAAATAAACAGCTTTTATTTGAATTATAAATCTTTTGTAAAATTATAAATGTCTTTACTGTCAGTGATCGTTATCACTTCTGATCAGTTTAACCCTTAAACACATACCTCAGGTTGTCATTCATTACCCTCCTCATTCATTTTTTAAAGTTTGACATCAACCTTCTTAGCATTCCTCAATTAATTCATTATAAACAATATAACAAGAAAAAAATAAGACAATTATAAAAGAATGCCTGTTTTCCCATTCATTTTTTGTAAAAAAAAAAAAAAAAAATTGTATAGGGTCACTAATGACCGAGGTGTGTAACAATGTAAGTATATTTTTCGCTATAAAACATCTGCTCAAACTGAACCCTTCCAAGCTCCAAAAGGTAACAAAATATGCTTTATTTTATTCTTCTGTATATCAGGAGAGTTTTATATCATTGCGACAGGTAGAGATCCATCTGTGTTAGATATAGATCCGGGTCGCTAAAGACCCAAATATGTAATAAATTTAAGGGTTAATGCCTCCTTACTGAATAAAAGTATTAATTTATATATAAAAAAAAATCTTACTGACCAAGGTACATGGTAAAATGGTAGTACCATTGTACGTAAAATAATAATAATAATAATAATAATAATGATAATAAAACATAGTAGTACCATGGTACTATTTGGAAGTTTTTGTAAATGAACAATATTAAATCATTGCTGTGTGACAAACTCTTTACTAATTCCCATATATTTAGCAGGCAGTTAAATGGAAAAAAATTCAGTATTAGTTTAATGGTTAATGTAGTATTTACAGTCCTAATTTGTGGTTTGCCTTTTTCAGGGGAAACCACAAATTAGGACTGTAAATACCGTCCTAATAAATCCTGCAAATACATTAAACACGTGGTGTCATACAGTGTACGACACCACGTGTTTAATATATTTACAGGACGAAAGAGAGCGCACACGTGTCATTAACCCACATTTCCCAGTAGTAATAGTCATAGTGTGTGTAGCTTTGAGGTTTCATTAGTGACGTTTTATAAGGAGCCGTTTGCGTAGAAACCCATGATTTGTTTTCCAATGTTTGCTGTATCCAGGAGACAGAGCGATGTAAATTTATTTAGTTTCATAATAGATATTTGCTCTCAGAGAGGAATAAAAAATTGTAATTTTATTTTTCAATAACGAGGGCACCTTAATTATCTCTCTCGCTTTCATAACTTTCCGGGGCCCAGTTACTGCAAATTAGTCATCCATTGTGTGTTTGGAATTCCACATGCATACAGCAAGTATTGAATGACAAATTGCAATAAGTCTTTGTCTCTGGTGGAGACCAAACTAGGGACTGTAATGATATTCATTTTCAAACAGGAGAACATTCTAATGGGCAATTAAGACGATCAAGCCTGCCAAACTACACGTGAAGAATGGAGACCCAGTGCCAGCCATTACGTGTCCACCCCCTTTTCCACTTCTCCCCAGCTGGATCTTTGTCTAACATGTGTGCGCGTACGACGCGAGGAGCGGGAGGGTACGTGGGGGTGTCGGGGGGAGCTCCAAAAGCACAATATAATTGAACTTTCCACATTACTTCTCACTAATATGTGCTGCCACTTGGTCTCATTAGTGGAATGATGTGCTCTCCAGTTCAGGAATGAACTCTTTGCCCGAGTAATTAAAGCTCCTAAAGTTTCCAGTCCTTTGTTTAAAGAATTCGTCCTTGTGCTCTCCATGCCCCATCAGCTGCCTAATTAGCGGGGCCTTTGTGTGATTAAAAATTCTCACAGAGATTCCATTGGATATTTTCCTCTGTTAATGAGTGTTTGTGGACAGCTGGGAACAGGCGCCGGCTCCCTCCTCGCCGGACCTCCTGTGCACCGGGCCAGACCTCTGTCAGGGCCCAGGAGTGAAAGCTGTCATTTCTGTAATGGGGATGGAAATTGGTCAAAACCAGCGCTGGCCTCCCGTAGGACTGGAAATACCTTGAAATATAAATGAGGATGAATATTCATATTTCTCCTTCTCTCTTTTTCAGCCCCTGATTCAATAAAAGTGCTGAGTATTAATATACATGTCAGTCAGATTAGGAAGCCCCTCAGAACTCGGCACCAACGTCTGCCCATTAATGCGTCCCTGGCTTCATTTGCTATTATTCTCAGGTTCTTTCTCTCCCCAAAGTTGGGGTCACCTTCTCCACTGAGAATTGCTCACTGGAATCTTTCTCTTTTGTAATGTTTCTCCCCACTAAGTGAGCGAGCGAGAGAGTGTATGTGTGTGGAGAGAGAAGCAGAGAGGCATTTAATGAAGCCCACTCGGAAGTACGAAAAGTAGGGGTCAAACTCAAATGAAAGAGGAAAGAAAAGCAGGGCATGCACTTGCAAGAACTGGAACCTGGAGTGGGGAAAGGGGGTGGGAGGACCTGAAAAGAGAGAGTTGGCTAGTATCACTGGACTGTTCCAAAAAAGCTACTTGTAATGGAGGCCAGCTAGTAAGAGCTGTGCAAGTAAACTTCACTCCCCTGGCCTCAAGACTGACGCTAGAGGTCTTTATCGTCCTTGTTAAAGCACCCGCCTCACATGGCGTTGATGCTGGTTCGAATCCCGCTCGGAACGATAAAAGTAGGACCAGTCACATACTATTGTATACTGTAGTGCAGTGGTTCTAAACTGGTTTTGATTCAAGACTTGATTTGACATCAAGTGGCGACCAAAACTGTTTATCACACAAGTACACAAAATATCTGTAAAAAAATTGTAAAATGTATTTATATATTAATATTTGTATAGATTTTTTCAGTGACTCTTTCTGCAGCTTACATAGTCACAGAAGTCATCGAGTAAGTGATTCACTGAATAATTCATTCAACTGAATCTTTCAAAAACACTAGTGAATGAAACTAGTGGCTGTCCTTATGAGTTAGTCAGTGAATCATTCACTTAACCGATTTGCTATAAACATTAGCAAACAGAATTATTTACATATTAGTTTATCACTGTGTCAAATATTTTTCCTACATCTTTCCTAATTCCTATACCGAAATTAGGTGCAGGATGGGCTTAAGGATAAGTGAGCTCACCACCCACGAGGCTTCAGGCAGCACAAGACAAATCAATGATGTGATAAGTACTTGACATGGGTTTGGAGAAACTGTTGAAGCAGGCGATTCTGTGAAAGTTTAATTACAGTTCAGGAGCAATAGACAGATTTCTGGAAACATCATTATAAACAGGCCGCCCGCCTGATTATCCTTCTATTTAAAGCATCACATTTCCAGAGAACAGGTGATCTGATGACAGAACATCTTACTGAATAATCTACACCTGAAAGGAGATGTTTTGCTTTGAAATTTAATTGAACAAAATGACAGGAAATGATTCCTTGCCTCGACTTAATATGATTTTCAAAAGAAGTGTGATGTGTCTTGTGATAAAGGCCCTGTAGTGAAGGTTAAACTGATTAGACTTGATTATCAAATAATAAATGAGACACTGATGTAGTCTTAATTGCATGCTCCGATGACTGCGTTGTTTGACACGCATCATGTGTTCGCTTTGTAAATATAATCCAGCTCTTTATTCTTCAGCCTTTGGTTTTTACCCTCTCTGGTGCTGCACTGCTCTGCTTGGAGATGTCGGTGTCTCAAAGTCAGAATGAAATGTAAATTCACCTTACTACTTTCTAAGTACATGTTATATATCTTATTGTGAACTATTCTTCCAGGTATACGTTTCATTTTTGTAAAAAAAAAATATATATATATTTTAAAATCATTTTTAATTAAATGTTTAACTCAATCTTCCAGTGAAAACGGCAGATTTCTCTCTGGTGAAGTATGCAGGACTTCTCTATAATTCAAATACACATTTAGATCTGCCTCCATCAACCGTGGAAGTCCCGCCCTTCATTTTTCTTTTCTATTTCAATAATCCATTTCACTCGGATGAATCTCACAATATGAAAGAAAAGGTACAAAAATGACTTAAACTTAACCAGGTTTGTAATTTGTGGAGAAGAAAAAAAAATCTATGTAATATTTGACATCCCCACCTTCTTTTGCTTTCTAATTATTTGGTTTTGCTTAAAATTAAATGTTTTTCAGCTGCGGCTGCTAGATTATCCTGTTTGGTGACTTGAGTGTATGTAATCAGCAGCTGTGCTAAATGTTGTTTCATTAGGTGTGAAAAAGCCCAATAACTCAACCACCACCAGACAAACCTCCTCCTGGCGCTGGCTGGTTACTAACCTGTTTTTCATTTCGTCTGCATCAATGCAGGAGCTTCGTAAAGGGAGAACGACATACATCACTGTGAAGTTGAGGGTCAGATGGTAGAAGCATGGCTGAGAAGCTCTTAAAGTGATGAGTGATGATGAGCTATTGTCACCAAGTAAGTGACTGATTTGAACGATTTTGTTGTAATGTGATTCAGTCCACAATACAGTACTGAACATTAACTGAAACTTGTGACTGTTGTCTTATCTTATGTAAATGAATGTTCTTTTAAAAGACACTGTAATGTAATGACAAATACAGAGCGCTAGTACTGTATATTATTATTTGAAAATGGTGAATGAGGTTCCGTCATATATTAGCGCAAAAGCTACAGTCTGTACATTCTCCCCTCCCTATAGCGCAGGAAGTGTTGTTTGTTGTACAAAATAAATCATACTGTGGATGTGGCAGGACAGAGCAGAGATAGAAGGCCCTTAAGGTAAGAAACAAGTGAGGAGATATGACCTCTTTTTTCCCTCCGAAAGACTTGACGGTATGAGTGTCTTCTACTTGTCTTTTTTCATCCTGAATAGATTATCGCAGGGCCTAATTTGCTTGGTGAGTGCCATGGAAGAGTGAACCAAGCCCTCCCCTCTCATTTCTTCAGGGATGACTTCTGAAGCTCTTAATAAGGCGACAAGTACGCCTTCCCGATTTGAAATACATCAAAACCACTAATCCTTGTAGATTGGAGCCACCCACTGATTCAGATTGTCATTATGTATTTCATAAACGTTCCAGTCTGAGGTTTTTATGCTCCTAGATAAAAGAAAGTAGAGAAACCTCAAGAAGTGGTGGGTGGAGGAGGAAGGTGTAAATGTTCTTTTCATTAGCATTCCTTGCTTTCTGCCGAGTTAAACCCGAAATGGCTGACTACCGAAACATTCACTATGGCTGTTTTCCACCTAAGATGAAAGCTCCATTTGCGGTGGCGATAATGGTTGCGGAGCCATGTCATTTGACGTGGCTTGTATTTCTCTGTTCTCCATCATTTAATTGGGTTTAAGGAGCGTGAGAACACTGCAGACTTTGACCATCGCAACTAATTGACCAGGCGAACATTACTTACAGTGGTGCACCACTGTGAAAACAAGGGAGGTGGAGAGAGCCTTCACTTTGCCCTATTTGTAGGAATTAAGCAGTTTTATGTTACCATTTTACATTTAAAGCCAGCAAATACAGGGAACCGACCCTCTTTTTACAAACATGTAGCACTGCAGTCTGGAGTCATTTTCACCAGGCTCATTTCTCTTTGCTCATTTCTCTTTACTCAAGCTGATAAGTTGATTACTGATAAAGTATGATTAATTTCAATAAGCCAACTAATTAAAGTGGAATTTTATCTAAATAAGTCAGCTTTGATAGCTATAGACATAAATTTTAAGTTGAAACTAAAGTTGGCGGTTGACATTTGTTATTTAATTTTCTTCTGTAGAGCCACTCTAACAGGATTTTCTCATTGTCTTCCATTATACCCAATGTGCTGTACAGTTATTCCTATTCAATTAGCCTTTAAGCAACTAAGAGAAGTCCATGAAGCAGTATGGCTCTGGCATTTCTTTACCGAAATTAAATGTATAATTGAACGTAATTGAAGACATAATTGTTCCTGGCAGCAAATAATAGAACTAAATTGTGCCTGTAAGGAGAATCAATATAAATGCTGACATTCCTCTTGCGTCTGAAAAGAAGTTTGTCAATTCGGGACCCGACGAGAATAACTCGGGGCGAAACACAATTGGACCTCTTTGGGGGGAAAAAAGAAGGTAGCTGTTGAAATGGACTCCTCTATTTTTCATGAACAAGGTCACTTATCAGTGACCGGAAAGTCACCAAGTTCTCTTCATCAATTTAATAAGGATTCAAAGTAGAAAAATAGTACGGTCATTTCTTTGTAATACACCCCTGGGCTTTTTATTATGACTTCATTTCCCAGTGTAATATTGGAATGTCTCTATAATTGTAAAAGTGTAATAGACTCTAATAGAATTTCATTTTGAACCCTGAATGGTCTATGCCATCGCTGCTCAATTTGAGTAGAATAATGATTTTTAATGTCCACACATGGCTTCCTGTGACCTTATTCAATCTCAGGCCTGATCAGGAAATATATCGATTCAATTACAGCCTGATGACAAGCCAACTGAGGAGAGGAGGGAAAAAAGGTCAGCATATATTTGAAAATGTAAATCTTAACAATGTCTTTTGGGTTTGCTGAAAAAAGCCATTATCAAATGCCATTTGGGTCCAACAGCACCAGGCCTCTTTTCCTCCCTCTCCCTCTCTTTTTTTCCCTGAGCGATGGGAATCGTTACAACATGTTCAACGCTTTCCTATTGTCTGGAGTTGTTATATGCAAAGTCATTTCACAGGAGGGGCCTGTTTATTGGGTTATGTCTGCGCTCTGTACCGCTACTTGTCGTGCACCGAAAAGATGTTTTGCTGTTTGACGGCCTTGCTGCTGTATTTCCCCTTCATAAGTCCAAGGATGCAGCTCTGTGTTTGTAGTTATTGGCAGAATTTTAAAATGCACCGAAGTGCTCCAATTCCACTCAGAGCAAATTACATGCACATCACAACGGCTGCTAATTCTTAGTTTGGTCATTAAAAACTCATTAAAATTAAAGTGTTCATTTGCATAGCTCTGTGTGTTGCATCATAAATTATTAATTGAAAATAAATAAATGAATGCAATTTGGAGGAATAAGTGGTGGAACACATGCACCTGCAGAGCTGTTTTGACTGTTTTTTGTTGACACGCTGAGAAAAAAAAACAGAAGGGGGAAGTTGGTGCATCTGGTGTTGTTCAAGGTTGTTTTGTGGACTTTTTTGCATGATGGCTCTTAGTAACTGATTTTAATATACAAACTATTTTTTGAAAGTAAGCACTAGTGCTTTTTTCTAAAAGCCTGTCTAGAGCTGAACACAAATCTTTTACCTGTTCATACAATGAATTTTTCTTCCTAAATGTTGAAATCCATTAACTGTGGTTGTAGCACTTATATTGCACTTAGGATTGCCTCAGAAACTAGGATTTGACATTCAGCATTGCATTCAATACTTGATTGAAGTACGTACTGTTATGTGTCAGGCGCCGTGCCTTTATGCCTCGTTTGATGTTTTTTGCTGTTATATTGTCTCTTTTTTTCATTTGCGAGCATCGGTAATTGCAGCCCTTTTTCGAATCACTTCATTAATTAAATGAGATTGGAAAAGGTTTTGTGCTAATGGATTACGCAGGGGCCTGGTGGCTCAGCCTTGTTTACCCGAGGTCACATTTCATTTGCTGCCTATGTCAAGCGACTAGTGGCAGGACCCTCTGAGGCAGGCCAATCAATGTCTCCGTGCCCAAGCCCTCAAATGAATCCATTAAAGTTATGCGGATGCATCCTGCCTGGGTGGAGAGGGAGAAAAAAAGGTCTCCTGATACCTCTGATAGAAATTAGCCATGAATTAGGAGCAAGGCTGCCTCAGTCTGGAAACAGGCCAAAGCAGAATTAATAGGCCATCAGTGCCTCTTGTGTGTTAAATCCCATTTGTTCGCAGTGTTTCATGAGAGTGTTTTTTTTTCTTCTGCCATGTTTGGCCTTGCCTATAAGGAAGGACCCCATGCGCCAACCACCACAACTTTAGCCTGTTAAAGAGTTCGCCCCAAAATCAATATTCTGTATTAACTCACCATTGTTTTATTCCTGGAAGCTGTTATTTTTTTTCTGTCAAACACAAACTCAGAATATGAACAATGACAGTTCATAGTGCTCATTTCTATCCAGGTCCAAAAAAACGCTATTGGTTCTTGTCGGTAATGATGTCACAACTGGTACGCCATTTTTGTAGTCCATACTGTTTTGTAGTCCATTTAGAGATTATCAAGTAAACACAAAGTACTACAAAACAAGTATGTACTACAAAAAGCTTTGCTTTCAACAAAAAAAAAAAAGTCACCAGTGTTGAGGAATGTTAAACATGTTATAATGTTGTTTTAAAAAATACATTACATAGTTATTTTATGGAAACCAATGCAGTAACTTTTGCTTTACTTTTTCTGACTGTCCGCTGATATGGGCTTTAATGCATATTTTACAGTGGAAGATTTAGACATTAGAGGTTGTTATTGATGTGGACAAGTGTGTATCCCATTACATTAAAACATGCAACGATATATGCTTCCCAACATCGGGAAGGGTGAGGTTTTCAATCGTATATGTTAGTAAATGATTTAAAATATGCATGACTTATAAAAAGATATTATAGTAAAATTTTAACAAGCAATGCATTGCTGTACTCGTTAATTTCAGATTGTGCATTACACCAAAACACTGGTGGACACTATGAACTGTTATTATGAAAATCTTTTAAAATAAAGGCATTCAAGTTTGAAGCAACATGAGAGTAAGCAACACAATTTAAATCTTGGGGTAAGATGGGGAGGCAGTGTTGGAAAGAGGCTTTGGAGACTTTTGCCTCTGGTCCACAAAAGTACAGGCTGTATTTTCATGATCTGAGTCTCCTGAACTAATCTTAACTGTAGATCTCCCACCTCCGACTGCAGATGCGACCCCTCAGTGCGGCATCATTATTTTCGCTGTGTGGAGAGGCATGAGATATGAGACATGAGATAATTATTAGACATATACTTTATACATAAAGTAATGGCTCTTGGCATCTGTGATTCAGAGGAGCTGTCTGGCTCCTTTTCTCATGCCCACTCATATTGAAGCTCTGCATAATTCATTGGAATGTTGCCCTTAATAAAGTGCCGAGTCGTACTGTGAGGCTTTACCATGTACAGTTCTGTCTCTCTGTTCACTTTGGCTGTTGCTGAGGGTAGTTTTGTCCCTTAAAGACCAATTAGCAGCATTTGTTTAGTGCAGCGTAATCGTTTAAACTGATGGATCAAGCTGTTTTCTCCACACTCAGTTTCAGAGCCTATGAAAGTTTGCAGAAGGAGTAGATACAACAGAAAAAGCTTTATAATTTATTCTGTTTCCCAGCTGAGTTTGGCTGATTGTGTATGCTTCCATGTCACTGACCAGCAGCAAAGGTAACCTCTAAATGAACTTTTACCCACCAAAATCAAGCGGCCAAACTAACGTAGGAACTGGCAACTACTGACCACCTAACATCCTGAATTTGGTGAAATCCAACGTATCCCTTGTTTATATCACATATGTTGAAATAACCTTTTTATCAACCTTTAGAACCAGTCTGCCACAATATTGTTTTGTTTTTATTTCGCTGATACAGTGGGGAGAACAAGTATTTGATACACTGCCGATTTTGCAGGTTTGCCCACTTACAAAGCATGTAGAAGTCTGTAATTTTTATCATAGGTACTCTTCAACTGTGAGTGACGGAATCTAAAAAAAAAATCCAGAAAATCACATTGTATGATTTTTAAGTAATTCATTTGCATTTTATTGCATGACATAAGTATTTGATACATCAGAAAAGCAGAACTTAATATTTGGTACAGAAACCTTTGTTTGCAATTACAGAGATCATACGTTTCCTGTAGTTCTTGACCAGGTTTGCACACACTGCAGCAGGGATTTTGGCCCACTCCTCCATACAGACCTTCTCCAGATCCTTTAGGTTTTGGGGCTGTCGCTGGGCAATACGGACTTTCAGCTCCCTCCAAAGATTTTCTATTGGGTTCAGGTCTGGAGACTGGCTAGGCCACTCCAGGACCTTGAGATGCTTCTTACGGAGCCACTCCTTAGTTGCCCTGGCTGTGTGTTTCGGGTCGTTGTCATGCTGGAAGACCCAGCCACGACCCATCTTCAATGCTCTTACTGAGGGAAGGAGGTTGTTGGCCAAGATCTCGCGATACATGGCCCCATCCATCCTCCCCTCAATACGGTGCAGTCGTCCTGCCCCCTTTGCAGAAAAGCATCCCTAAAGAATGATGTTTCCACCTCCATGCTTCACGGTTGGGATGGTGTTCTTGGGGTTGTACTCATCCTTCTTCTTCCTCCAAACACGGCAAGTGGAGTTTAGACCAAAAAGCTCTATTTTTGTCTCATCAGACCACATGACCTTCTCCCATTCCTCCTCTGGATCATCCAGATGGTCATTGGCAAACTTCAGACGGGCCTGGACATGCGCTGGCTTGAGCAGGGGGACCTTGCGTGCCCTGCAGGATTTTAATCCATGACGGCGTAGTGTGTTACTAATGGTTTTCTTTGAGACTGTGGTCCCAGCTCTCTTCAGGTCATTGACCAGGTCCTGCCGTGTAGTTCTGGGCTGATCCTTCACCTTCCTCATGATCATTGATGCCCCACGAGGTGAGATCTTGCATGGTGCCCCAGACCGAGGGAGGTGGCCGTCATCTTGAACTTCTTCCATTTTCTAATAATTGCGCCAACAGTTGTTGCCTTCTCACCAAGCTGCTTGCCTATTGTCCTGTAGCCTTGTGCAGGTCTACAATTTTATCCCTGATGTCCTTACACAGCTCTCTGGTCTTGGCCATTGTGGAGAGGTTGGAGTCTGTTTGATTGAGTGTGTGGACAGGTGTCTTTTATACAGGTAACGAGTTCAAACAGGTGCAGTTAATACAGGTAATGAGTGGAGAACAGGTGGGCTTCTTAAAGAAAAACTAACAGGTCTGTGAGAGCCGGAATTCTTACTGGTTGGTAGGTGATCAAATACTTATGTCATGCAATAAAATGCAAATTAATTATTTAAAAATCATACAATGTGATTTTCTGGATTTTTGTTTTAGATTCCGTCACTCACAGTTGAAGTGTACCTATGATAAAAAATGACAGACCTCTATATGCTTTGTAAGTAGGAAAACCTGCAAAATCGGCAGTGTATCAAATACTTGTTCTCCCTACTGTATCTTTATTTCAGTGACTGGCTGCTTATTTTATCTAATAAAACTAAATGTGCCAACTGTTCACTAGCTAAAATGTTGGACCGAACACTTGTGTTTATTCATCCATGTCAGTTATTGAAATGAGACAACAGAAACTTTATCACTTAAAAAAATCATGGAAACATCTTACTTGATAAATTTAACACAACTGTTAAGTAACTTAATACTGATAATGAATTTTTTATTTAAATCTTTACTTTACAGTAAGGTCCCATTCATTAACAATAGTTAATGCATTAGTTGACATGAACTGTAACAACAAGCAATATATTTTTTACAACATTTAATAATCTTTGTTAATGTCAGTGATACAGTTCTTCATTGTTCAGGTTAGCTTAAAGTATTAACTAATGTTATCAGATAAAACTTTATTAGTAAATGTTGAAATGAACATTATGCTGTAGAAGTATTGTTCATTGTTCGTTCATGTAACTAATGTTAACAATTGAAATGTTACCCTTTTTTTTTTTAAATCACCCAATTAACTTGCGGAACAGAGTGGCATAAGCAACGACAGCTAGCGTTCTCTGCTCCTCTCTGGCCTGAATGTGGGCCGGTCCATCTGAGCAAGCCCACATAAAATGACCCACTGTAATAGATTGAACTGCACATTCACATTTTCTTCCATAGCTGCCGTCCCACACGCGAAATACGAACACATCCGCATACACAAGCTCACAGAGACACGTAAATGAGATCTTAAACGGCTCTATGCTTTGCCCCCTCTCTCCAGCACCAGAGTCACGCATCATAGTCCACAGCCAGCAAAACAAGATGAAATAAAATTCTAAGCCATCCTGGCAGTCAAGGACACCATTCCCTCACCGTAATAGCCTGTATCGTCTGGACACTCCATGTGTAGCTTTTCTTCATTGCTCTGGGCTTTTCTTCCAACAATAAGCTCTTTATCACTCCTCAACACAATTCATTTAAAGCCACCGTCAAGAAGCAATCAAACCTTAAGTAAGAGGATTCAAAGTCAATGTGTTATTGTTCAGCAAAGTACCATTGCTTCATTTCCATAATGCACACAAGGAAGATGCCAGGGAAGTCACACTTTAGTGATAGGACACATGAAAAGAAACCATTTACTTGATTCTATTTATTGTCATATTATTTGCGTTCTTTTGTGTGCACGTTATGATTTAATTGTTCCTATTGTTTTCACTCGCGCTTCTCTAATTTTCTTCCTCTTTCTCCGGGATGACATTATGTTTGGCTTTCTTGTCTCTCTGCCCTGAACACCAATGATTTAGCAACTCTTGACATATCCATTACACAGTACAGATTGGCTATTCTCTCCTCCTCATGTCTCAGCACCTATAGAAATGACATGTACCTTTCTATTTTTTCTCTAATGCCCTCAATTCGTGGACCGATGCTTTTAGCTGGAAATGGATTCAAATTTCAGGAGTCCTCCTGTAGCCTACCATTAACTAGAGACTTCAATCTTGACAAAGTCTTTTTGGAAAATGCTTTCGATTTCATATTGCCTCTATTTTATGGCTCTTTATTATTTCCTTTCATCCTTGTTTGTGCGTGTCCTTTACGTGCGCAAGTAGTCATCGTGTATGTATGCAGGCCAGGCCGTGATTAGTGTTCTTGATTTCATGCACTTGTTTTGTTAAACTATGAAACTTACTGCAAATATGTCTATACGTTCACTTCAAGCTTCGCTGCCACTGTCTTTACTTGCATAAAGGCTGTCACAACAGCACTATGCTAATTCCTAAGAATGCTGAATTTCACCTTGTCTCATGCTATAGGCTGCTGTGCGTGACCTTAAGAGCCATCTGGCCCTGTCTGAAGTCCGGAGTGTCTCCTGTAACTGTCTGCTGTTTTTAATCACCCTCAACACCAATATAGCATGAGGCATATTGCGGTTAATGGTCTGACAAACATGTCTCAGGCAGGTCCTGTCCACTGTCCACTCTCTCCATCTCCACGAGACTGTCCTTCCTCACCCAGCCACTCCTCCATCACAAGGGGATTAGAGCTAATGCTTTAAATGAGCACGGCCCAGAACCAAAGGGAATTAAAGGCAATTAGCATGCTAACAAACGGCTAATAACATGTCGTTTTTACTGTTTGTAAGGCTTTACCTGTACTCATTTGACAAGAGCTTATATTCTCCCCTCTAATGAATATACTCGGATGGTCTATCAATTATTGAACACAACTATTTTAATATTAATAATTCTGCTTTGTTAAAAGCCTAGCTAACATAGAAGGATCACAGGATTAATATTTGCACATTTTATCACTACTCTGCCATAACGTCACAGGGGGCTTGAATTTTGTTCACAGTAAACTGTGAAACAACTTAGCGGGCTTGCGAAAGAGGAGGTATGAGGGCCGTAGTGAACGCTAATCCCATGTAATTAGCACTAGTGTTCTATCACGGTGTGTTTTACACTATGATAGATTTCCCGGAAGCCACACACAACATTATTTATGTCTAATATTATTTATGCGGGTTTTCAAGACAGCAGATCTCTAGTAAGTCTGTGTGATTTGAAAAAAAAAACATCTGTGATTTATCTCCGCCATCATCTTTGCGCTCACCCAATAAGCAAGCACTACTAATTACAATAATAATGATAATATTAGTAATAGCATCATTTCAATATCACTTTCAGTAATTGCATTGTTCCACCCGTTTCCGTTTCTGCTTAAATTGTATTTAACTTCATCTATCCCCGGCCCTGCAAACAGGATTACTGGTACTTATCTGAAATGAAAGTGCATCTTTGACGCACTGTAATAACAGGGAGTGGAAATCCAGTCTATCGCAATAAAGCTGAAACTAATTCATTAGAATGGCTGTCTGCGAGGAGTGTTTTTCGATTCCGCCATGTGGCGCGTGTCTCGGGCCAGCCACACCAGCGCTCTCCTGTCTCCACCCCCCGCAACCCTTCCCTGGAGCAAATAATAAAGGCGATGATGAGAGCCATTTGTGTGATGTGCGATGACCTGAGATGGGGAAAGGAACTGTGGAAAAGATCACAGCAGCTGCATCAACAGCCATGTGCGTCAGGCCTCTTCAAAGGCCGCTGCTAAAAGGCCATGCTGAACGCAAACAAGACTATCAAACTCTGCAACTTCTCCGGAGATGCTCAGGAAAAAAGGGTGACGAGAGGGAGGGAGGAGCCGTGTCGTTCGTGCCTCCTGTTCCATAATGGAATAGAAACACAGGGGCCCTGTTTGGTCGCCAAACACAATTAACAGGGCTTCTTCGTCCACATCAATACTGCTATTTGCATAGAATATTGATCTGGGGTCCTTATAATCACAAAATGTTAAGTGCACCAATTAATTCTCAATCTGTTTGTGCCCTTGTCTGTTCGCCAGGAGCTCTGAAGGTCAGCGCAAAAATGAACTGCTCTTTGATTTGCCTCCCTTTTTTTTAGTTAGACAATGCCATTCTCTTTGAGACAGCCGAAAAGGCCCATCCCAGGTTTTTCATTATCATTCCTGGTGAGTACAGACTAAAGTGTTTGAAATCTTGCGATCTGATTTGTCCTTTTAAACAAAGTGTTTCTTTTCTCGTTCACTAATAGGCCTCAGTTCCTGCTCTCTCAGCCAGGCCTTGGCTTTTTACAGTCTGAAAGCCTCAATATCTACCTCATATTGTCTAATAAGTCTATGACAAAGCGTTTCACTGTTGATTCATGCCCTTAACGGCATGAGTCCAATGTCACAAAACGCTCTGTCTGGCCTTGTTAAAGCACTACGGAACATGACCTTGCGCCTGCTCCTCTATTTGAGTTGATCATAGCAATAAGTTAGCAGCTGCTCCCATTCTCTGGTTTGTGACATCTCAGTCCATTGGGAGAATGAAGGCTGCATCTGCATGTGAGGATTATGTATGTAAACGTACCTTTCACTTCTCATAATAGGTACTGCATATTTCTATCTTTATCTTATGAAATCCTATCTAATGAAAGCTTGAGGTTAGAGTTGAGCTGTGACATAAGACATCCCCTCTCTCTCTATGATTGATTGAGAATTTGCTCTTTTTGATATAGCTCCTGTTTATTTAGAAATATACACAGAAAGGAAGAAATATAGCGTCTTTTGTACACTTTTGCCCTCCCACATCTACTAAGTCTTCTGGTTTGCGAGATCTGTTTGAGTTGCAGATGTGAAGAGAGGTGCCAATTGAATTCGCAGCTCAATGGTTCTCACTTGTATCTCACCTTTGTGTATGAGATTGGCAGTGCATAGCCAACTGATATAGCTATAGAGCGTAAGCAAAAGATTGTTGAGCGTTCTCCATGTTCTGGCGCCGTCACGTGTCCTCGCATGTCAGGTACGGCTGTGGCGCTCCGCTCTGCCCATTCTCTTGTTCTCCATCAATGTGGCAGTCAGCGGTTACGGCCAAGTGACAAATGAGCTCGCCTTCAGCGAAAGATGAATTTCAATCCACTACACCTGTGCCACCTCACCAAATGAAAGGCCTGATTGCTCGCTATTGCGTATTTGAAATGCTTAATTCCTCCATTAAAAAACCTATTTACATGAATTAGAGACAATTAGCGTTTTCAGACCCATTTCGGCTTTGTTCGCCCTGTCCATTAACATTTAAAAGTGTCGGCTGCCAGACGCAAGAAAAGCCCCACGATCTGATTTCAGCTGACCCCCCACGTTGGGTGCCTGGATGGACCCTTTTCATCTTGTCGATTTGCCTCAATTAAACATAATCAACAAAAGCAATTCATACAAAAGAAAAAAAAATGTCCTGAAAGAAGAGGTCTGTTAGAGATGGACAGGGCAGAGCTGCTCTCAGACTTTATTCAATTCAAAAAGACTGTGAATGTGCACAATATTACTGAGGAAGATGGCTTCATTCTCTGCTTTCCAAATGGATTTAGATCCAGATCAACAGTCCAGAATGTGAGGAAAAGTTAAAGAATGGGCAACTACAAGGAAAAGGTGAAGGTAGAGGTGACTGAAGATGCACAGATTTAATGAGCTCACATGAGATGCATTAATTACTTTACTATCAGTTTTGTAATTTCTCGCATGCTTAAAACTGCCTTTCTGCCCATCCACAAATTACACTGGCTGACCCCTGCAGTTGCTGATACATTTAAAAGGCCCTCTCTCTGCAAGGATCGGTTAGACTGAATGATTCAAAATGTCATGGTTTTTACGAGAGGGTTACTGAGCTGAAAATTATTATTTTTATTCTCACTTCAAGTTCATGAAATCAAAAAATGGTGAGCAATAGTGTACTTTTCATGCTCTTTCTATCACTGGCTTGCCTTATTCAACAAGCTTTCCAAGGGTTCAGCCTTTAAACACAGGTGCCATGTAAGTGTTGTATGAAAATATTTCCACTTTTTAGTGGTGGGAAGTTAGTTCAAAAGAGGTTGAGGCTGCAGGATCAAAGCAGAATGCTGGATGCTCATAGAACAGCACATAAGAAAGCAGAAAGAGTGGGCTTCTTCAAAACTAAAAATCCTTGAAAAGAGATGAAACTGACACTGTTGTTTACCTTGTGCTTGAGATCGCTCATAAAGGTAAGAATATAGTTTTTTTATATATACACTACCGTTCAAAAGTTGGAGGTTAACTGATCAAAATATTTCTATTTTTAAAAAATGCTGATCTTTTAAACTTTCTATTCATTACAGAATCCTGGAAATAAAAGCTATTACCAGCTCAACTCAACATCGATTACATTGATTATTTAATGTTAATATTGATTATTTATTAATAATAATAATAATAATAATAAATGTTTCTTGAACACAAAATCAGCATTAGAATGATTTCTAAAGGATCATGTGACACTGAAGACTGGAGTAATGATGCTGAAAATTCAGAATGATGAAGATGATTTGAAAGCATATAAAAACTAGAGACACTGTTTTACACAATGGGGCCATTTTGACTTAGGGAGTCTTAAAATATTTACTTGTAACATTCAAGTCTCTATTTTAAGGCCTATCAGCTCTATTTTAAGATTTGTTGAATAAACAATAAAACTAAAATATAAATCCAAGAGTCGACATAAACACATTCAGTCATTAAGCTATGGAATGATGCAATCAAAAGCTGAAATGTATCCTAGAGTTTCCAATTCTCAACTAAACCCTCCAGCAATCCTGCCAATATCACAGGTTTCCACAAAGGACACAGTCAAATGCCATTGTCTCTTCAGATATGGTACAAATATTGTATTCTCTACCAGACAATCCTTTTCCAATATGGTTCGACTCAAAGAATGGAGGAGGCAGAGGTTCCAATATCCCCACACACCCCAAAATCACACACATAGACATATACACACATATACACATACGGTTTCTTTTCAATTTGGCATATATGCAGCAGTATAACCAGCTGCTTTTGATACTAAATACACTTTTACACTGGCAGTATTGGGCTGGGTTTCCTTCATATTAGGAGTAAATATTATAAGTAATATTTCTGACTTGGAAAAAAAAGAATTCATTTATATACACTGAACAAAATTATAAACGCAATACTTTTGTTTTTGCCCCCATTTTTCATGAGCTGAACTCTAAGACTTTTTCTATGTACACAAAAGGCCTATTTCTCTCAAATATTGTTCACAAATCTGTCTAAATCTGTGTTAGTGGGCACTTCTCCTTTGCCGAGATAATCCATCCACCTCACAAGTGTGGCATATCAAGATGCTGATTAGACAGCATGATTATTGCACAGGTGTGCCTTAGGCTGGCCACAATAAAAGGCCACTCTAAAATGTGCAGTTTTATCACACAGCACAATGCCACAGATGTCGCAAGTTTTGAGGGAGCGTGCAATTGGCATGCTGACTGCAGGAATGTCCACCAGAGCTGTTGCCCGTGAACTGAATGTTCATTTCTCTACCATAAGCCGTCTCCAAAGGCGTTTCAGAGAATTTGGCAGTACATCCAACCGGCCTCACAACCGCAGACCACGTGTAACCACACCAGCCCAGGACCTCCACATCCAGCATCTTCACCTCCAAGATCGTCTGAGACCAGCCACCCGGACAGCTGCTGCAACAATGGGTTTGCATAACCAAAGAATTTCTGCACAAACTGTCAGAAACCGTCTCAGGGAAGCTCATCTGCATGCTCGTCGTCCTCATCAGGGTCTCGACCTGACTGCAGTTCGTCATCGTAACCGACTTGAGTGGGAAAATGCTTACATTCGATGGCGTCTGGCACTTTGGAGAGGTGTTCTCTTCACGGATGAATCCCGGTTTTCACTGCACAGGGCAGATGGCAGACAGCGTGTATGGTGTCGTGTGGGTGAGCGGTTTGCTGATGTCAACGTTGTGGATCGAGTGGCCCATGGTGGCGGTGGGGTTATGGTATGGGCAGGTGTATGTTATGGACAACAAACACAGGTGCATTTTATTGATGGCATTTTGAATGCACAGAGATACCGTGACGTGATCCTGAGGCCCATTGTTGTGCCATTCATCCACGACCATCACCTCATGTTGCAGCATGATAATGCACGGCCCCATGTTGCAAGGATCTGTA
Source organism: Coreius guichenoti (assembly GCA_039654105.1). Lineage (NCBI taxonomy): Eukaryota > Metazoa > Chordata > Actinopteri > Cypriniformes > Gobionidae > Coreius > Coreius guichenoti. The sequence continues at coordinate 38,256,514 of CM077168.1, read as the reverse complement.
CACTGGAAGCTGAAAACATCCCAGTTCTTGCATGGCCAGCATACTCACCGGACATGTCACCCATTGAGCATGTTTGGGATGCTCTGGATCGGCGTATACGACAGCGTGTTCCAGTTCCTGCCAATATCCAGCAACTTCCCACAGCCATTGAAGAGGAGTGGACCAACATTCCACAGGCCACAATCAACAACCTGATCAACTCTATGCGAAGGAGATGTGTTGCACTGCGTGAGGCAAATGGTGGTCACACCAGATACTGACTGGACCCCCCCGGACCCCCCCAATGGGGAGGAAATGAGGAGGAGTATGGTATTGCTATAACTTCAGGCTTACTCAAAGTATATTGCAGCCTTTTTAAGTGTCAACTCCTTTTGTTCCTTTTTGTTTTACTGCAAAGTTTTAAAACAGCCCTAAGATCTGACTTGAATATTATCTGCATTTTCAAACCTAAACAAATTAAATATTCTCCTCTTTGATCACAACAAATGTGTTTTTACTTTTCTCACTATGGTTTACTATAATATATTTTGCTCTAGAGTATTTGACAAATTGAAAACAACAAAGAACTTAAAACAACACTGCAACTGCACGCAAACAGCATCAGCTGATTTGGGGGAACTGTTTACCTCTATATGAAACACAGAAAGACCCCCTGGTGCAACTAGTACACATGCTGATAATCTACACAGACATGGCTGACAATCATCATGTTGGTATGATTGGTACACAGTTACATTAGATATTCACACAGTTTATTACACATTGCTGGATGTCAATTGTTATGATGTCGCACTTTACTCCCAGCGAGTAAAAACAACCAATACTTTCCACATACATGGACCCATTAGCATGAATATTCCTATTTATGTAATGCCATTGCACTGGATTGAAGGAGTTAAACCACATCACACTCATAAATAGTACTTTTGTGCATTAAAATCTCCTCTCACATGACTGGTGGTCAAATCAGATACTGACTGGACCACCCCAGACTCCCCCGGACCCCCCCGGACCCCCCCAATACAGTAAAACTGCACATTTTAGAGTGGCCTTTTATTGTGGCCAGCCTAAGGCACACCTGTGCAATAATCATGCTGTCTAATCAGCATCTTGATATGCCACACCTGTGAGGTGGATGGATTATCTCGGCAAAGGAGAAGTGCTCACTAACACAGATTTAGACAGATTTGTGAACAATATTTGAGAGAAATAGGTTTTTTGTGTACATAGAAAAAGTCTTAGATCTTTGAGTTCAGCTCATGAAAAATGGGGACAAAAACAAAAGTGTTGCGTTTATAATTTTGTTCAGTGTATTTATTCTGTGTTCTATAGGGTCTAGCGTGGACTTTTTCAGTGACTTCTCACTTTATAAAGTGGATTGTGTAATAGAAAAACTAAAAAGGTCGCTAAAGCTATATTTCACAAACGGCCATTTAGCCCCAGCCTTTGCAGTGGAGTCTATTAGCATAATTGTGCTATTGATTAGGAATAACTCACTTTTCCTCATTATGATTACATTCAGTTGTTGACTTCACCTATACAATGAATTCATTTTTATGTCAGTCTTGTTGACTGGTATGATCTATGGCTTATCTATATCATCGATTCCTGCAAAGTTCATCCATCCATAGGTGAGTGGCATAAAAATGTTTTACATAAAAGATTGAAGAGGGACAATGTGCATGTAAACGAAATGTCACTGTTGTGGAGACAGGCCTCAAAGGCATCGTCCCTTGAGGAATTTCCTAGTGGCTTTGGCCACATTGTGATATAACACTAATTATGAAAGGTTTCATAACGGATTGCTGTATATGTAATGCGAACAAGAGCATGTCTGAATTTAGGGAGCGCTTAATCTACACTGCAGAACACAAAACATCTCTAATTTTAATTCCACAGTGGTCTGAGTCGCAGACTAAAAGCCAAATAAAGCATTCTCTAAATAAACACTTTGCCTGTTGTGTGGTGGCCGTTACTCCAGTGTTGGAAAAGCAGCTGTTGTGACAATGGACTGCCCTCAGAGAACCTGTGGATATCCAGTCTAAATCCAGCCCAGGTAGCTGTGAAAAAGCTAATAATGCGTTATTGCTGCTCAGGTCTTCTCTGTCATCTCTCTATCAGTCACCCTATACAGGGCTGGCCGAGTGATAATGGGTAATAATGCAACGGGGAGAGAGACCAATCTCAGCAGGTCCTGAGTGGTGTGAGAACGGCCTGGGTGTTGGGCTCCATATCCCACGTGTGATCCAGGGAGGAAATGAGGAATCTTTCTGGCAACAGATTCACGGGGCACACATTAGAGAGTGAATGTGGATTTATTTGACTATAAAGTTTGTGTACAAAGGGGATTACAACCTATGAGATGTAGCCGAGCATGAGAGAGACATTTTGGATTTATCCCAAGTCAACACGGGGATTCTTTTAAAGTCAGATATATGGTTTCCAAAAAAAACCTTGACATCTCCGGCTTGGGAAGTTTTTTTTTTAGCCATTTAGTCCCTCGTTTTAGGCATTTAATGTTCTAAAAAAGTTTTTGTTTTATTCCAATTAATTAACAGCATGAGCATGTTGCTTTTGCGTTCAGCTTGTGTATTCACAGGGGTAATTTGAACAAGGCACCATCCTTAATTCTAACCCAATTACATATTTCTTGACATTATATCCATATTTAATAGAGCTATATTCCCCCCACCCCAAACCGAAGGGGAAAAAAGCGAGAGATCAGAGATTAGTTTGGCGCTAATGCAAACTGGTGGATTTGTTGTGAGGGCGTTTAAATCTTTCAAAGAGAATAGGAAATGAGGAGGAGTATGGTATTGCTATAACTTCAGGCTTACTCAAAGTATATTGCAGCCTTTTTAAGTGTCAACTCCTTTTGTTCCTTTTTGTTTTACTGCAAAGTTTTAAAACAGCCCTAAGATCTGACTTGAATATTATCTGCATTTTCAAACCTAAACAAATTAAATATTCTCCTCTTTGATCACAACAAATGTGTTTTTACTTTTCTCACTATGGTTTACTATAATATATTTTGCTCTAGAGTATTTGACAAATTGAAAACAACAAAGAACTTAAAACAACACTGCAACTGCACGCAAACAGCATCAGCTGATTTGGGGGAACTGTTTACCTCTATGTAAAACACAGAAAGACCCCCTGGTGCAACTAGTACACATGCTGATAATCTACACAGACATGGCTGACAATCATCATGTTGGTATGATTGGTACACAGTTACATTAGATATTCACACAGCTTATTACACATTGCTGGATGTCAATTGTTATGATGTGTCGCACTTTACTCCCATCGTCAACCCAGCGAGGAAAAACAACCAATACTTTCCACATACATGGACCCATTAGCATGAATATTCCTATTTATGTAATGCCATTGCACTGGATTGAAGGAGTTAAACCACATCACACTCATAAATAGTACTTTTGTGCATTAAAATCTCCTCTCACATGACTTTTTGATATAAATGACTTGGTATTGCTGCTGGCATGTGATAAAGTGGGTCTCTGTTTTTGCTGTCAGTAGCGCTGGTGGATGTGGGATTCTTCCGAATATCTGCTCTCTGGGTAATGGACGGTGAATCTACTTAATAGTCCCAGAGTGGTCACAGTGAATTCTACTTTCATAGTCCAACCTGATACACACAATTCACAGCAGAGCCTGTATTCTAAAGAAAAAAAAAAAAATGTATATACGTTTTCAAATTCAATTAACAGGCATAACTTACATATTTCTGCTTACAGTTTCCTGTTCTGCTTTTCAGCATCAGCGCTCCTTATGGGATGCATGTATACAGTAACAATCCGATTCACAAACAAGTGAGACGGTTCTTTTAAAGTTACTGTACCAGTTTGAATCCGTCTAACAAATTCTTCACTGAATGAACTCTGAAAAAATATAATAAAATGAAAAAAATAATAAAATGTTTTTTGAGCACAAAATCAGCTTATTAGAATGATTTCGGAAGGATCATGTGAAACTAAAGACTAGACTAATGGCTGCTGAAAATTTGGCTAGCAAAATAGAACTTTATTTGATCAGATAAATGCAGCCTTGGTGAGCATAAGAAAATACTTTCAAAAGCATTAAAAAAAAAATCATACAACCCTCAACATTTGAGTTGTAGTCTTTTCTCAGAGTTTCATGCTTTAAAACAACTTACTTGATCACCCACAAGGATTGGTCATGGCCTCTCAGGACACTTTTCGACTGGGCTTTTCTCTAAAGTAGCTCTTGTAACCGGGCTGGATTTATCACAGGCCACTAATAAATGCCCCAATTACTGTAAGGACGACAGCAGAGATTTTCCTATGATAGAAGATCTGATGCTTGATTTCTACAGAGCATCCCTTTCCGTCCTCTTCAGTAACCCTCTCAGCTATTATGCCGAAAGTGCCCCCAAACTCTGGTCAGTGCACCCTCTCCACACAATGCCAGCAAAACAAGAATAAAGTACTCAAAAAGAAATTGATTCATAGCAACAGAAACACGTCAGGTGACCTTTACAACGCTCATTACACATGGCGCACATCACGCCGCAAGAATGTTTCCGTTCTTCGGACCTTTTGTCTCGCTCGCTCCTCTTCTTCTTCTCTGCCTTCTCCAGGGAAATGGTAATTAATTGAAATCATTTCCATGTGTAAGGTTGCCCAAGTCCCTCCTTACACTGTGTCAATGGGTCGATAGGTATTTGGAGTATACAGTGCACACAGGTGATAAGAACTCAAGTCACACTGTGTTAAATGATTGCCAAAGCAGCAAGTGAGAGAGGAAAAAAACAAATCAGATTCAAGGGCAGAGGAGTTTGCGGAGAGGGAACGAGGGATAAGGAAGAGGAGGGGGAGGCGAGCAGTCCTCTGTGGATGACATTCTGGCAGCAAGGGCTGATGGTCAGCACCCGCAAAATTGAAATATTTCAGGTGATTCAAGGCTGGCCACATTTCTCGCTCCTTTTTCCTCTCACTCTCTCGCTTTCAATTATCAAAAGGTTGTCTGTGGGAATCAAACAGTCTCCTTGGGGGAGTTCATGCGTGCGTCTCGGCACTGTCCTCAGCGTTCAAAGCGCCTTCTCGGAGACGAGGGCCACTCACATTCCGCCGCCTGCCAAAGAGCGCTGTATCTTTAAGAGGCCTGTTACATGCTGTTGATTAGTTTTGCTGAGTGGGTATGCAGAGACCAATAAATTAAATATGAATAAATTAAGAATGTACTGTAGCAGAAAATTGCTTGGAAAACAACCACCTCCCCATTAAAATATGTATAGTAATGCCTTTTATGTCTGGCGACGTGGGATTAGATATCACTGTAAATTAACACGCCATCCGACCGTAGTTGAGAACTTTTCACTTTTAACAAGGACTTATAAAAAAAGCATTTACTCTAGTGTGTTCACTAATTAATTTGATATTCAAATGAGCTTATGAATTATAATTGCAAATATCCCAAATAAGAGCAGTTTGGAAGAAAAAAGAGGGATAGTGTCAACAAAGATTGATGAAGCTTGCTTTGAAAATGCCATCTGTTTGCAATGTTTACTCGAGGCGGAGCGTTTCTCCTCTTAAGAAACGCGTCTGTGGTTGTGTCAGCACCTAACGCGCCACACCGGCTCCGCTTTGCATTGAAGGGGATCAGGGACATCAGCATGCTGAGATGAACTCCCACAGATAACGTCCCTGCAACGTTGGTGTGACATTGTAGCCACATTAGCTCATTACTACAATGTCATGGGCGACATGGTGAGGATGCTGTGCATTAGGAGGAACTCGACTGCAGGTATCGGGTCTCTGCAGATGAGCTGCTTAATTAAGAGAAGCACCATTAAGGTTATTGAGATGCGACTCCCTATACGAGGAGATGCTGAGTCCGGCGTGGGTGGGAGACCGGAGGGGGGCACTTACAATCCTTTCTTCCTCTATTCCTCAACCTCAAGTGACATTAGCAGCTCCTGCACACCTGCAAACTCCTGGAGTCACACAGTGGGCCGCATCTCCGCATCCTTCGGTGCCTCTGACTCCAGGATCTAAAAGAGGCAACCAATTTTTAATTCCTCCTCCCCTCCTCCTCCTCCTCCTCCTCCCCGGTGCCCATCTGTCAGGCTACACTACTGCAGAGGAGGAGGAAGGCAAGCACCTTGTTCCAAGTGGGTGCCTTTCTAATTTTCTGTGCCTCTACAGCTTGTCCCAAACAAACGCCCCTTTCTCAGCTGCCATGCAGAAGAAAAGTTTGCGGGATAAAGATCTCCCCCCCCAAAAAAAGAAGAAAAAATCAATTTTACAACAAACTAAAGTGTGGATGCATGTGATGGCAAAAAGGAATGTGAGGATATCAGGGTCATTTCTCCAGCCGAACTCCAACCAAGTTTTTTTCTCGTTTTTTTAATCTACTAAATTTCTGCTCTCTTTCACTCTCTCCCTGAGGCCTACAGATGCACTCCTGTAATTTACTGCAGGTCACATTCCACCAGCACAATTCAATTTGAAGATTTCTTTCTATCTCTCTCTCTCTCTCTCTCTCTCTCTCTCTCCCTCACTTATATAATGAATTAAAAGTCTGGCACAAGAAAATGAGGGCCATATGTTGAAATCCCATCCCTGCTACTGACAAGGCATTAGCCGTACAGGAGGTTTTCTAAACAGACCTTATGCAAATTCACTCCCCAGCATTGAGGGGGTAGAGATTTTCTTAAAATATATAAATCATTGTTATCTTCCCTCTTTTTGCCATCAATGGATCAGTTTAGCGGACAGTAGTCGAAAGTCCATCTTGTTGTTGTACAATCGCTCGGATCAGGTTGTGGATATGATTCATTGTGTACGGGTAATAAACACTGTCATACACTATAATTATTTAATGGCTCAATCCATCAAAAGTGGCCACGGCCAGACATGCAGGAAACTCAATACGGGGCTATTGTGATCCAACACTCGTCTCTGTTCCTAGCGTGACAGTGCTTTGTGTTTTCTACAGCTCCATCCAGCGGTATCTCTCCGCTCACAACGTTTAGAGTTATATAAGTCTGAGACGGAACAATCACTGAGCTTAGTTCAGTATTATACGATAGTTCCAGTCCACTTTGATTGGACAAGCCAAAAGTGATGATATTTGGGACTGGACTGTTTCACTATTTGTATCACGCTGCTTTGATCCTGCTTTGGCTTCTTTTGGAACTTTTTTTTTTAAACAAAAAAGCTGGTCAAATTGTGTCTGAAATATCAGTTACTTGATATTAAAGGGTTAGTTCACCCAAAAATGAAAATTCTGTCATTAATTACTCACCCTCATGTCGTTTTAAACCCGTAAGACCTTCGTTCATCTTTGGAACACAAATTAAGATATTTTTGATGAAATCCGTGACCCCACATAGACTGCAACATAATCACCACTTTCAAGGCCCAGAAAGGTAGTAGAGACATTGTTAAAATAGTCCATGTGACTACAGCGGTTCAACCTTAATGTTATGACGCGACGAGAATACCTTTTGTGCGAAAGTAACGACTTTATTCAACAATTTATTCTCTTCCGTATCAGTCTCTGACGCTGTTCACGTTGTAAACACAGTGCAGTGCTTCCTGGTTCTACGTCAGAACGCCGGCTCCTGCGTCAGCATCACACGCATGCATCGCGGTGCTCATGTGAACAGTGTCAGAAACTAACACAGAAGAGAAGAAATTAAGTCGTTATTTTTACTTTTTGTGAGTAAAAAAAAAAAAAAACATTCTCGTCACTTCATAACATTAAGGTTGAACCACTGTAGTCACATGGACTATTTTAGCGATGTCTTTATTACCTTTCTGGGCCTTGAAAGTGGTGATTACGTTGCAGTCTATATGTGGTTCAGAAAGCTTTCGGATTTCATCAAAAATATCTTCATTTGTGTAAGGTCTTACGGATTTGGAACAACATGAGGGTGAGTAATTCATGACAGAATTTTCATTTTTGGGTGAACTAACCCTTTAATTTCTAACGACATCACAAACAAAAGTATTCTGAGGTACTGAATACCGACATCTCGGCCACATGTTAGAGGTTAGATTGCAAGTGTGATATCGCTTTAATACAGTTCTATAACAATAAGTTGATGCTGTAGAAAAGTTTGGGGTCAGTAAGTTTTTTTTAATCATAGTTTTCACAAAAATAATAAGCAGCACAACTGGTTTAAACATAAATCATAAATGTTTCTTGAGCACCAAATCAGTATATTAGAATGATTTCTGAAGGATCATGTGACACTGAAGACTGGAGTAATGATGCTGAAAATTCAGCTTTACCAGGAATAAATTACATTTTAAAATATATTCAAATAGAAAAGTTAGTTTTAATTGTAATAATATTTCACAATAATACTGTATTTTTGATTAAATAAATGCAGCCTCGGTGAGTATAAGAAAAACAATTAAAAATTACAAATCTATTATTAAATAATTAATATTTCAAACACAAAATGCTATTTTGTCCCATAAAGAAGTAAAAAAGCAGGATTGGAATTGCAATTCTATGTACGCAAACATGTGGAGTGATTCCAACAGTGAAACGTTCCAGTGCTTGTCCAAATGAGTTGCCTTAATATTATATTTCAAGACCTAAAAGATAATTATCTTCATATCAACTACTAAATTTGTTATCCAGGTAATATCTCACACCTGATGGTCTGTTGTTATATACACAGCTGTAATAGCAGATCATTATTTTTGTTTTATAGCAACATTCTGTAAAATCTTCTAGTACAAGAATGGCACTTTATGAATGTGCTTGGTAAAAAAAAAATATTTTAATGAAAATAAACATATTGATGCATAAATTATGTACTGACCTTACAAAAGCAACAACACACTCAAGGCCTCGTTCTTAACATGGCCTTTTATTTATAATAAAGCAAGCCTTTCATACCTTTTTGCACCTTGATTAATGCAGTCCATCACATCTTCTTTTACTATAAAAGGAAACATTGAAAACATAACAAATGAGTGCAAAGTAATAATGCATTTAAAAGGGTTATTTGAATGGAACCTTCAGTCTTCTCCCTGGAATTCCCATGAACACAAACACACACTCGCACACATCCACATGCAAATAGGAGGATTGTAATACAGTCTGTGTGAGTTCTGCTTGACTATTTTAATATTGTATCCATCTTGGGGATTATTCTCTCTTCAGCAGAGAGACCAGTGCTGGAGTACTGCAGTACTCACAGTATACCCTGCTGCTCTCAACAAGATTAGAGACCCAGCACTTTGACTCCCAATCCTGCTCTCTTCATGGTGTCTAACCACTTGGCGCCCCACCGCTCACAGTTATAGCATATGGCTAACATTAAAGTTCCCTCACCCCCTGACTTATTTATTTGTGATGCAAGCGTTCTGCACATCTAATGACGGTAGAAAAAATTCATTGTGTACGCGAAAATGAGGATAACAATGCAACAATAGTTACTGTTGGATGGTTTCATTTTAATGGATAACAAAAAAGAACTATTCGTGTACAACAGCTACCTGATGTGATTTGGCAAATGATGATCAACACAACTGCAGAAGAAACAACAGATCTTCGTAAAATGAATAGACATAAAACCTGAAGTCCATCAGGATAGCTGTTACATGTACTGTTGTGGCATTTGCTTTAGTTTAAAAGTGGTGAATACTATGTTCTGTTTGAATATTGCATCAAATTACTCTGTTATTGCCTATTTACCATTGCAACACAGAGCTAAAGCTATTAAACCCTGTTACATTCTTCACAGTCCTAAACTTCCTTTACTCTCTATAGAGAATTTATTCCCTAATAGCATTTCAATGTGCTTCAAGATGACTTATGCACCTTATGTTAGATGCCATGAACAGGCAAATCCATCTCGTGCCATGCAGGGCTCTTGCCGCGATGAGTTCATCTAATCCAGGTCCATGAAAATAAAGCAGCAAACCCCCCCCATTCCCCCCGCCACCAAAAAAAAAGCCCTAGTAGCTCATCCTCAAAACAGGAGGCCTCTGTCTAATTCATACAAAAGGACAAAATAACTATTTAAAAACATCCTACTAAGGAGACTGAAAATGTATTCACATTGGAGGAAGTACAGTTTTACTTTTGATTCACTGGTTTGGCTTAAAAAGTCATTTGTGTATCCAGAGGGCCCACCACGCTGCAGTGACCCCAGGACTTCCTCATCTTTGGCTCTGGATGAAACTGCGAGGTCTAGCTGCGTTTTTTAGCCCGGAAACCAACAGCTGGATTGGTGGAACGGTGAATAGAACTGGTGGAGGGACGTGGGGACAAGCTTTCGTGCCTGTTTGAGTTGGATGCTGCAGCAGCTGCTTCTGCCGATGATGTTTTGAGACAGGATCCTGAGATGGAGGAGGCCTTGCTGTAGCTTTTTGTGCTTGGCTGAGCAGGGGGTTTGTTACCTGTGTGGGACTGCGGAGATAAGACACTCTCATTCATCTCACAAAAGCGCAACAAACCACACTAGCGGACAGTGCTACATGCTGTATGACAGCTGCTGGAGAAGGGTTATCTTGGCACCATCTAGTGGCCGTTTAGAAAACAGGCAGATTGTTTTTGTTTTTTTTAAATGCTACCATGGAGGTTAGCCATGAAATAGTCAGGATTTCTGTCACATACCTTTTAAGAGACAAAATATCTCTCTTTGACTAAGCACAAATATTTTAGAAAATCAACTGCAAAGCATTTGGAAGCTCAGTGAAGTGAATGACTGACCTGTGGAGTGGATGTATTGGGAGTGTTGCAGGCCTTTGCACCAGACACACTCTTCTTAACACCATTAGAGGATGAGGCTGATAGTTTTTTCTTCAGAGGCTATAGGAATGAAATATATAACACATGAAAAACCACAAGAGTTTGAGAGTACTTCAAAGCCTTTTAAGCAAGTCGGTCCACATAGCAGTCATATTAGTATTTCTGATCATGCAAATGCAGCTCCTATCTACTTAAATAGGGATAGAAAAATGACACCATAAACTTTGTTTCTTTAGTTCAAATCAGGCAAAAAATTATGTATTTAAGCAATACAAGAAGCTGTGTTTTCTTATTATCTAATATTGTCACAGCTAAAGGCTGTTGTTCTCTGCATTTCACCTCTGCTCTGATCTAGCTTTCTAATAAACGTGATATTACATACTATGAATATTGTTGGCTGTGTGATGAATTGCTGTGATGTTCCTCTTTTGTAAGTCACTTTGGATAAAATCATCTGCTAAATGCATAAATGTAAATGCAAAGATACAAATTTTCATTAAACATTTTATTAAGTTAAGTTTATTAAATGGCATCCTTTAACTAGATACTGTATTGTCCTTAAGTAAACAATAACAGAATGTGTTCTACACTGAACAAAATTATAAACCAACACTTTTGTTTTTGCCCCCATTTTTCATGAGCTGAACTCAAAGATCTAAGACTTTTTCTATGTACACAAAAGGCCTATTTCTCTCAAATATTGTTCACAAATCTGTCTAAATCTGTGTTAGTGAGCACTTCTCCTTTGCCGAGATAATCCATCCACCTCACAGGTGTGGCATATCAAGATGCTGATTAGGCAGCATGATTATTGCACAGGTGTGCCTTAGGCTGGCCACAATAAAAGGTCACTCTAAAATGTGCAGTTTTACTGTATTGGGGGGGTCGGGGGGGTCCGGAGGGTCCCGGGGGTCAAAAAAAAAGTCAATATCTGGTGCGACCACCATTTGCCTCACGCAGTGCAACACATCTCCTTCGCATAGAGTTGATCAGGTTGTTGATTGTGGCCTGTGGAATGTTGGTCCACTCCTCTTCAATGGCTGTGGGAAGTTGCTGGATATTGGCAGGAACTGGAACACGCTGTCGTATACGCCGATCCAGAGCATCCCAAACATGCTCAATGGATGACATGTCCGGTGAGTATGCTGGCCATGCAAGAACCGGGATGTTTTCATGATAATGCACGGCCCCATGTTGCAAGGATCTGTACACAATTCCTGGAAGCTGAAAACATCCCAGTTCTTGCATGGCCAGCATACTCACCTTACATGTCACCCATTGAGCATGTTTGGGATGCTCTGGATCGGCGTATACGACAGCGTGTTCCAGTTCCTGCCAATATCCAGCAACTTCGCACAGCCACTGGACCAACATTCCACAGGCCACAATCAACAACCTGATCAACTCTATGCGAAGGAGATGTGTTGCACTGCGTGAGGCAAATGGTGGTCGCACCAAATATTGACATTTTTTTTGGACCCCCCCAATACAGTAAAACTGCACATTTTAGAGTGGCCTTTTATTGTGGCCAGCCTAAGGCACACCTGTGAAATAATCATGCTGTCTAATCAGCATCTTGATATGCCACACCTGTGAGGTGGATGGATTATCTCGGCAAAGGAGAAGTGCTCACTAACACAGATTTAGACAGATTTGTGAACAATATTTGAGAGAAATAGGCCTTTTGTGTACATAGAAAAAGTCTTAGATCTTTGAGTTCAGCTCATGAAAAATGGGGGCAAAAACAAAAGTGTTGCGTTTATAATTTTGTTCAGTGTATATGGCTGCAGTGATGTACAGTGTTATTTGCATCACAGCCTTTACTGTTTTTAGAAATTCCATCCCTATGACTGCTGTGATGAGGGACTGAGATTCTCCCAGATTGCTCTTGGAAATTTGGCCTGACTGGTCTTTCATGATTAGGGTATACAAAAACAAAAGAATGATATTTTATTTATTTTTTTGAATGCATGAACATGCAGGAATGCTTCACTTTTGAATCTGTATGAGCTACCTATGAAGTACAATACCTTGTATTACAATATCTTTACCTTCTTGTTTGGGGTGGAGGGTTTGCCGCTATTGCTGCTGTCTGTGATGTCGTCAGGAGACGCTGGGGTTACTGAGAGATCTTCAGAAGTTCTCGGCCCTGACCCTTTGTCCTGAGAAGAATTGAGAGAGAAGCTCTGCAGTGCCTCGCTCATCTCCACACTCTCTTTGTCCTGTGGAGCATTCAGGAACTCACGCATCATCTCTAAGACGTTTGTTTGTGTAACCGAGGTTGAGGTGTCCCCCTTTAAAAACAGATTTTCTTTCTTTCAGGTCTTTCTTTCTGACAGGTTCCACATTTAGTCATCCGTCAAATTGAAGAGTGCTAATTAGCTAATTTCTGAATCTATAATATGCATGACCTCATTTGAACAGGAGAAAAGAGTAATTGAGTTCTCTTACTGTAATCCAAGGGTTATCAAGCAACTCATTGGCTGTGATGCGGTGAGCTGGGTCAACTTTCAACAAACTCCGAATTACATTTTTGGCTGTAAGACAGAACATAAAATAGTTACCACACTTGCTGAACTGAAATCATAATGGAACGGTGTGGATATCAGAGGCAGTTCTAACCTGCATCACTAATGGTGTGCCACGTAGGGCCAGAGAAAGTGAGCTCTCCTTTCATAAACATCTCAGAAAGCCTTTCCTTAGAGCTGTATATGAATGGAGGCTCTCCACACAGCCTGAAAACAAAAATACACACAAAGTGCAAGTCTTTCTTTTGCGGGGATAAGAATCTCCATGGATCCAAACAGCCCATTTGTGTCATGAAAGTAGAGAGAGCTTGGGAAATTTTAGACTAGAGCGTGGTTTTCGGATTCGAACGATCTAGAACTGGGTTAAGAAACAATTCAGATTCCCACCAAAACTTAAGCGGTGTGAGTTTAAGTTGGGTAAGAGTGAAATAATTTTATAAATGAAATTAACATTGTCCCAGTTGTGCAAGAGAAGGAAAACAACAGAAGAGATCTTCTTACAGCATGTACATGATGACGCCGATGCTCCACAAGTCACACTGTTGGCTGTATTCGTGACCATCAACCACCTCAGGCGCTGAAAGGACAAGTCCATGTGTCAATAATGAAAGATGTTTGAGGCTGGTGTAATGTATGATATCTGATGTGTGACGCCGTTGACAGCTTTCAGCCTCTACTCCTTCTCAAATGTTATCAGCTTCACATCACTTAAATTAGGTCATCTCTTCTTTACTGCTCATTTTAATCAGCCCTTCATTCAATTTATTAACACCCCCCGCCAATGGTAATTTATCAAATCACACATAAATGGAACATGTGAATGTATGCATTTGAGTATGTGAATTACCCATGTACATAGGTGTCCCACAAGTGGCCTGCAGCATGTTTTCACTGCCCACACCTCCCTTCTGCACAGAGAGTCCGAAATCTGTGACCTGAGACCAGAGACCTTAATGTTACTCACAATCTTAGCCATCCAAAAATTAAACATTATTCAACATAAGCACATACACACTCAAATTTTTCTTTCTTTCCTTGATACCTTTCATCATTAGATTCTGATCTAGTGGAATAGTGAAAGCGATGAACTGCAGACATGCTGCAATTGATCACCATATCGCCCCCGCATTCACTTCTAGATCTCAATTAAAATACTTACGGCCCAAACAGACTTCCATAGAGCAGCCAGTACACACACTCACACAGACTATGAGCTCCTGAGCCATATGAATAATATATATGAGGAGTGTATATCGTTTCATTGGTGCGTCAGGGGCGGGCAGGATTAATATCCAGGAGAGATGACCACCTTCTGCCAGATAAAAGCTTTTAATACAGTGCCAGGACAGCGCTGTCTTTGGGCCCCTGTTCTACTCTGATTTATAACACATCGCTGCCCTGATTCAACCCTCCGCTCCAGGTAGCGGCTTTAGTCGGCTCCCATCAACGCTCTATTCTGCTCCACGCTGTGCCCCGGCTGGTAATTTGTCTCAGAAAAGCCACTTGTGATTCATTTTCTTTGAGAATGTGATATGAAAGGAGTTAGGCAGGAGGTCTGGTGTAATGAGACAGTATTTAAAAAGCAGTTAAAAGGTTTGGGCAAGGAGAACGGTGGGAGAACTAAACAACAGAAGAGAATGTCCAGAGGTCCCGCCGCGTTTGAATGCCATACCACATGCCTGCGCAGAAGTTTTTACCGTCTCTCTCACCTTGATATTGACCATATCATTATCGTTGCCTTGGTGACAACTCTTCACAAGAATGTTTTCCAGTTTGAGGTCACGATGAACAATGTCTGAGAGAAACAGAGCAAGGGAGAAATGGGTTTGTATTATTCATAAAGATGAGAGCGTTGCAAAAATGCAATGCACTGGAATGGTAACAGTTTTAAAAATTCTTTAATGACCAATTCAAATGAAATGTTTTGCTCCATTCCCTTTTAAATTGCAATTCATTCTGTCACACAACGTAGTTCTCATGTGAGCCCAGCAGACAGGGCCCACCTCTTCTTACTACTTTTACCCGCATCATGATTCTTCATTACTGCTTCACACTTTAACTGTACATACTTAAATAGAAATGTGAAAATAATCAAATTATAATCAGCATTTGAGGCTAATATACTGCAATCTCATAAAACACTCCAGTCCTATATACACATTGCAAGTGGCATCATTAGCTCCTCTAGACGTGAGACACACCAGCACTCGGGGACTGTTGAAAAACACACCTATTAATCAGTATTCCTCCCCTGCTCGTTGTTAATGACTCATTAGCCCCATGTAATGGTGTCTCATTGCCAAGCAACATCCTAAAT
Organism: Coreius guichenoti; assembly: GCA_039654105.1. Lineage (NCBI taxonomy): Eukaryota > Metazoa > Chordata > Actinopteri > Cypriniformes > Gobionidae > Coreius > Coreius guichenoti. The sequence goes on along the minus strand of CM077168.1, from coordinate 38,240,905 downwards.
TACCTCTAACTGCAGATTTCACAAGAAGGAGAGAGAAAGAGAAAAAACACTAAGCATCTTCTAATAAACCCCTCAGACTCAATTAAAATGGGCTGATATTTTGTCTGACAGTTGTTCATTATTATCTTATTATTAAAACAAGCCTGATTCTCCGTAATGACAGAGGAACTTAATGTGGATGCAATCATCAGAGTGATTATCAAATATGGGGGAAACAAAGGAATCCAAGCCGTTGCATATGACTTAACAGCCTTAAAGATGTGAGCAATTATTCAAACTTTAGGGTTTTCATTTTCTTTTCACACATTTCTCACACATTTTAATGCCAATGAAATAAATAAATCAAATTTGAATTATATGTTTTCAGGGTAAGGATTAGGAAGCATCAAAACATTTGATAATTTCCTCAGAAAACTCAACCACAGGCTCATGAGAAGTATCTACTGATGAATGTGCTGGGTTTTGTGAGCGTCACCTTTTTTGTGCAGATATACAATAGCTTCCAATAAGCTTTTGATGATGTGTCTGGTTTCCTCCTCAGTGAAGTGCTTGTTCTTCTGCAGGAGATCCTTTAGATCACCTCCTTCACAAAGTTCAGTCACGAGGTACATCCTCTGAAGAACAGCACACGAACTTGTACATTTCTGACATCAAACGAGAAACCATTGCATACACAGTAGTATGATGTGGTTCACAATAGCACAGCTGAGCGAACCTTAAAGGAAAAAGAACAGAATAGATGTTTTCGCTCTCACCTTTGGTGTCTCAAAGACTTCCTCCAGATGTATAATATGTTCATGTTTCACTTGTTTCATGATGCTGACTTCTCTTTCCAGATGTTTCACACCAGAAGTGCCTGCCTGCAGGGATACAAAGCATTTGTGACACTTAACCCATCCTTGACAACCATGTGAGCAGCTCTCCATCCATCACCTCTGTCAACAGGTGAAACATAATGACCAGACACTTACCTTCTCTTTGTTCACCTTCTTAATTGCCCACTTCCTCTGCGTCTCAATGTGAGTGGCTTCACAAACGACGCCAAAGCCGCCTTGACCTAATTTCCTCCCAAAGGAATAGATTTTCTGGGTATCCAAATAAAGAGGGCTGCATTAGGTGAAGTATTACATACACACTCCTTCTCCTATAGTGACAGTAAACAACGCTCCAGCTCTGACTAATGGGGACAGAATGAGGGTGGGTTTGTTTTTCAGCTTCTCTATACTCCATTAAGTTGAGACCTGAATCCTTAAAGTGGAACTTAATTTTCAAGTTTGCCAGTCTCTGGAGTTTGGGAGAATATAGTATTTCTAATCAAGTTACAAATGATTAAGTTGCTGCCGCAGTTCATTCAATCTCAGGTCTAATTAACTTGATCATTATCTCTGCGCATGCAAGGCTGAGCACTGCCTGCTGCGGATTTGGCAAAGACAGCAGTCGGAAACCTCCTGAGAGGGCGAGGGCAATCAACAGCATAAAGAGGTGTAATTTCCCTCCAGGCCTGATGAGGGCGCTACCAGATTGTAGGGAGGTCAGACCATGGTGAGCAAGGATATGGCTCTGGTGTAAGATAGAAGTGGCCTTTTGCCACTGATTTAAAGCCACAGACTTCTGATGGCTAAAAAAATAAAGACTTCAGCACAGCAAGAGCAAAAATTTGTTTGGGATTGTGTGTAGAAATAAGCATGCGCTGCATCTAGATCACATGTCAAACACCCCTCCTGGAGGGCCACTGTCTTGCAGAGTGTAGCTCTAACCAGCCCAAAAACACCTGCCTGGAAGTTTTTTACTAATCCTGAAGACCTTAATTAGCTGGTTCAGGTGTGTTTAATAAGGGTGGGAGCTAAAATCCTAAAGACAGTGGCCCTCCAGGAGCTGAGTTTGACACTCCTGATCTAGATCAATAAGGGTTCTACCTGTAAGTTGGATTCATCCTCAATGCGAGTGTGGGGCACCTCCTTCTCTGCACTGTTTGCACGAGTCCACTGAGAAGCCATTTTCTTTTCAGCTCCAGACACATTTGTATGTGTCATCTAAAAGATGAATCAATTTTTAATCATTTGCATATATAGAGCAACAACATCGCAAACATGAAAACTCCCACAAAAAGAGATCACAGAATTTGAGACACTGGGGTCTCATTCACTAACCGTGCATGCACCTATATTTGTGAATATTTTCACACAGAAATCATGATTCATCAATAAATATATTCTAAATTTACACACACACACAAAAAAAAAAACCAGAAACCATACACACACACACAAATCATTACCTGTGTCCTTAAAAACATGTCAAGCCAAAAATGTATTATAATAGCTAATAGAATAAAAAAAAAAAACAGTAAGAACAAGAATTATAATAAATTATTATTATTATTATTATTATTATTATTATTATTATAAACCGCTTGTCCTATGTAGGGGATGCTGAAGCGTATCCCAATGTCTTGGGCCGAAGACAGGACAACACCCTGAATGGATGGTTAGTTCGTCATAGGCTTTTATCATTATAATTATTATTATTATATTATTTATGGATGTATTAATAATAATAATAATAAATCTAACCTAAGTCTTAAAAATATAAAAAAAGTAGGAAAAGAATTAAAAAGGACTTGTTTGCAGAGAGTGAAAAATGTCTGTACAGTAGAGCTTGTACTAAAAGCCCTTATATGGAGACGGCTTTGGCATGTATTATGCTAATTCAGGCAAGCGCTTCCTAAAATAGAATAATCCAGATTCAACAACATTAGAACAAGGGAAATTTATGCGTGCACACCTGAGAAACTTTTCTGTGCATGTATGTACTTATATGTAATTATTAGTGACCAAGGCCAAAAGCTTGTATATTAAACAATGAATTGTAAAGTTTCAAATAAGATATCTCTTTAAATATTCATTCAGGAGTAAGTGTCTGTCATCATATACAGTACATGCAATCCAGAGTCTAACGTCTCAACTGTAACCCCTTATTAGGTAGGCTTCACCTGTCGCTCTCCAATTCACTTCTCACTTTAAAAGAAAGTGCCTAAAGTCTCCACACTAACATTAAGCACAATTTACTCAACTTAAAAACGTTCTCCAGAGCCAAATTAAATGTAAAGCAATTATGGTGTGATGAGTGGGAGCGGCGAAGTGGATCCGCCACACAGACAAGAGATTAAATATTAATGAGGAAGCAGTGTCTTTAACCTCTCCTCTCTCAGCGGCATTATCAAAGCCCCGATGACAGGTCCTCTCGTAATAGCACTGTCTCTCCTATTACTGACCATCTATCTGCTAAACAAAATGGTTGTGACACATTCTGGACACTCCTATCAGCTCAATTAGAGTTATGTGATAAGAGTACTAAAGGTCAAAGTGTAGCACTCTGAACAGGCCTAGGAAATGAGGAAAAACGATCAGGACATGGAGACATTTCAGAAGCTGTCATTTCTTGCAGCGCTGACTTCTGCAAATGCAAGAGGATGTGTAAAAGAGTCGCTTCTGAGGTGGACGGCAAAATTATGCTGAATCTGTGCTTTGTTAGTAGAGAGGAATTGTGAACTCCTCTTCAAAAAAGCTCTTTTACTTCAAAAACTGAGTGGCACTGATGAAAAGGTACATCATCATTTCACTCGGGTAAAACAACTGCTGAACTTAACAGCATTGTTAAGAGTGAGCCAAAACCAAAATTAAGCCATATATGACATAAAAGCCCAATTTCAAAAGCCCCAAGATCAGAGGGATGAACAGTATATTGAAAGCACTCTCTTTATGCTTAGTGCTGAATATTGATTAACATTACAGTTTTTCTGTGCTGTCGAAAGGATACGTCTTATTGAGGTCTGAGGTCTTGCTGAGAACAAATTAGAATAAATGTAACACTCCTTCTGCAATTTAGACCTGCAGTTGTATTATTATTTTTTAATAGGATTTTGCCTTGTATCTGATAACATCAGCAACATACACATTGTGTCAGAGTACATGCATTTCTTGCCAGGCCACTTTTCGCATCTTTAAGCTACGCTTACAGAATTCCGTTTTTGCAGCTACAGAAGCAAAACATCTTCATACACAAGAATTAATTTTCAATGTACCCAAGCAAACAAAAATAGGCAAGAGGGTAATAAGCCTCATAGACTGAGAGTCATTCTAAGAGAAACATATTTTAGCTGCCTCAGAATAAACATCAGCTAAGAACCAATCCACAGACCTCCCAGATTTCTGGAAGCACTCATAGGGAAAGTAATTACGGCAGATAGAATGTCCGCAATTGATCCTCTTGCATTTTTCATTTCTTGGCCATAACAGTAAAAACCCCATTAGTGCTTGTTTACTGATTGTTTATGGACTAAAATGTGCATTGTTTCTCCTGACTGTGTGAGGTGCTGTCTCTGGCTTGAGCCCAAATTAAATGTGACGCTGGTATGATGTCTGAACGCACAAATATAATACAGGGCCTGGACAGAGTTTTCTCCAGCTCTTTTTCTCTCTACCACATACAATTTTCTTCCTACTTCCTTCCCCGTCATGCTGTCTCTCTCTCCTCTTCTTACTTAATTTCTTCTCACTTCTAATATCTTAATTCTTTCTATAAAAAAATGGACGAGTCATTTATGCTATGCTGTGCATTTTAAACATTTAAAAAAAATGTATGTTTGTGTGTAAACACGTTTTTTCTATAGTTCTATTACAAAATACTTACAGGACAAAGGTGAAGAAATAATAAATGATTTCCAATTAAAAGCAATATTCCCAGGAAAATGTGTTTTATTTTAAACATTTAAAAAAAATTGAAACACCTTGAATATTATTTAATAAACTGCCTGTTTTTCATAATAAAAATGGCAACATTCATATAAATCAAAAGTTATTTTTAAAATTCACATAATACAATTTTTTGAACAGAAAAGTGAGTGTATATTTATTCTAATATATTAAAACAAATGCAAGCACAATATGACAATATACCGCATAACATGAATTATTTAAATTATTTATCAGTGAATACTTGACCGAGAAGTTTATTTGCAGAGGCCAAGCATTTGTAATATGTTATTAAAGCATTCATGAAACATTATTGAAATATTTAAGATATGCTAGAAGGATGCCATAGTTTCAATCGCAATTGTGTAATTTGAAGGTCTTTGATTGTTGGTTCAGAATAAATCTGAGATACACAAAGCTGAAATCAAATCTTGCATGATGCAGTGGTCTCCTGATCTACTCTAAAGATTTTACTCTTCTCACCTGCAGCTTAATTATTCATTGACAGGTGCCTTTGATGAAAAATGATAAACGTCACAGTCTTAATGAAGCTTGGAATTACATTACCAAGTGATATAGTGCCTTGCTTGTCTAGACTGATAACACTATTGGAGTCATTTAACCTCATAATCATAATTTACCTGAGTGCTTCACCTCACCATACTACATAATGTTTTCCTGTTTAACATGAAGTGTAGGTTTGTAATGGACTGCAAATTGATGTAGTCCAACCATTAATGAAAACGCTACAAAACCTATCAATGACTTCTTGCATATAAATATGGCTTATAAAAATCTAGATCTAGATGTCATGACTATTATGTGTTGGAGGAGGTATGGACTGGAGGACTCATTCCAACTCTAGAGTCTAGACAAATTAATTCAAACTGCAGGCAAAATAAAATAACAAAAAATGAACTGTGCTTACATAACTAGAGAACATCAACATCACAACTAAAGTAATTATGTTTAGTTGTTGAGCTTGCAATTTTAATGATGTGCTGAGACTGCATGTTAAAAGACTGTGTGGTACAAATAATGGCAAAAACGCATGTCTTTCAATTTAGTTGTCTCTGTGAAATGAATGCAAATATATAGCATACAGTACCAGTGTAATGTGACTAACAAACAAATGATACTTACAGTATAAGCCAGTTCTTTTAAAGAATCATTCAGAGAGACTCACAATCTCACAAGTTACCAGTTTAAATCAATCTGATGAATCATTTACAGAATTAAATGACTGAATCCATCAGAGCCATTATGGAATCAATATCTGACTCACTTACTGAATATCAAGTTATTGTTACTTTCATTTACATCTTGAAATAACTTTACAAACTTAAAAACAATACCCTTACAGACTGGATTCCCTCAGGATACTCATTAAATCTCCTGGATATGTGTAAATCTATCTGGGTACTGGACTTTTAACAGGCAGAACCCAGGTGGTCAAGATGGGAAACATCACCTCATCCATAAAAATAATTACGATCAGCACTCCACAGGGCTTTTTTGCCTCAGTCCTAATTATACTCGTTATTCAACCATTCACTGCATCTCTACACAGTAGAGCAGCATCATCAGATTTCCTGACGACAACACCATTATTGGGTTAATCAGTGATAATGACGCGTACACATACAGGGACCCTCTGCAGGAGAGGATGGTGTTATAACAACAATCTAGCTTTGAATTCCAGTGAAACAATAGTGAACTTGAGGAAAAAGGACAACCAACAGCCCAGTCTGCATTAATGACTCACCTGTTGCAATCATTAACAATTATTCATACTGTAAATATCTGAGTAGCTCAGCTGGACACCAACATTCCACATTAGAAAGGCACATCAATCAGTCCTTTTGATGAAGTAAGCAAGCACACCCTTGTGAGCTTTTATCATGGCATTGTGCCGATGGTTAGCATGTATAACTGTCTTGTATGCAAAAACTAGATGGCAGGACCCAAGGTTTCCCAGCAGAACATTGCCCAAAGCATCACACTGCCTCCGCTGGCTTGCCTTCTTCCCATAGTGCATCCTGGTGCCATGTGTTCCCCAGGTAAGCGATGCACACACACACGGCCATCCACGTGATGTAAAAGAAAACGTGATTCATCAGACCAGGCCACCTTCTTCCACTGCTCCGTGGTCCAGTTTTGATGCTCATGTGCCCACTGTTGGTGCTTTCAGCGGTGGACAGAGGTCAGCATGGGCACCCTGACTGGTATGCGGATATGCATCCCCATACACAACAAACTGCGATGCACTGTGTATTCTGACACCTTTCTATCAGAAACAGCATTAACTTGAGCAATTTGAGCTACAGTCACTCATCTGTTTGACCGGACCACACAGGCCAGCCTTCACTCCCCATATGCATCAATGAGCCTTGGCCGCCCATGACCCTGTCACCGGTTCACCACTGTTCCTTCCTTGGGCCACTTTTGATAGATACTGACCACTGCAGACCGGGAACACCCCACAAGAGCTGCAGTTTTGGAGATGCTCTGACCCAGTGGTCTAGCCATCACAATTTGGCCCTTGTCAAACTCGCTCAAATCCTTACGCTTGCCCATTTTTCCTGCTTCTAACACATCAACTTTGAGGACAAAATGTTCACTTGCTGCCTAATATATCCAACCCACTAACAGATGCCGTGATGAAGCGATAATCAGTGTTATTCACTTCACCTGTCATAATGTTATGCCTGATCGGTGTATAATATAATCACAAAATCTTGTGATTATATATCAATACGACTATAACATAAAATAACATTTTTTTATATTGCCTTTTAAATTCATCAGAAAACTTTTTTACCCAAATGCAGCTCTGATCATAGCCGATAACACATTTCAAAGAGCTGTATACAGCTGACATGCTCCCTTGTGTAGCTGATTGTGTAGAATGATTGAACGGAGCTGGGATGATGTCTGAATTAGGGGATACCAACAAATGACAGATTTTAGAGACGAAAAATATCTGTTCTTGGATGAGATACTATGTGCAAGACTATTCAGACTGAGCAGCCTTATCTAAAAAAAACAAAAAAAAAAAACGTTAAAAAAAAGTATTTTAAATGTATAAACTAACCATTGCTTGCCAATAAACTAACTCTGTACAGGAAGCAGTTTCATTGGCAAGAGACCTCACCAGACAGGTGCCAGAGTATAATATGTAGATTGCTGATGCCAAGGCACAGAGTACAGTGTCTGCGTCAGACAGAAAATCCTACTTGATCTTACTATCAATATGTGACAGTGCACAGTCAGGAGAAACCTCAGTCGTACAGGCCAAGTGTCATTGCCTGGTGGGGAGGAAAATCAGTGAGAGCCTAAGCAACTAAAGCCACCTGAGAAAGACCCGTCTCCTCTTACAGAGCAGACTCAAGCAGTGCCTACCACTGGGCACTCAAGTTACGCCTGGCACTGTCAAACCAACATCAGCCAGAGAAGCACATAAGCCAAGAGACTTGAGAGAAACGCTTTAGGCAATGTGAGACTTTAATGTAAAACCAGAAGTGCTCAGTATAAAATACTGTTTAATCTTTAGTAATTTACAATAGAAATATTTTATTTGTACTTTTATTACATAAGGAGCAGAGCAGCAAGAGGAAAAAATACATTAAAGTAAGCTTAGACAGACATATCATTTGACCAGCTCTGTTTGTCTATTGTGCCTTTGTCCAAAACCTAAGAAAGCTACCTTGCTTCTCAGCCATTCAATGACATGCAGTATTTTGTGTATAGGTACCTTGAAAGGAAATTGGTTTCAGACAAGCTTCCAAAGCACCTAAACATCGCGTCAATTGCATAAACTTAGCCTCTATGTTAAGACTGCACGTCTTAAGAACTAGTTTGTAACTTTTAAAACTAGTACCGTAGCAGTTTATGCACCCGGCCAATCATGTCTAATGTTGTAGAAAAAAATCAAGTTCTAGAGATAACCAAGCACATATTAGTATTTTTAGTGTAACTATTTTGTATTTAGTGCTTATTTGTCTTAGCTTATTAAAATAAAAACATTGGCATATATAAATGAATGTACTTGCTCTATCAGACATCACTTTTTTTTCTTTCCACCAACTGCCAACCCACACAGACTGTAGAATATCATAGGTGTAAAGGACACATCTATAGTAGCCTACAAACCAGATAAAGGCATCCTAGTATACAGGATGTGATGCAAACAATGGATGCAGGTGTGCCTTTATGCCTTCCTACCTGGCTACCTTCATAAACTGCCTGTGAAGGCAGCATTTTTCAGCTTTCAGGCCCAGCCTTTAGCCTTTGTCATAACAAGAATTTTATATTTTTCTCATAGAATGATAAGATTTTACTACACTGAATATTAGTTTATATGCCACTCCACAACATAGACTATAGCACAAAGCCTATTTTGTAGGACAAACCAGACCTGGCACAACCAAGGCAACCAATATTCAGTAGCTTAAAGCCAATAATTATTTAAATCTTGCGCAAGTAGCAATTAACTCCCTGTGACCTGTTCCAGCTAAATGTAATTATCTGGCATAGAACCTGCATAATAATAGATGTTTTATTGCTCCCTTATGTTTCAAAACACCGAGTATGCTTGGCTATTGAGTGGTAAGGTGACTATATCCTGAGTGTGCTAAAATCAAGTTCTTTAGTTTATAAAAACAACTGCTAAGCTCTCTTTGTGTCTTTTTATCAGAACAAAATAATTACTTATTTCTGTTTTATTTTAATTGGTTCTTATTTCTCACCTGTAACAGACAGTTGTTAGCCAAGCAAACTTCCTCAGAAGTTGTTTTAGTCGTATTGAGGTGCAAAATAGGATTAATAACATATAAGGCGTTTAACATTGTGGTTCTACTAACATTTTGCGACTACAGCGACATCTTCATTGTATTTTCCGCGAAAAATGGTCGAGTTAGAGTTATTTAACTGCACATTAGTGAGATGAATATTACACCGTCTGCTGCTCCGGACCACGTTGCCATGGCAACATAGAGCGCTTGACCAGCTCGCGCTTCCTCTTCAATGAATGTTCACGAGACATTAACACAACACGCTTTTTGTAAATATACACTTACCTTTCGTATAAGTTATTGTGTTTGCGAAGGCCTTTTCCTTTGTTATGCCTCTTGCAGGTCATCGAAATCTTTGATGCAAGAGAATTTAGCACTTGCGGTTGTCAAAACTTTTCTCCCTCGAGAGGGAGGGAGAACTACGGTGTGGTGCGAGGGACATCACGAGAACGAGTAAAAAAAAAAGCATGAATCCTAAGTAGGTTATTATTGTCATGTCACGACCAATGGTGTTTCTAGCTCTTCGTCAGTACTGTTGCACAGTATATTGTAATATGGTACTTTGATAAATACTATATTGTGCTGAAAAATTACCCTATTCGTGCGCCATGATATTTACAAGGTATGTGCAATGTTTTTTTGTAATTTAAGTGCTTCAATCAGTGCAGAGATTTTCGTTTGAAACTGACTTGACCTGCACTTCATGAGACGTTCACAAGCTGCACGAGCAGTTGTTGAACTTCATAAATCGTCTTCATCGCTGGCACGCAAGATCCATTTACAAACTGATTTCAAATGATATATGTAAATATTCTACTACTTCATCCAGCGTTGCAAAGTATCCTGACGGTGTTGTTTTAAAATAGTGAGAGAAAACGCTCCAAAAGATTCAGTGCTTCAGTGAACCATCAGAATGATTCCCGACTGAATCACGAACCGATTCCAAATGTTTCGCTAAACCATTTGACGCAAACTACGGGATGCACGACATGATTGTCACGGAAAATGTTTCTAAGATCAGTATATGCTAATCTCCCTAGTCAGACAAGGATTTATCAAAGCGAATTACTTAAATTTCACTGGGACTTCTGCGACGCCCACTTAATAAGCATTGTGTTTTATAGCGACGTTTATTTTACTCTTGCGTGTGCTAAAGCTAAAATAACATTCTTTAATTTGCTTTTAATGAAATTTGATATTTCAAAATTGTGTGCGAATATATAAAGTAGCCTACTATTTCTGAATGCAAACTTAATTAGTCACAAAATGTTTCTCTTTTAGGTTTCACTTTTGGTTTAATTGTGTCCACACAGTTGGGAAGTAATAGGTGTTTGTCTCCATCTAGTGGATTAGTAGATCCTGTAAGGGTCATGAAATGTTGTTTAATTTGACAGTGGCACATGTGGTGTGTCTCTCTCCCCGTCTCCCTTTATATAATGACATGAACAAGTTTAACAAGGCACTACATAGGTTGTTGCTGGGTCGTTCCTGTTTTTTCTGAAAGTGTGGTAGTGCCCTACTCTTTTGAAGAAATGCTTTTTAAAAGTTACAACATAAGTATATAGATTTTTAAAAAAGTTTCATAGCTCTTGAGTTACCGCATAAAAGGAAAGATGTCACATAATTTCCATCTATATAATATGTAAATCTTGTCAGTATGGTATGAAAACAACTGGTAATTTAGTATTTATGTACTGAACAGCTATGAGTGAAACAACGGGTAGGCCATTGGTATTTAAACCAAGAGACAGAGTAAAATAAAAAAAAACATTGCCAATTAACTAACAGCAATCAAAACAAAAGTTCCACTCATGTGAAAATATAATCAATTTAGACTTGGAATAAATTATTTAGATCAACAATTTGGGATAAATTTGGGATATTTATTGCAAACATATCAGGTTATGACGGTGTCCAAGCAAACAAAATATTAATTATAAAAGAACTATAGTAATAGTAAAAAAAACACTCATCCAAAATGAAACCATTTTATTAGTAAGTTACTAATTAAAAAAATCAAGGTACACTTTTGCCATAGTTGTATGAAAAGTCCTGTCCTAAAGTGGAATTTTGTATTATAAAGCTGCTCTTCAAACAAATGACAAAAATAGACAAACACAGCCTGCTTAAACTAATAACACAAATTATTGAACTTCACATAAAACTACTGGTACCTAAATAATAAGCTGGGGGGAAAAAAATAACTGAAAAGTAGAATCAGAATTGTATTTTGTAACTTTAGCAGCAGTAACCTCCGTTTAATACTTCCTTCATCTAATAAGCAGCTTTGAACAAGAGAATTCTTGATTGATCGATATTTCTGAGATTTCTTTTTTTAGAGAAGTCTTTCATGGCTTCTATTGCTGTGTCTCTTTAGTCCCCAGTTCCCTATGTTGTGAATCAATGTATCGTGAACACAAATTCAGACACTAGCAAGGGCCTTAAACCACTAAACATTGGGGCACTGATCGAAAACTGGGTCGCACATAAATGTCGCTGGTATTTATCAACAGCATCACCATATTACATTCCAGGACCAATGCACTTCTAGTATGATTTGTGTTGTTTATCATGCATCTTCATTGTGACTGTTAAAAGTACAGTGCCATGATGACTTGAGAGACAAGAAAACATGGCAGGGTATAAGCTTTTTACGGTGCATTGAGAGAATTTTTACTGAGCAAACATTTCAGCGCACTGGAAAATTTTTGAATGGGACAACCCTAGAAATGGCCGACTGATTTAGGCCTTTTTTACCTCAAGCCAACAATCTTGTCTCATTTATTTAAACACTCCAATTATACTTTAGATGAGTCGTTAGTTTAGAGGTTCCCATATTTCTCCCACTCTAGACTGTTAACTTTTTAACAATTGTTTTTGTTATTAACCCTATAAGCAGATTGTGTTTTTACACAGTTCATTTCCAAGGGACAAGAAACCTTTTCTTGCAATAATATTGTACATATGGAAAGGCTGCAGTCTATTGTTTTGGGGGGTTTTTTTACTCAAATTGAGGCCTTGAGAATTCTACGGAAGGAATGCAGGAGAGTTTTATTTTAATTCCTCTGCCACAGGTTTTTGTTAGAAAGGTCATTTACCTGCAGTTTTACACCTCATCACAACATCTAGATATATAAAATCTACTCTGACTTTGTTGTGCATTCCATGACACAAACTCGATCTCATGCCATCAAAACATTTTCAATGAGCGATGGAAAGAATGTGTGCTACTCTTTGAATACAAAAGCAAAAGCTTTACGAATTTGCACACATTTCTCATCCTTCTTAATGATATTGAAAATATTATCAAGAGGTGTACATATGTATAAAAAAAAAATAATAATAAAAAAAAATCAGAATTTTAAAGCAAAAGTTGCTTTGGATTTTCTGACTCTTCTCAGACTGATAAGAGAAAAATCATAAAATAATACAGAAACATAAAGCAAAGATTTTTCTTTCTACTAAAGAAAAAAATACATTTAGTTTCCCTAAATGTAACTCTTGAACTAAAATTATTTATGCAATTAAAAATGCAAAGATGGTGGTGCAAAATATGTGACACTGTGACAACTAATGAGCTGATACAGTAAACCAATTCTACTGTATTTATTACTAGTACCTCTATCAAATGTTTTTCCTTGCTCTACTCTATAGACTCTGTATCACTGGTTCTCAACAAGGGGACTAAATATTAGTGATTTAGCCAATAAAGCATTAACTAAAAGTTTAGATATTTATTATTTTAATTCAGCCCTCAACAACTGTTTTTGTCTTTGAACAACCAAGATTCACATGACAAACCTTGATATTTGATTTTAAAACTGTGATTTCTAGACATGGAAAAGTCACGTAAATTAAAAATTTCTAAAAAATTTTACATTTTATTTGGTAGAAATAGCGAGTAAAAATATTTTAAAAATCAGTAAATCATGAACAGCTGGAAAAGATTTTGGGGCCTTGACAATAGGGGCCTTGGAGTCAAAAAGGTTGCAAACCACTGCTCTATATGATGTTCTTGGCTGCATGCGATCTCTCATTGTGGTACCTATTTGAATTATGATACCTATCAAAGCATGCTTCTATTTATACACATACACACATTCTCTGGGCTCTTTTATGTTCTGCACTCAAACAGACTTTCTCCTCTTGCCAAAGACATTGTTGATGAGCTTGGCCATGGACTTGGAGCCACTGTACCGCCTGCGGTCACCTCTATGCTTAAGCTGTTCCATCACATGCCGGATGAGCTTTGTGAAGAGGTTGGAGATCTCCAGGTAGTCCTCAGCCGCCGACACCTCCTGGAAGAGGCATTTGTTCTCCTGGGCCAGGGAGCGGCCCTCCTCTTCACTCACTTGACGGCTGTGGCATAGGTCCTGCTTGTTACCCACCAGGCAGATGGGAACATCCCTATTGAAATGAAATCAGATGATTTGCTTTATGAGGAAAATATGGCCGTATGTAAGTAAATTGAATAGTGGTTAGGAATACATTTATAATTGCTACAGTCTAATAATGCTACAGTACATGTGGCATTAAATGGTACTATCCATACTGACTCGAAACGTGCACACACTGAGTTTCATTTCTCACAGTGTGTGTCCTAATTGGAACAATGGCATTGGCAAAGCCTAGACAATTTCCTCATTTGACAGCATAGCAAGTGGAACCATTTTAAGTAAAATATCAAATGGTCATAATGTGTGAGCTCAAACAATGAAGAAATGGGTTGGAAAATTGCTGCAAAGCTAAAACTTGACTACAAGTACAACCACTTGATGCCATATTTTGAAGTGTCAACTTTTAAACCAATTTTGAGGAGCTAAAACCACCCATGAGTGATCTCATTGCCCATTTCAGAGTTCTAATGGGCTCCAGATGCCTCGTCTCATGCTCACTTCCTATTGTTTCAAAGGACTTTCAAATGACAAATAACCAGTGAAACCTAAACCAACCAGACTTTTAAATTCCTCTATAAACGTGATGGACTAAAATGGAAAGCTTTGGCCCGCTGGTCATACTGCAGTTATCAAAACCATTGGAAATCTCATCAACATGGACAGCTTTTTTATGAATTATGTATATATTATCTCTGTGTTCTTGTCATAATGTGACATGGGGCCTCATTTTTAAAACGTGATTTGATCTTAGAGTGTGCGTACACCAAAATCCACACCAACGTTCATACAAACCCGATTCCAAAAAAGTTGGGACACTGTACAAATTGTGAATAAAAACAGAATGCAATGTGGAAGTTTCAAATTTCAATATTTTATTCAGAATACAACATAGATCACATATCAAATATTTAAACTGAGAAAATGTATCATTTTAAGGGAAAAATAAGTTGATTTAAAATTTCATGGCATCAGCACATCTCAAAAAAGTTGGGACAAGGCCATGTTTACCACTGTGTGGCATCCCCTCTTCTTTTTATAACAGTCTGCAAACGTCTGGGGACTGAGGAGACAAGTTGCTCAAGTTTAGGAATAGGAATGTTGTCCCATTCTCGTCTAATACAGGCTTCTAGTTGCTCAACTGTCTTAGGTCTTCTTTGTCGTATCTTCCTCTTTATGATGCGCCAAATGTTTTCTATGGGTGAAAGATCTGGACTGCAGGCTGGCCATTTCAGTACCCGGATCCTTCTTCTACGCAGTCATGATGTTGTAATTGATGCAGTATGTGGTCTGGCATTGTCATGCTGGAAAATGCAAGGTCTTCCCTGAAAGAGACGACGCCTGGATGGGAGCATATGTTGTTCTAGAACTTGGATATACCTTTCAGCATTGATGGTGCCTTTCCAGATGTGTAAGCTGCCCATGCCACACGCACTCATGCAACCCCATACCATCAGAGATGCAGGCTTCTGAACTGAGCGCTGATAACAACTTGGGTTGTCCTTGTCCTCTTTAGTTCGGATGACATGGCATCCCAGTTTTCCAAAAAGAACTTCAAATTTTGATTCGTCTGACCACAGAACAGTTTTCCACTTTGCCACAGTCCATTTTAAATGAGCCTTGGCCCAGAAAAAACGCCTGCGCTTCTGGATCATGTTTAGATATGGCTTCTTTTTTGACCTATAGAGTTTTAGCCGGCAACGGCGAATGGCACGGTGGATTGTGTTCACCGACAATGTTTTCTGGAAGTATTCCTGAGCCCATGTTGTGATTTCCATTACGGTAGCATTCCTGTATGTGATGCAGTGCTGTCTAAGGGCCCGAAGATCACGGGCATCCAGTATGGTTTTCTGGCCTTGACCCTTACGCACAGAGATTGTTCCAGATTCTCTGAATCTTTGGATGATATTATGCACTGTAGATGATGATAACTTCAAACTCTTTGCAATTTTTCTCTGAGAAACTCCTTTCTGATATTGCTTCACTATTTTTCACCGCAGCATTGGGGGAATTGGTGATCCTCTGCCCATCTTGACTTCTGAGAGACACTGCCACTCTGAGAGGCTCTTTTTATACCCAATCATGTTGCCAATTGACCTAATAAATTGCAAATTGGTCCTCCAGCTGTTCCTTATATGTACATTTAACTTTTCCGGCCTCTTATTGCTACCTGTCCCAACTTTTTTGGAATGTGTAGCTCTCATGAAATCCAAAATGAGCCAATATTTGGCATGACATTTCAAAATGTCTCACTTTCAACATTTGATATGTTATCTATATTCTATTGTGAATAAAATATAAGTTTATGAGATTTGTAAATTATTGCATTCCTTTTTTATTCACAATTTGTACAGTGTCCCAACTTTTTTGGAATCGGGTTTGTATTTATAAAAACGTCTTTGAAATGGAAAAATGCTTAGTCCCATGTCAGGGTCTGAGCAGACGTACGCACTTTTCCTTGTGGCAGAGAATTGGAGTACTGCAGGTACTGTATTTGGAAATTATCAATCGCTCATCATTCTCAAGTAAAGGATTTGGATGTTGACTGATGCTGTTATGTTTATGTTAATGACATTAATTAGGTGGCGTTTACAAGGCTGAGATCTGAAACCATTCAGCTGCACACAATTTCAAGATTGTTTGTGATTTATAAATTTCACATCTGGAAGAGAGCCGTACGCACGTTTTTTGTGCATACGTTCATTCTCTGAATCACACGTACGCACATTTGAGAAATGATCGTAAGATCAAATATAGGATGGTTTCTACACAACATTTTCTAAATGAGGCCCCCAGTCTGTCCTTTACAAATGTGCATAGATCTAAGCAGGAAGCCTCAACTCGCTGTTGTGCAAATGGTCCTCATTAATTCATTAAAGCTCCATCCTCCTATTCCAGTCAACATCAGACAAAGGTCAAAAAGTCACTGGAGAGACTCTGACTCACCCTTTACAGGTTTCTCGACGACTTTCTTTGATCTGCGCCAGGATGTTTTTGGCATTTAGGAAGGACGTATGGTCGCTGATTGTGTACACCACCACAAAGCCATCAGCCCAATCCACTGGCTCCTCCAGGATACATCTGCTCTCTCCACTCTGCCAGGGGGTGGGGGGCACACAGAGGTCCAGTCAAAAAAAACATGCTCATCTAAAGTCCCCTCTGACAAAATGGAAAAGCAGACTATGTAATTTCATTTGTTTACAGTTGACTAGTTCTCTACCAGAAGTTTTGGTTTTGGATGCAGTGACTGACTGCCAGTGTTGGCTGTTTATAGCACAAGCATTTAGTTACAGGGCAGAAAGGTGCCCATCTCATGACTTCGGTAAAGTAAAACAATAACTGCCGAAGTAAAAGTTCCCAGATGCAGCAGCTGTAAGCCGTGAGGCTCAGTTTTCAAAGGCTTTGCACTGTATACTCTGCTTCAGGGAAATATCATAAATCCCAGCAGAACACAACATGCATTTCCCATAAGAAGCAGGTATATCTGAGCATGTTGCCCTATGGCAGTGTTTGTATGAACGCTAGCCATGACCTCAGGGTAGCCGTTATAAATGTATAAACACAAACCTGCGAGCACGGATCAAAGACTTCCAAGTTCAACTGTCTTCCATCAATGGAGAACCTTTTATGGTATAAGGAGTCTGCAACAAACAATTCTGGATAAAATCCTTGGTATTACAACAAATGTGTGCATCATAAAATCTGACCCCTGAAATGAAGGTGGACCGTTAGATGCTCATATAAAATTCAAGGGAATAAAATTAGAGATTGATTGCATGTGATGTGATACACATGAAGTTGTATCAGAGGTGAGTGATTACTGAGCTTCGGGAATCCTTGGCATGATCGGATGGATTAGACTTTTAGGAACTGGGCAATAGGAAAACATACACCAGCCTTGCATGTGCACAGCGTCTTTTACAATCAATGTAAATAATGGGAAACATTCATTTGTGTAATTCGTTTGCAAACATTCGTTTGTGTACTTGGTTTCATGTCGATCCTGTATGACTTTCTTTCTTCTGTGGAACACAAAAGTAGATATTATGAATAATGTTTTATAATTTTTTTCTGTACAGTGAAAGTCAAAGGAGTCCAAAACAACATCGGACCCCACTGACAAAAAAAAAGAGAGAATGTTTTCAAAATATCTTCTTTTCTATTCTGCAGAAGAAACAAAGTTGTACAGGTTTGGAACAACATGAGTAAATGGGTGAACTAACCCTGTAAAACTTTCTTTGATAAAATAAAAAAATAAAAACACTGTACACAAAATATCCTGTTAAATTTACGGTAAAAAAAAAAACGGCAGCTGTGGATAAAGAAATTCACTGTAAAAAATACAGTGACAATATTTCAGGTATTATGGGATGGCATAATGGTGCCTGTATATTTTTATAACGTATATATTTCCTTAAGTTATATAATGTTAATTTACCAATCTACTTGAAGTACAAAATCCGACTTGTACTGATAACCACCATAATAGTACAGATGGTAAAATGGAAAACTATGATAAATCAGAGTTCATTTTAAGTTGCCTGTCCATAAACATGTTTGTAGACAGAGCACAGGGCCATATACACACAAAGACATCAGAAACACCATCAGGGTAACATGACTCTAAAATAATGCAATACACATTAACTAAATAACACTAAATAACACAAACACCCTAATGTACAGTACTGATATCAAATAAAAAGAAACAAAATTATTTAAATAAAATATAATCATTTTTGATGTGTCATGCAGAGGCTTCTGGGAATTTACTGTTTTCTTTTACTGTTTTCACCATATAGTAATTCAGTTTTTACTTGCAAAAACCATCCATTTGACTATTTTACAGTAAAATTTACATACAGTGTGATGCTACACCATTTACAGCTTTTTAGTTAACCAGTTAAAAGGTTTTTACTGTAGTTTTTTTTACAGTATAATTTTGTAAAAATATTTTTTACAATGTAGTCTTAGAGCTTTCTCTCTTTTGAAGAGAACATTTTCAGTATGCAATAAGCTTTCAATCTTTTTAATTTTTAATTTAAATTTGATGCCATAATTTAGTTTCTGCATCCTTTTTTTTCTGTTCTTCTTCCAGCTGTATGTAATAGAAGTCTTCTTGCAAGCTCACAATTATGTTTTTCATGTATGAACAAAATGAACAAAAAAAGTGAATTATAACATTTAATAATATGCCAGACGTATGCTGAGGCAGATAAACCTGAACACAAGTAACGTTCTGGTTGCATTATTAAATATGCATGTGAGACTGCACTTACTGGCATTTGACGCATATTCTCCTATGAACCGCTTGGTCAGGAATCTCACCAAAACCGCTGAGGACGAGAGAGAGGAGATGATTGATTAGTTAGTTATTGAGACTGATCATCCAGAGCTGTGATGTAAATGACTGGTATGACAGCTTGAAATAGGAAGAGAGGGCACAAGGTCAAAGTCCAGCCCCTCATCAAAGACTTGGCCACTCTACAGTGAATGCTGGTGCATATTTGGCACAGGAAAAACCGTTACATTTTATCCATGAGCACACTACCTGGTCTATATTAAATATTTGAGCCATGAAGCTATGGTGCCTCATTGAGTCATTAAAGTCAGGGCTTGAGTTTCCGTGCATAAATACACAGTCTGTGGCAGCCTCATGAAAGCTGCTTTCAATCCTTCAGTCAGGTTTTAACACATATTCCTCACAAAACCTCAAATTTGCAACACTAGACCTTCCTTGTTGTTCTGTTCTGCCTTCACCCTGGTCATTTGGATCAGAACCCTGATTGAGGACTCCCTCATGACCCCCACTGAACTAGAGTTTCGGTCTCAGGGGACGTAGCATCGTCGTTTCCCAACTACTTAATAGTCATTAGTACAGGTATGCAGCCTGAAGGGCTAAATGTTCCTATGCTGCCGAGTGGAACAAAAAATAATCTTTCCCCAATTTCAGCAATTACTTGCATCTTACAACCATCTATTTTAATTTCCCTCTCAGATGACTTCAATAACGATGATCTCACTATGATCTGTTCCAATATACAAAGTGCTTCCAGTGTTTGCGGAGGGCAGAAATAATTACATTGAGATCATACACACACTAACACACCGCTCACACATGGATGATTTCCAGCTCAAAATGTGAGGACCATGCAACAGACACATGGGTAAAAAGAGATGCTGTAAAGTTTTAGTTAATCTGAAAGACACATATTTACATATGCATATAAAATGTATGCACTATATACAATATAAGATGAGCACTCACCAGATTTGCCTGCTCCCTCACTGCCCAGCAGGGCCAGTTTGATGTCATTCATTGTTGTAGAATGGTGCCCTGTGTTTGCTGTGCTTCTTTGTATCCCAGTGGTTGGACAGTCCCAGCCACAACCCTTTACTATTTACTCTGCTCAGTAAAGTGGTGCTACACTCCCTCTCTCTCTCTATCTCTCTTACTCTGTTTCTGTTACACTTGTAGACTTTCCTCTCTTCTGTCTCCCCTCCCACTACACAGAGTGCCGAGCTGCCACAAGGTCAATTCACCATCCCTTTGATAGCCTACTTAAAAGTTGTTCAGCTAAGTGGAGAGTGAATTTAAGTGCTCTGTGATCTGATTTTGATTAGAAACTCTGATTTAGATTTAAGCAATATTAAACAATATTGTTCAGTGACTCTTTCACAGACTCTCTGGCACCAGTAGTCATAAATGTGTCTTGAGCATCAAATCATCATATCAGAATGATTTCTGAAGGATCATGTGACACTGAAGACTGGAGTAATGATGCTGAAAATTCAGCTTTGTTCACAGGAATAAATTACATTTTACTATATATTCAGATAGAAAACTATTTAAAATTATTTTAAATTGTAAAAATATTTCACAATAATACTGTTTTTGCTGTATTTTGGATCAAATAAATGTAGCCTTGGTGAGCATAAGAGACTTCTTTAAAAATATTAAAAAATCTTACCGTCCAAAAACTTTTGACCGTTAGAGTATATATATAATTTTATTGTGTTTTTCTCTTTCACAGAAGCGCTGCATGTGCGTAATGTGACGATATGTGAAAACTGTTGTCCATGCTGATATTTGCACATGTAAAAATAATAATAATGGGTGACAGACATTCATCTATTCTAATTTAATTAGAGTAGATTTATCTGTCAGAATAAATAACTATTATTAGGGACAATAACTATTATCAGGATGATAATAATAATAATTATTATTATTACTATAATTATTATTGCTACTGCTTATAGATTTCCAAATACCTGCAGTACTCAGACTCTGCCACACGGAAAAGTGCGTACGTCTGCTCAGACCCTGACGTGGCGGTAAGCACTTTTCCACGTCAAAGACCATTTTTATAAATATGAACTTTGCCGTGGATTTCAGCGCGTTTTATAAATGAGGCCCCTGGTGTGCATTATTTCTCTCTAATTTAACGCCCCGTCATCAATTTTTTCTTACTTAAAATAATAGGAATTTTTGTTTAATACAATAGTGGAATGTCATCAGGAATTGTATCATGCTGAGATTCCAGAACATTCCATTTACATACTCTTCTGGTTGCTTGTATAACCTCTCAAGCAAGTCCCCATGTGAAGTATATAAGCATATACAGTCTTACACTGAAATTAAAGTTTTGGGTCAAGTATTTAAAGTGGTTGGCAAAGCTGTCTCGCATCAAGTACGCTATTTCTCAATTATCTGGGTGAACATGTTAGCCCCAACAGCAAAGTTCTCAATGCCAACATACAAGTCAGCCATATTTTGATTGCAGGGATCAATTCCTTTTAAAGTGGAGAGCAGCAATCAATTTTCCCTCTTTTCCAGAACAGTTCCAAAAATTGAAAGACGTTCAGCCATCCAAACTTCAATTTCATGGGCTGCTACACTGGTCAGGGAGTCTTTTTTTCCCGCAGACCTTTTTTCTGTCTCAGTCTTTTCATTCTTCAGTTGAGTTCACCGTGGTGTCCCATTATTATTGTTATGTTTCATTTGATTTTTGTCATCTGAGGACTCACAGACACTTTAGAAATACAAAAGCTCAAAAAGTGCCCGCCACCACAAATATGTGGCACATGTCAGGCTTAGTCCATTTCACCACTGAGTATTTCACTTTAGACTGAGTGGAATTTCATGAAATTACAGCTATAAACAAATTTCATGGAATCAGTGAGGCTTAAAAGCAGAATATCACTCAAGTTAAAAAGCATGCAAGGACCTTATCAACAAGCAATCACTGACAAGAAAAAAACATGTTTATGAAACAGAAGAATGCCTATTATGAGTATGAAACAGAAGAACACTATACATCACTTATATAAAAAAGACATGCTTTAAACTGGCCAAACAGCATGTAGATGTGAATCAAACATAATGAAGACAGGTTGATGAAGATTTGACATTATAAAGCATCAAACCACACAATATTTTCTGATCTGCTCTAAAAGGACGCATTTGTAATAGGGCTATAATTTTCTCTTTTGTGAAACCTTAAATATTGATTCTAGACTGCAACATGTTATGAAACATATCAATTATTTACTTGCTCGTATTGTATGGATTGGCATAATTATCTACATATTTCAAATGCAGTTGCATGTCTAATCAAAGTTTTTCCAAAGGCACACACAAAAGAATGGGCAAAAAATGCCCATTAAACTTCAAGAAATCGTGACCTCCTTTAAGAGTCATTATAAATGAGTACTCAAAGCTGAAGGGGAGGGGGGGGGGGTAAATGAGGCCAGCTGTATCTCATGAGAAGAAGAGGAAAGGGGGATTTAAAAGCTGCCAGTACAGTTATTGCATCATGTCTGTGTTTAGTGCGGCCTTGTGGGGGCTCTGCTCTTATCCCCCATCTTTAAGAAGGCAATCAGGGGTGTAATCCTGCAGGTATTGGGGGAATTCTCCGAGACCCAGACCAGGCACTGGTCTGATTTAAGTGTCATCAGGAAGCTGTCAGTTAAGATGAGCCAGGAAGTGTCTGCTGGGGTTAAGAATCACAGTACCTTTTCAGGGAAACTCAATTTGTAAAGGAAAAAAAAATCAGATTTCTCTGAAGAAAGATGACCACCCTTAGATGGCATCAAATCTCACTTAATATCTCTTTAACTGAAGGAATGGTTAGAGGAAGACTGTCCAATATGAGGGCCTGTGAGATTACAGCAAGAAACAAATTATTCACTCTGCCAAACATGACACATTGTAAACTCTTGCAAGCAATTCTCTGAATTATTTGATGCTTTATTAGCATTTTTGGCCTTGAATAAAAAAATAAACTTTTTATTTTATCTAAATTATTTTGTATATGAGTGCTATGTGAAGACATCGCTACAGAAAATGACTAGAAATTGGATTAAGGCCATCTTAAAAAAGCAATGAATTATAGGCCTATACTGTATACATTATGGAATCTTTATCTTACAAATATTGAACCAAAACAGTGTCCTCTTACCTTGGTGCAGAAGACATATGCACTTTGTTTTCAGTGGAAAAACCTCATATTGATTTAGTGTGGCCGGCGGAGATGTCATCTGAATGTTTTTCACTTGTAATGAAATTATCCAGGGCCCTCTTCTTGGCTTATGGCCTCCGTGCTGGTGGATGGCCAGACTTTATTAATCTGTCAGAACTCCACATGCAACAATACAGCCTCAAGAATCTCAGGGAGTTCTAGTGAGTCTGTGCTCTACGGGTAAAAGCCCTCACATACTTATTACAGTGTTCACATTCTCACACAAAGAACATCAACGAGTCACACACTCCGCTCAGGTCAACACCAACAATGTAGTTCTGTGACACCTATGCGTTTAGAGCTATATTTTCACAAGTAATGCTTTAAAATTGGACATGATGTTGTAACCAGTTCCCTGCAAGTAAAATTGAATTCGAAAATGTAGTTGGAACAGACCAGTTTGCAAATGAGGCCTAGTGTTTGTGTACCACTTGCCAGGCTGAGTCATAAGTGTGTCAGAGCAGTTCCAGTGCCTAAATAGACCATTTACTTCAAATGGAATTGCAGAAAAAAATCTAGGGCTATTTTATGCTATCTAATGTTTTAGACATGTCTTTTAAACCCATCCAATTCTTATAAAAATTATATACATTAATACATTTTGGAAAATCTATTTTACAATAAATATACTTTATGTACAAAGGGCCTTGTGTATGTACCTTTAGGATCTTTACTGTTTAAAGGTTGCATGTCTAAATGTCACGAGAAAATTTATGGTGCAGGAAAGGTTCTGTTGACACAGCAAAGGTATTTTAATTATTTTGAAAATCTCCAGATGTAGTTTTAATCTCTTATTTTGTACATTTCAATTAAAGCCAGAAATGGAAAATGAAAATTACTTGGATGAGTAATTTGTGATAAAATGAGCTTAATTCTGGCAGGCAATTGGTGATAATGCAACAAAGGCCTTTAAAAAAGCACTCTGATATTTGACTCCAACTAACCCATATGTAATACTTTGTTTTAAATTTTACTAAGTCTTTATGTTTCAATCAGCAACATTTCATCCATAACTGACTGTATATTTAATTTCAAGTCTGGGGAAAAGCAATGTTATGTTTGTGTAGCAGAAGGAAACAAGAAGGTCTGAATCGCATATTTACACCATACAGTATATATTTCAGACTAAATACAATAAAGATAGTAAATAGCATTAGAAGAGGACTTAACATGATCTGTACAGCAATTTCAGCAATTAAGACCAGTATTACAAAATTCAGAAGACATATGAATATCAAACCTGTTTGTGAACCACATGGAGGAACATGCTGGACTAAAAAGTGTTCCACCCGCCTGTGAAAAGATCAGATATTTCTGTCTCATTAGTCAATAAACATTTGAAAGACCTATTTAAAACATCACAGTAATGTAGCAACATCAGCCTAATATATCCCCATTTTATTCTAGAAAGGGGTCATGAGATTCAGTCATATTACGCACCTCCTCCTGCCACCAAAAAAAGTCCAATATGAACTAATGTGTTTCCACAGGCTATATGAAGTGCTCCCTCTACAGGTCAATAAAATCATCACAGTAAAACAGCTGGGAAAAGTACCTCATTACAAGGGATATTTGGATAAAAAGAACAATGAAATTTAGAACAAACATATTATATAATGTTACCAATTAATGTTGCATATCTATCTTTACTAAGTAGCAGTTGCCAGCAACCAGTTAACTATCAAATTGATTGTACAATTTAATATAAGTGTAAGCATTAGAATAAATACTAGTGCAAGACCTTAGGCAAAGCCTGGAGATATAGGCTTATTTCAACACCTACTCACAGCTACAGATAACAGCATAATACATGAACTGGTTATAATGTGAGATTAGTCCTCAGAAAAAAAGCATATACTGTATTTCAACATATCAACAATCCTTAAAAAACAGCAATCCAGCCAGGATGGAAAACTCAGAGCTCAAAGTGAATCAAATGTCTCTGTACATGTACATAGAGGCACAACTAATAGTGATTTCTCCTCCAGTTTAAGGAGTGCCTCCTCTTCCTCTTCCTGTGGCTCTGCTCTTTTCTCTCGGGCCAGGGAAATCCAGTCACCACGGCTTGTTCCAGCTCCTCGTAATCCTCAATGTCTGAGTCTTCCTCCTCCTGGACAGGGCAGGTCAGATCTGGGAACACTTCCCTCAGTTTGGAGGTAAAAAAGGACTGTAGACTGTGGCCTGCCTGAGCCACCTCTGAGTCAGGCTGAAGAGAGAAACAGCTTGGTCAGCATCTACAGTCTCTGCCCTCTTAAGATCTAGAGACAACCATATGTCTGAGTATACTCATATACATATTTAATACTATATCAATCTAAAGTACATGAATATGCTAAATGCCAATAATGTCCTATGATACTAAATAATCGCATCAATATCTGCAAAAACGGCTTAATCTGTTTTTTTGTCTTGTTTCGCACTTAAGATATATATATATATATATATATATATATGTTATATGTCCAACCTAAGAAAAAAATGACATCTACACGCTTTATTAAAATACTTTTCAAAAATTGGTTGAAGATTTTCGAAGCATATTACATAGTTGTGCTTGGAGTCAATTGGTTTTTTTTTTGTAATAATGCAATGAAACATGCCAAATTGTGCAAAATAATTTTTGTTTGTCCTTTGATCTTTTGGGATCGTCCTTAGGCCCCATTTACACTAGTGCGTTTTTGTTTTAAAACGGTGTTTTAAAATAAAAATGATCCTCGCCTACACTGGCGTTTCCATTGCGTTCCAGAAACGATCTCCGTCTACACCGCACGACCGAAAACGCATGTCACATGACTGTTCACGCACACTGGGCATGCGCGTACAAGTGTAAACAGTTGCCTCTTGCGCATGTAGACAGCTGCAGTATTTTTCAATGCAGCGTTTAACTACACGACGGCTGCTAAAAAGGACCACAAAGCCAGCAAAGCATGCAGTTCCGTCTTTGTGTTATTGTAGTGTAGACCAGTGGTTCTCAAACCTGTTCTAGGGACCCCCCACCAGTGCACATTTTGCATGTCTCTTTCATCTAACACACCTGATTCAACTCATCATCTTATTAGTAGAGACTGCAAGACTTGAATTGGGTGTGTCTGATGAGGGAGACATACAAAATGTGCAGTGGTGAGGGGTCCCAGGACAGGTTTGAGAACCACTGGTGTAGACGACAGGCGTAACCGTAGCAAAAGTTATGTGCTTTAAACGAAAACGCACTAGTGTAAACGGGGCCTTAGAATTGCCCTAATCTCCTAACCCACCCCCTAACGTACCCCCTAACGCCACCCGTTAAAAACAAATATTCCCTCCGGACATCACTTTTGCCCACTACTGTAGGTAAATGGATTGGGACGACCCTCCATAATAGTAACTGGATCATTTGTAATCAGTGTCACTAAATGGCCACATACTTTTGGTAATGTAGTGTACAAGAAATAAAGATGGATTTGGAAGATGCCAGGGTGAGGAACTGTAAGTAGCCACTTACAAATTCTTGTGATTTGATGGACAAGATTAGATGAACAAGCTCCTCCCAAACTTTCGTTCAGAACTTCATTTATTATACAATGCAAATACACAAAATGAACTCAAATGAGTGCGGCTTTTTTTTTAGCTTAATCTATTAAGAATTTAATTTCAACTAAATTAAACAGGATATTAAAAAAGTGATGCATAATCATTACTTCAGCACGTGGTTTGAATGTGAATCAGTTATGAAATTAAATATTCAACACTAATGGCTAGGAGGAAGTAGATTAAAAAAATAATGCAATTCACTCACGTAGTTGAACTTGGCACAGTTTTTGAACATGAGCAGGACATCCGCCACAAACTCTTGAGGGGAACAATAGTGTGTGTGGCTGTTTCTGCTGAGCCTGTTCCGAATGACAGACAAATCCATGGGTTTCTTGATGATCTGATAATAATGACGAGCCTATAAATAGATAAAGATAAAAAATGAACAGATTTAGAGTAATGAAAGTATCATCTACAAATATAAAATCATGACATATTCATTTTAAAATTACCAGAGGGCTGACAGGCTCATGGAACGGCGCACTGAGAATGTTGCTGAGGATCAGCAGCGTCAACTTCTCGCATTTCTGTGATCAAACAGACAAGTCATCCATCAGCAGAGATATTTCACTTTTGTTAGACAGATTGTAAATCTCCTGAGGGACCTGAGGGAACTTTTTTTGGGGATTTAGACTCCCAGATCTCTGAGGTCACAGGATTGATCAGAGCTAGGACAGATGAGACCTGGCATCCCCTTCACTTACCCTCTGGTCACACGCCGACAGCCCATATGGCATCGTGCCTGTGGACATCTGGACATTCTCACAGTCATATTCCACCTCTGGTTGCTCCAAATCCCTGCACAGGGTGCAAATCCAGTCACCTCTGTGGAAGCCCGAGATGATAAAGGTTAGTTTCAGTGGTAAGTAAAGACAAAGGCAGATAGGTGAAGTAGGAGAGAGAATGGCTTACATGGGAAAACTATGGAGTGGGGGGACGTGGCATGACAGGTGAAAGACCTTTGGGCAACGGTCACAGCACAGAAGGTCTCCTCCGATGAGACAGACAGCACAGAAGTCCTCGTTCTCTATCTCAGGTCTTTCCTCTGCAGGCTGATGCTCAACAGCAGGTTCTGATACATTCTCAGAGCCAGTGGCAGGTGGGAGAACCGGCCGCTCCGCTTCCCATTCAGACTCAGGTTCAAGATTCACAGTCACTTCGGCTGTGGAATCTGGATCTGATTCAAATTCCTGTTCCGAAGCCGAGAGCACTGATTCAGGAGGTTGCTCCGAAATGACATCTGATTCGGATTCGACCTGCAGTTCAGATTCAGCGCTCGGATCTGATTCCTGCAGGAGCTCTAATTCCACATCTGCGTCTGAACCTGGTTCAGCCTCTCTTGTGGATTCAGTTTGGAAATCAGAACCTGTAACTGATCTGAGTTCAGATGGGAAGTGTATCTCTTCAGTGTCAGGTTGTAAGACAGGATCTGAATCATTGGAGATGGCTAGTACCCCGGACTCTTGGTTTATGTTGCAAAATTCTTGCACAGGAGGCTGAGAAACCTCAAGGGAGACAGATGATTCACAACTATGCAGATGTTCTGGTGATAGCTGCTCTGTGGGCGACATGCTATCCTCTGCCTGAACTGACTCCTTATCCAACGTTCCCTTCAAGGATACGAAAATTATTATTATGAACTGTGAGATGATATAAACCTTTCATCAACATTTCATCAACATTAAAGTGATACCTGAGAAGTGACCTCTCTTTCTAGTACCCTCAAGACATTTTCTTCAGGTTTGAGTCCAGACTCTGTCTGAGAAGTAAGATCTGTGCTCTGATGGTTCTGTGGTGGATGTCGTGATACCAGGATCTTGAGTCGCTCAAGACACACAACTGGAACCTTAGAACCATCTGGGGCTTCTTTGTCACTGTATCAAACAAAAATACCCACACATTTCAACCTTTCCGAGACAAATTTACAATGTTACTTATAGGGCTGCATGATTAATAGAAATAAAACCGAAATCGTGATATGGTTTAGTGCGATTTTCAAATTGCGAAGGCTTCTTTTATGACCGGGTGTTTTCAGCGTCCACACAAACACATATCTGTATACGCTCTGAGTCTGGGTCGCTTACATGTTCTCATACTTGTAATAAGCGCTTATAAACCAGCTGTTATCAATAATAGAGAACCTTTAAGCTATCTATGTGGTTTTCCACCGAAAATAATGCTCTGTGGTTTAACATTTAAAAATCAAGATATTAAGGCAGCCATAAATATTAATATTGTAATGTTACAGTTATACAGTAAAATACTGTATTATTATTTTTATTATATTTTTCTTAATCAATTTTTATTTTACAGTGAAATATTGCCATTTTTATTTAGTAATAATATTAATAATAACATTATTGGCCAAGTTGTGCAGCCCTACAAACAAGCACAGCAAATCTGAAGGTTTTTTTTATTACATTTTAAATTGCAATTGCAATTTTTATCAGAAAAATCTTTTTTTCTCATAAATTGTGGAGCCCCAGTTACTTGTCCATTTACTTAAATCAATTATACCTGATGTCTGGATCCTCTCGAGGCATTCTGTTCTTCTTTCTGGTTTTCAGCCTTCTGTTTTCATAGGCATATGCATAAACATTATCTGAAACCAGGAAAAATGTTATTTAGATTGATTAATCCACTACAGAATGTCTTTATTTATTTATATTGCAAGGTAAACATAACATAAGCTTATTTAGAAATGATAAATGGTCTCTTGACCTGGTTCAGACTTGTAGGTGGTCAGCGAGGGCGCATTGTGACTGCCTATACATCCCGGGATCATCTCAGAATCATCGAGTCGTGCACAGACCTGCTGAGATACAGGAAGTGAACAGTAAAAAAACAGTAAAAAAAAAAAAAGGTTTTGAAACATTGCCATTCAGTTGACAGGTAATGGATGCAGTGATATCACAACATCAGCATGCAGACAAAATCAGTGAATATGAATGTCAGCAAACAGAGAACTTGTTCAAACCAAATACAATCAGTTATGTGGGCTGCTGCATCTAATTTGTTCTCAAACAGAAAGAGGTTAAATGAACTGTTTCCTAGACAACAGTTATCTCTTTTGATGTACATCATCTGGTTTATCCCTTAAAAGGCTAGATCTGCTAGCACTGGAACAAAGGTGTTTTGGACTGTATGACAGAGACTGGATGTTTGAAATGGACTTAAAAAGGAATCATGATGAAAAGCACTTCAGGACAAGAGTATTTCATCAATGTCAATTACTATTAATATTAATATAGTGAATTATTCATATCAATTTACTGTTCTTGCCCTTTAGGGTATACTAGTAATGTTAAACATGGACCCTCGAACCTTTTTGGAAATGTATTTTTAAGAAAGGCATTTAAGAACCCTTAGAAACAATGCTGAGCTCTGGGTTAACACCTACTAATGAAGTGGTTCTCAATCTTTTTGACTCCAAGGCCCCACATTGTTTTTTTTTATTTTTATTTATGGTTGTTGTTTTTTTAATGGAAATTAGGAGTGTACATAGAATAAAATATGTAACAAAAATAATTATAATTAAAAATAAAATAATTGTTGAATTTTAGGGGGTGAATTCAATTAAGAAATATCTCTTTTTTTAGCTGTTAGTTGTTTAAGCTTATTTTAAAGCTTGTTTTGCCTTATTTTAAAACATTTTAAATCATCTCGAGTCCACCTTGGAAGTTTGCTGAGGCCCCCTAGCTAAAAACCACTGCACTAATATCGAAATGTCTACGTATATGGAAAGTTTACCTGCTGCGTTGTGCATCCCTGGTCCCCAGCCACTGTTGCCAGGCTGTGAGCAGCCCTGGAAGGCTTGTCTTTACAGAGCCTTTTATGAGGTCCTCTGGGTCCTAGCGCAGTGCTCTGAGACCTGGTCGCCCTCTTCGAACCGGAGCGGCTCCGGCGGTCACCTCCCCGGCCTTGAGTCAGCGCGTACATCTCTAGCGCTGAGGATCTCTACGGAAGAGAGCCAAACTGTCATTAGCGCAGCACTAGGCTAAAAGTGATCTCGACAGCGTATGAGGCACACTACAGCCATAGCAACAGTGACAACAGATGACATGGAGGTGAGGAACAACAACCTTGAGTATGACAATGCACAATAGCTAGTTTGGAGCAAAAGAAAGAACAATAACAAGCCCACATCTATCAAACGGAGAGAAAAGTGCCGCAACTCAGAACGCTACAAAATAATTCTCCTGATAATATATGACTTAGTTACAGCACCAATTATCTTATGTAAATCCCACATCTGGGGCACGAAAAGGCTTCTTTGAATAAGCAGCATTAACACATCAGAGATTAGACTTTCTCTCCTCCACGGCCCTCTTCTTCTCTTGTCATAATTTCACTAATGCGCAAAGTTCTAGAAAAGCCCAAGCGACTGCATCCTTCACTAACACGACAAATGTCAGAGTCGGAGGCAGCAGCCCGTGCTCTCGCCGAAGCCCCTCCTCCATCTGTCTTTTAGCCCTCTCTTGGTTCTTTTCTTCCTCGTCTTTCTATAATAATTACCTCAGGATTAAAAACACTCACCTGATAGAAGCCCAGGAGGAGAGGGTGGAATGAATCAAGCTGAGGAGAGTGTGTCTTGCAAGCATGTGTGGGTGCAGAGAGAAGGTAGGAGGTCTCAGAGACTTTAGAGGTAATCGTGTGGGCTCTACAGCGAGATGAAGAAAAATGCAACAGCCGGCTCCTTCAATTCCCCTAGCTTCTCATTAATGCCAGGTTAAGTAAATATGTGGTTGCACCCAAGCGCTTTTTTCCCTCCCTTTAATCATGTCACAGTTATGGGCTGAAGATGATACATAAAAAAATAAATATTACACTAATTTGCCTCTGGAGTGCCAAATCTTACAGGGAAACTGATTTTGATTGGTGTTTGTCCTAGGAAAATGTATCAAAATACTGACATCAAGAGATCTAATAATAACTTCTATTGCCTGATTTGGTTCTCGTCCAATACAGCTTGAGGAGCGGTTGCTGAGCAGAGTGAGTCTGTATGTGTGCGTGCTATTGTGTGGACTTAATTGTTTCTGAGCTCACACCACAGTTGTCCTCACTTATGTCTCACCATCTGCTTGCAGAGGTGCTGTCTGCAGCTGTCAAGATGAAAACACATTACAGCCGCATAAATAGAAATGATACTGCCTGGAATGATTCGATTTCCTCTTTCTAAATTAATATAGAGAGTGGTCGAGCCCATTGCGATGTCGAGTTCACCATTCTCATGCCGTCACCCACTCCAAATACACTTAAAGCACAAGCACAAGCACAGCAAAACACTATGTTTGAATTGAAATAGCAAACAAACTATAGAGTATATATATACAAACAAACAAACTATATATAGTAATTCAATATATATAAAAGAACCAATCATTTAATATTAAATCAATAATTTACTTTCATTTATAATTTATTATACAATTGTCAATTGTATGGCCTCACAGAGTAGTGGTTCTCAACCTTCTTGACTTCGAGGCCCAATTGTCCACAACAATATTCAAAGGCCCCTTGACTTTTCCAGTCGTTTGTGATTTACGATAATACTTAAGGATCAAGAATTTCTACCTGGTAAAATATTTTATAGCTTGGCCTAAGTATAAAAATGTATATTCATAAAATGTATAAAAATGCCCACAGATTTGTATTAATTTATATGATTTTTCTAGAAATCATACTTTATAAATAGGCTACTTAGGTTTTCCAAGACAGTGGTAACCCTGGTTCTTTATAGAAAAAGTAATGAAGGAATATCTGTTGTGTTTAGGAGTTTTTCATTTAATTGCTAACTTTAATTTGCTTGTTTTTTCTTAATTTAAATCATTTTAAGTCCTCTTGAGGTCCCCTTAGAAGTTTGCTGAGGCCCCTAGTGGCCCCCTGGCTTAGAACCACTGTCATAGAGAGACTACATGGAATATCTGTAAAGGACAATTGAAAAGATCTGTATAAATGTTAAAATATGATTAACAATTAGTAAAAAGAAAAAAAAAGGTGGCCCCTCAGTGACATCACCTAAAATGTATACTTTCCATTCATTCATTCATTCTTTTAAATTTTAACATAACCTGACAAAAAAAGAAAAAAAAAAAGACCAACTACCAAAAATTCAGTATACTGTAAGGACCCCACATTGCAGCCCTCTTCAATGCCTCAGCACATTTGCAGTGCTGCTCAATGGTCTTTCATTTGCTAGGACTTGTGGTGTGGACCAGTAAACAGCACGGTTGACATGCAACCTTTGCGAGCACTAAAGAGCACCAGGCCTGAGGATTGCGGTCAGTATTGAGCACACTGAGAGCAAAGGTATTGCTTTGCAAAGTACAGATAAATACAGACACATTAATGAAACTCACCCTGTCATTATCGCTGCGAGCAACAATAGGCTGCAGTTCAACCATGGGCTGGTTGCTGGTTTCTGTGGTTGTCTGCACTTGAGTCTGATTGTGGACCTGTGGCAGCTCTCTGTCTGGTGATGCCTCTTGCCCTGTGACTGCTTCAGGTGCAGATGTTTGCCCTCTTCCGTTAGGAGGCTGGCCTGGTGCAGAGTTTCTCCCGTCCGTGACAGTCTGGTTGGAATTAGCAGAGAGCGGCTCGGGCAGCGGGTGGTTGTTGGATCCGACAGGCTGCCGAGGCAAAGCAGAGCTGGATCCATGCTGGACGAGGTCAGATCCAGGGTGAGAGGTGGACTGCTGTATAGGCTGAGCACCAGTTGGATGCATGGGGACAGATGCATCATCCTCCCAGCAGCTGTGAAGGGACAGTGGGGAGCTCCGCCTGGCGGCTTGAGGACACTGGGCAGGGAATTTATCCAAAGGGACGGATTGAGTAGGTCTGCAGTGAAGGCAGCAAAGCTGGGGCTGGCAGAAGGTCTGGTAGGCACAGCCAGGTTCCCGCACGGCATGACACAGTGGAGGCATTGCTATGCATGGGACAGGCTGGGGTCGCAGGATACTGGGGTGACCCACAACCTCGGAGTATGAACGACTTCCACCTTCAACAACCAGCTGACCTAAAGAAAGGAAGAATCATTGCAATGATTGTGCAGCAATAGATACAGTATTCTTCAGACATTTCATCTTTCTTCTCCAACAGCGTTAATTTGTATTACTGACAAAAGCGTTAACAAAGGGGTTTTTTTTATATATCATCAATGATAATAAAGACTAAATCAAAAATGCACATCATGATGCTAATTATTTAAAATTATTAATTATATTTTTTATTATGATTTATAATTATAATGATTTGAATTAAAACAATATTGATGAAAATATGATACATGTTTAAATTAATATACTGTATAAACTGTTTGAACATTTGGTTTAACTTTTCATTCTCGTCAACTAAAATGTATTTTTGCTGAATGAAATTAAATGTAACTTTAGTAAAACTGACAAACGAACATGACAAAATATTGGCTAAACTTAAAGGACATTTTCATCCAAACAAAAAAACTAAAACTAAAATATGTGCTATTTTTTTAAGAAATTTAAAGAATAAAATGTAAGATCATTTAAAATTGTCCATTTGACGTTAGAATGTTCTCCATTCCAAATGAACAGAAGTGATGATGTCGTCATGGTATTTGCATACTGCATTGTGATTGGCCAATTCAGTTTACCTAAAGTGGACATCTGCTTGGTCCAGAAGCTGGCATCCCAATTAAACTTGATTTTCAACGGGGTCCAAGCCTCTGAGAGCATCAGTGGCTCCAGTAATTGCTGCATCTGAAGAGCAATCTGACAAATGAATTATAGATCAAACCTCATGATTACAGAGACAGTGAGTTATAAATATTGCATGCAATTCTGGCAGTGAAACTGAAACTCTTACTGCACTGTCTCTATTTTTAAGTTTGTGAGAGCATGATTAAGGCTAACTCTAACCCCCGGTTTCACAGGCAAGGCTTAAGCCTAGTCCCAGACTAAAATGCATTATTGAGCTGTTTTAACTGAAAACAACTTACATATCTTAAAATATGTCAGTGCCATTGTTTTGTCTCAAGATGCACACCAGTAATGTTTTTTTCTAAGGCACGTTTATAAAAGCTACTTAAATGTCCTAATTGAACTAAGGCCTAATCCTGGCTTAATCTAAACCCTGTCTGTGAAACCGGGCTAAGAGATCTAAATGCAACGGCAAAAAGAGGTAAGGCGGCTTTAAACTAATAGCGCTGGCATATTGTTGAGACCTGCCAGAAACATAGCAGGCAGCTGCCAGGAATCTTAACATCTAAAGCCCACTTGGACACTGAGAAAATCCTACCAGCTCTTTGCTGAATAGCAGCGGATTGCGTCTGTGGTGGGCCGTAGCCCAGGTAATGAAGTTCTGCACGTGCTCCAGCTGGCTGCACAGCTCTATGGCCCCTTGCAGCTGGTCCTCCAGACGTTGCTTGAAATCACTGGAGATGCTCTGCACCGGAAGACAACGACAAAAACATGTATCTCCTCACCACTTTTCCCAAGATCCCCATCTGTTTGGATATGTCACTACTTGGCAGAATCTGCCTATTTTACTGCATGATTCGCTCTGAAGACGTTCTGTTCCGCACGCTCCATCACCAGTACATCCACAGTCAGCTGGATGTTTGGAGATGAATATGTTTGGAACGGCGCAGAAAGACGGAGAGGGAAACGAGGGGAAAAAGTAATTACCTCCAGTTGTTCTATTAATAGGTTGGCCCGTTTGTTAAGCTCGTTCATCATAATCATCTTTGCCATTTTTATCTGGTTCTCTGCCTTCCTCTGCGTGATCTTTATACCGTGAAGCCTGGACAAATGGAAAGAAAAACGAACAGGGAGATGGCTAAGGAAGGATAAACAAACTGATATGGCAGGTACATCTGGATACTTGAACATCTGCTGAAATCATTCAAAGGAAGTAATGGATCTTGTTAATGTCATTATGCTTCATATAATCTATACTTGTTGACGTTTTAGATGAGTAATGGACACGCCTTGCTTAACTAGCATTAAAGCTAACATTAGCAGCATCAAGGAGGTGGAATAAGTGGAATGTCGTCCCACCTGCCCTGGATCTGTTTGGCGGTGCTCTCCACAGCTGATCTTTTCTCCTCCACTCGGGCCATGAGGTTCTGCAGGAGCCAGCGCTGGTCTTGCAGAGCTTTCCCAACATGCACCAGCCTAAAGACAAGAAACCAACAGCAAGTAAAACACCTTTGACTTTTAAAGTTTACACAACATACTCGATAGCATATACTTGTTGATACGTGAGAAAGTGGCCACCTGTTCTGTCTGCATCTTTGAGCATGTGTTTAGAAAGATGTATGAGAGAGAGAGAGAGTGTGTCTGCAAGTGCTTGCATGTGTACAAGTGCATCGTGAACGTAGGCATGCATGTCAGTGGGTATGTGTCCTCTACGTATACCGGTGGTCTTTGTGGGCGGACAGGTGACAGATGCTGCAGGCCATGAGGTCGCACGTTTCACACAGGAGTTCCAGAGGCTCCTGTTTATGGAGAGGACACATGACAACAGCATGCCCGCAGCAACCGGCTCCTGAGAAACGCAACACAACAGAAGAGAGGAAATGAAGGCCAATTAGATGATGCCCATTAAGAACACATTATCTGTAATCAAGAATCACATATCTTAAAGAAATAATACAAACGTACAATTGAAAAATGCATGAAAACAAATGCGTTAATATGAGCATGTGGAATCTCTCAGAGGTTTAATGAGGTTTTAAGTATGTTCAAATCATTTTGACCAATATAAAGCAAAAGACCTTGTTGGCCTCTGTGAGTCACTCTCTGCTAGCTTCATTTATTTTTAGTGGAAAAACAAAGCACATCAAAACGCTTATAAATATTTCTGGACGTATAAACGCATCATTTTTCCAGCAAAAGTAAAACAGGCAAAAATGGAACACAGCAGAGCTTTGATCAATCAGTTAATGTCTCATTAAAAGCTCTGCCAATACGAGGAATGCAACTCTACATATGCTTTTGAAGAGCCAAATAAAGTAACAGATACTGCTTTCACGTGTGCCTTCAGAATGGCCCACATTTCTGACACAAACCCAGCACTTGACATTTAAAAACCATCTGATCAGAATGCTAAGTTGCATGACTGTATAAACTACATACATAGACAGGTTTTAACAATTTTATTTTTAAATAATTATAATAATTTAGTTGCATTTGAAGAACCAAATAAAGAAAACATCCTGTTTTCAAATGAACGGAAGTGTGAGTACATACAGTGGGGAGAACAAGTATTTGATACACTGCCGATTTTGCAGGTTTTCCTACTTACAAAGCATGTAGAAGTCTGTAATTTTTATCATAGGTACACTTCAACTGTGAGTGATGGAATCTAAAACAAAAATCCAGAAAATCACATTGTATGATTTTTAAATAATTAATTTGCATTTTATTGCATGACATAAGTATTTGATCACCTACCAACCAGTAAGAATTCCGGCTCTCACAGACCTGTTAGTTTTTCTTTAAGAAGCCCTCCTGTTCTCCACTCATTACCTGTATTAACTGCACCTGTTTGAACTCATTACCTGTATAAAAGACACCTGTCCACACACTCAATCAAACAGACTCCAACCTCTCCACAATGACCAAGACCAGAGAGCTGTGTAAGGACATCAGGGATAAAATTGTAGACCTGCACAAGGCTGGGATGGGCTACAGGACAATAGGCAAGCAGCTTGGTGAGAAGGAAACAACTGTTGGCGCAATTATTAGAAAATGGAAGAAGTTCAAGATGACGGTCAATCTCCCTTGGTCTGGGGCACCATGCAAGATCTCACCTCGTGGGGCATCAATGATCATGAGGAAGGTGAGGGAACTACACGGCAGGACCTGGTCAATGACCTGAAGAGAGCTGGGACCACAGTCTCAAAGAAAACCATTAGTAACACACTACGCCGTCATGGATTAAAATCCTGCAGCGCACGCAAGGTCCCCCTGCTCAAGCCAGCGCATGTCCAGGCCTGTCTGAAGTTTACCAATGACCATTTGGATGATCCAGAGGAGGAATGGGAGAAGGTCATGTGGTCTGATGAGACAAAAATAGAGCTTTTTGGTCTAAACTCCACTCGCCGTGTTTGGAGGAAGAAGAAGGATGAGTACAACCCCAAGAACACCATCCCAACCGTGAAGCATGGAGGTGGAAACATCATTCTTTGGGGATGCTTTTCTGCAAAGGGGACAGGACGACTGCACCGTATTGAGGGGAGGATGGATGGGGCCATGTATCGTGAGATCTTGGCCAACAACCTCCTTCCCTCAGTAAAAGCATTGAAGATGGGTCGTGGCTGGGTCTTCCAGCATGACAACGACCCGAAACACACAGCCAGGGCAACTAAGGAGTGGCTCCATAAGAAGCATCTCAAGGTCCTGGAGTGGCCTAGCCAGTCTCCAGACCTGAACCCAATAGAAAATCTTTGGAGGGAGCTGAAAGTCCGTATTGCCCAGCGACAGCCCCGAAACCTGAAGGATCTGGAGAAGGTCTGTATGGAGGAGTGGGCCAAAATCCCTGCTGCAGTGTGTGCAAACCTGGTCAAGAACTACAGGAAACGTATGATCTCTGTAATTGCAAACAAAGGTTTCTGTACCAAATATTAAGTTCTGCTTTTCTGATGTATCAAATACTTATGTCATGCAATAAAATGCAAATTAATTACTTAAAAATCATACAATGTGATTTTCTGGATTTTTGTTTTAGATTCCATCACTCACAGTTGAAGAGTACCTATGATAAAAATTACAGACTTCTACATGCTTTGTAAGTGGGCAAACCTGCAAAATCGGCAGTGTATCAAATACTTGTTCTCCCCACTGTATGTGACCCTAGACCACATAACCAGTCATAAGTCGCACGGGTATATTTGTGGCAATAGCCAACAATACATTGTATGGGTCAAAATTATCGATATGCCAAAAATCATTAGGATATTAAGTAAAGATCATGTTCTATGAAGATATTTTATACATTTCCTACCGTAAATATATCAAAAGGACTTCATTTAGACAACTTTAAAGGCGATTTTCTCAATATTTCGATTTTTTTGCACCCTCAGATTCCAGATTGACAAATAGTTGTATCATATCCTAACAAACCATACATCAATGGAAAGCTTATTTATTCAGCTTTAAATTGACCCATATGACTGGTTTTGTGGTCCAGGATCACATATGCCTTCGGAATGGCCCACATTTCTGACACACATCCAGCACTGGACATTTGAAAATGTATTAAAAACTCTTTTAAGGGAACATTACATTTTATAATTTGCAAACATAATGGGAATGTTACTTTTTGAATGTTCTCTAAACATTCTGAAACAAGTAGTAACGTTTAAAAAAATGCTATGTGAACATCCAGCTAAACCCTTCAGGTAAAAACGTTCCATGAACTTTGTGAGAAAGACCAGATACATTTGAACAAATGTTTTATTAACATTACAGGAAGAATGTTTGTTCATAACTTTGAGAGAACCATGATGTTAGCTAAAGTTATGAGAAAGTTCCCTGTTAGCTGGGTACCATTTTATTTTAATTTAAATGATTACAATTATTTTGTTTTTCCAATAAAACAAAATTAAATTCTTATTTTTTAATTAAATGACTACTATTAAAAAATTTTATTAAATTATTAATTTTTTTTTTTTATTGTTATAATATAAACTAGATGCATGCACCTGCTTGTTTCAGCTCTACACATAAAACCCCAAAATTCTACCAAGGTTGTCTGTCTTGGTTTCTCCAGAAATGAGTTTGTTTGAATACACACAATCTACTTGAACCTGGGCTGAAGCAAACGGCATAAACAAATAAATCAAACATTCTCATTTCCATTCCATTATACCAGAAATCCTACTCTTAATAAAACATTATCACTTTAACAGTCCCTTTGCATATATAATTCTGTGATCAGAGAGAGTTAGTCAGGCAGAATGCAGAACTCCATTAGAAACGAAGGACCTCGACCGACAGCACCTGTCAAACTGGATCTACAGTCGGTCCATCAGACGCGCCGGCTGGCTGATGCTGTGACAGTATAGACACATTGCAGTGACACACTGCACAGGGAGAGAGGGTGTTAAAGTACGAGACCACAGGCTCCAACACTGAAGAGCTCCCACTGTCTCAGTGCATACTGGTGACCGACCACATCCTGCTTCTCACCCGCACTTCTGTTTCTCTCACACTCTACCACTCTTTCTCTCATCTTTCTTTTCTGTCATTCTTTGTGTCTCTTTACCACTCCTTCTCTCGTTTTCTGTGAGGACTTGTGGTTTCGTTATCATATGTTTAGTGGATTTCCCAACGTCTCACGTAAAAGCTCAGGAGTATCGATGAAAGGAAGCTAGGATTGGACAGGCTGGCCAAATTTGTGCTGCGTTTGCTGAGAGAGAATCAGTTGTAGAAACTAGGTCACATAAAAAATACAACACTATAACACATCACAGGATAATTATTCACACATCGTGTTAAAGAAGAGGGGTTAGAAAAATATGGTGCAGAGCTGATAATGTCCGGTGGCTAAGAGCAGAAGTGTGCAAGCAAACAGCCAACCGAAGCTAAAAGAGGAAAGTAATTACAGATTGGTAAAAGAGAGACGGTCTTGCCTATTTCAGACGGTGATGGAGGGTCTCGCGGCTGGTGCTGCAGATCAGAGGCTTGAGTGGAGCCTCTCTCATGCTGGTGCAGGTCTGTGCACTGGAAACACAGCCACTTGTTGCAGAAGGTGCACAAGCTCTGTGCCATCCGGGGCTCTGAACACTCGGAACAGCACTGAAGCACAAGCCAATACATTTAGAATGAATCTTTTGCATTCAGATAGAATGGGATTTGCTGACACATATGTCAGCCTCAAGTGAGGGGGCGGCTTGATCTAGCAGTAGCAGCTGAAGTAGCATATGTAAATATCTCAAGTAGCACGTTAAAATATCAAAAGAAGTGTTTTTTTGTTCACACAGTTAGTCAATATTGTTTTAACCCCATTGACTTTCAAAATATCTTCTTTTGTGCTCTACAGAAGAAAGAAAGTCAAGGAGGTTTGCTTTTTTGGGGTGAATTATCACTTTAAACTACTGGATATGTCTACTGGGACTTAATATTTATAAGCCAAGCATTGTTATCATGAAAAACAATATAAAGCATTCATTTTGTACCCCACCCGTTCAAAGGATGCCAAAAATATTCACATTTACATTCCGCATTATTCCCAAAAAGCAAAACCAGCAAGACATTAACACATCATGCTTCATCTGTGTCACAAGAAGCCGCAGTTTGCTGATTACCTCAGTGTCAACTCAAAGACAATTCAAATCTTGCATTATCAAACCCTCAAAATTTCCCTGAAAATTCAATGCAGGACCGTCTTACCTTCTCCATGGTGGTGGTGGGATCCAGATTCCTCTGTGAGAGCGTGAGAAAGATTGCGATATCCAGCCGAGCAGCTCTTGCAGCAGTGAGGCAAGGACACGGCAAGCCTCTGACACAGCTAGAGCTCCACACCACACTGTGACAGCTTTACCTGCGGCAGGAAGTAGTGCACACTGCACACTTTAACCCCAGCGGGGTAGACTCCTGAGCGCTCCTCCTCGTGTGCCCTCAGCCGTGGCCGGCACGTAGCTCTCCTCATTGGCTTCCTGCAGCTGCTCGAATCCCGAATCCTTCCCTCTTACAGCCACCATGATCTTTCTTCTTAAATAAGCCTGTTCATAATAATTGGGAATTAGGGAGGGCTGATAATTATTTTTTTTTCTGGGACAAAATATCCCCGGCAGCCCTTGTTGCCAAAAATGGAAGGGGAGAGGTGCCAGATGACCTACAATATTTAAGAGAATCGCACGGAGGAGCGCACGCGAAGGGTATGAGATGGATCGGGGATGAGGGAACACACGTTGGTGCCCTCCTTCCTCACTTCCTTAGATCAGCACTAGTAAGGGACAGGTCCCTCCGGACCGGACCCGCTCCCACGTAACACGCTGAAACCGGGTCAGCCTTCTCCAGGAGCAGATGGGAATTGAGATGTGCTCGCACAATGCCCTGCAAAGCGTGAAATCAATTATGATCGTATCACACTTCATCTTCTCGAAAGAATTTTGAGGCATGACTTCTTCAAAATCTTTCACAGGTAGGAGATGTTCAACAACCACTGCATAAAGGGGAAAAAGACAGGTGGGAGTGCGGGCAAGCGGGATTGGCGTAAACTAATGAACCCGTGCGTAACCCGAACTGACATCAGTGTTGTGCAGATCCCCACTAAGAAACCACCGTGAGTCTGCCTGACAACAACCCCTGCAGCCTGACCTACAAATCTGACAACTCTCTCTTCCTCTAGAGCTGCTCATGGGAGCTTAAAACCATCCGATTCCCCATTGTGTACCCACAGACCCACTTTAAAACACAATTAGTCTACCCAGCCAGTCTTTCTCTTGTTCTTCGGGCAGACAGGCGTGCCTGCGTCTCCCGTCTTGCCTTCCATGCCACTCCATTTGGCTTTTAAAACAAAAAGCTCATGCTCCCTCTCTCTCTCTTTCTTACTGCCAGAGATGACTCCTTTTCTCCAGTAAGTGAATTCAGCACGAGTATCTTTCTGCCTGAGCAAGCACAGCCATCTCTAGAGAAAGTACATTAATAGAAACTTGAGAGGAGGTTCCTCCCCTGGAAGAACACCTTAGTAACATCCATTAACATCATTGGTTATGAGATCATGACAGGGGAATGGCAGATTTGCCCATAGCAGACGGTAATGTCTCACTACTGATTATTCAATTCATTATGTCTTCACTCATTACAAGTGAATGCTTATATTAGCCAATTATCGGTTTGCAGATTGAAGTCCTAACACACACAGATAAAAAGCCTTTTTTTGGTTATTTGAAAGAATGTAGTGATACAAACTTAATCTGATATTTAAATTACCATTGGGCCTCTGAGATGATTA
Organism: Coreius guichenoti; assembly: GCA_039654105.1. Taxonomy (NCBI): domain Eukaryota; kingdom Metazoa; phylum Chordata; class Actinopteri; order Cypriniformes; family Gobionidae; genus Coreius; species Coreius guichenoti. Next base: position 38,197,931 of record CM077168.1, on the reverse strand, counting down.
TTTCCTTTTCATGTGTAAATACGCAAAGACATTTGTCTAGTGAGACAGAACATTTAACTGTAGCATATTGAAATCTGATGTCCCATTAAACAAGCTACAAATAGCCAAACGGCTGTCCAAGTCACATGATTTAGTGCGAAAATGGGAGAAAAAAACTGCCTAGATCTTCAAGCACACACTTGAGAGGTTACTTCATAGGGAAAGCTACTGTACGGTATTCAATGTTTTTGTGCACTTGATAGTTGCAAATTCGCAAGTGTAATAAAAAAAGTGAATCTTATTAATTGGGGAAAAGGGACTTTGTCAATATCATTGTTATGAGTGAAAAGGAAGTGGCAACACTGAAGATATAACAGAAGAACATTTACATAAAAATAATAAAACATCTGAGATAAAATGATAAGCAGTGATATCTTGCCCCTATTATGCTGTACAGTGATAAGCAGAGATAAATGTAGCCACTGAAAATGACTATGATAAGCTACCACAAAGACAAAACTATTGCAGAATAAACACCGTACATTAGATCAGTGTGCTAAAAAAAAGTTAGGCTATATATTCATACATTGGCTACAAATTATATAAGGTGTGAATTACAGGCCAGAGTGGGGGTCTTTACAGTAATCCAGAAAAAAAGGGAATTAAAAACTTTTTAAGGGCGTCTTAGTAAACAGACATATTCATACAGTTATATATATATATATACATAGTGAGAACCAAAATTAGACGAAAAAAATAGACGCTAAAGTTCATTCGCCCAAAGGAGGGCACCATAACAACATTAAGCTGCGCACGCGCTTTCCATACGATCCATTACGAGTTGTAGGCTACTTCGACAATGCATGACAAGTCATTGTGGATCACTTTATAGAATTACAGAAATATAACACCACGCACACACACAACCTTTTCAGTTAGTTTAAAAATATTTTATAGGCTAACTGATGTTTAGCAAGAGGCTCCAAAATAGCCTACAATTTGCGTTGCTAGACAAGAAACTGACAGATCGCGCTCACAGGGATGCCCTGTACATTTAGGCTACATGAAATAATTTAGCAGAGGTTTACATTTAATAGCAATAAAACATCATAATTACACAGAAAGTGGTAGTATAATTCGAACACTCAATCGGAAAGTGGAAATCAATCCTACTGTATCAACCGATATGTGCAATTTTAACCTGTAAATTACAGTAATTGGAGTCATTATGGGAGGCAAATGTCTCTTGAGTGAAACAAATTCTTGTTAAGGGATTTTACATATAGATAATAGAAATAATTCCCTTTTAAGCCCCTCTATAAGATTTTTATTTTGCGCCATTTACTTGCATAAAATGAATAAAGACATCAGTCAATAGTCTACTCCCGAGAAATACTTTTTTTTTTTAAATGAATGGTGCTAAAATTAACGCGTTGAATAACATGATCCGACGCACATGCACATGTGTAAGTTGTAATATGTGAAAATGCGCACTATAGACCTCTGCGTTTTGGGGAGAATCTTCTCGCACACCTCACAGATGGGATGGGACTCCACAAAATCCTGCACAAACTGCTCATATACGTGCAACATTTGAGATTAGCGCAATATAGAGCGTCACTGACATATCACACTGACGAGAGAAAATGAAATGGTGATGAACGCATGCACACATAACGAGTTTGAACCGCACCTTGCTTCTCTTGAAGAGGCACAAATCCAAAAACCATCCTCCTCCTCTTCGGCGGCTGGAAGATTATAGCGATTTCAGCAATGCTTCAGTGTCTAAACAGCTTCATATAACCATATCCTTAAAAGTATTTCCACCCCTGGAGACTATATTTCTTATACGCTTATGATTATATTCCCTCTACCGCTTAGGCACCGCAACTGTCAAAAGCACAATCGTGCATAAATCTATAGTCTAGATGCACAACTTTAAGTGTGCAGACTCCAGTAGATCTGTCATCTGTGGAAAATATCAGGCGCGCGTAATCAAAGTTATAATGGAAGCGACCGCATTATCAATCCTGTCCTTCACCTCCCGTATTTTTTTCGTGATACGCACCCTGCGTTGCGCACTAAAGTTCTTTACCTTTAAATGTCGTCTGCATCCAATCCAGCAGATGTCGCCTTTGCCTCAGGTTTCAGATGATGAAATACCGATTACGATTTTCTATTTTTACCACACTATAGTGATTTGAGCTGTCAGAAATAAACAATATAGAGCGCGTTCAGTTGCTTGTCTAGTGCTGGCAGATTAAATCATAAATCACATTATTATTCGTATCACACGTAGCAGTTGTTAGGTAAAGATGTTTATTCAACATGTTTTATCAGGATCATTTTAATTGGAATAAATAAATATTTTTTCCAATTGGGAAACACATGAAAAATATTTTTGATAGTTTATTGGACATACAGTATCTGTACTGTATTTAGTATTTTGTATGTATTTATTATTTGGCACCCAGTTCAACAGCTTTTATAATTCCTACAATTTCTTTCACAGATTTTAACACGTTTTGTTGACAAAAAGAAATCTGCTGACAGCTGAAAGACCGAAAGACTGACAGCTTTCCTGAACTGTCTTTTTATTTTCTTGGTAGTGCTACAAGACACCTTTGCTGTGGCACCTTCTGTGCCACTTATGGAGAAAGATGTCAGTTCTGCACTTGCTCTCAGTGGCTTTAATGGAATTTTTTGAGACGGTTCTTGCCCAGGCAGGGTCCAAAATAAACTTTTTTTTTGCAATACCTGCCAAAGGAGAGTGGATTAAGAAAATTTACCAGACATAAATACATTTAACCAACCACAAATCTGTCAAAAATAATGCATATTGCATTATTTTTATTTAAATATACATCATCAAGTTGTGAGAACTTTGTGCTCATAAGATTGGTATTTATATAAAGTTAATTTTCATAATTTTCTGGAGGTGTGATTTAAGATTTAAAACGTAATTTAGATTTCCTTGTTCATTTAAAATTTTACCGCATAAAATGTTAATGCATAAAATAACATTAATGGCATAAAATGTTATGCAATAAACAACGCCTGTCCAAATGTCGCTGCTTATGTCTTTCTCTGAGATAAACCATTTTAGTTTCCATTAATTCAACAAAAATCATAGAACTTTTTTTTTGATGACCTTTCCATTATCCGTCTTCCACAGACACCGGCTATGGACTGAAGTACACAGAGGACCAATTCAGGACACATTTAATGAGTTGTGTATGTTTCTTTAATATAGAAAAAAATGTGTCACGTTTCAAAACATTCCCAGTGTATTATTCATTGCTGCTATTTTAAACACCAAAAAGCCAAACTAAAAGGATGGGAATAACTCCACTGAACAGATAGGGCCTGCTTCTATGATCCTAAACATTTTGTTCATTAATGCAGATTGAGAAATTAACAGAAAATGCTTTATTGATTTGTTTTATTAAACACTGTAAATAAGGTAATTATACTCTTCATGTGTTAATAAATGTACAAAATACAGTTCATGGAGAAATTCTAGCGTTAAATACTACACAGCCACTGTACATCCACCTGTCAAGTTTCCATTCATACATCTCATCCAGCTCAGCACAGTTATCTCTAAGGGTGGAGGTTATACTGCAATATAACCATTCATACTCTCAGTACCATCCTATTATTTCTCTAGTGTCATATACAAGTACCAGGAAAGGTAACAACAGAGCTACATGTGAGATTAACAGCACAGCTTCCATAAATATGTACAAAAATATGAACGTCAGAGTCAACACAACAGACACAACATACGTGACTTGGCCGTGTTAGGTCTTCAGATGTAGCATTTGTAGAAAATGTCCACAGTTTTTGGTTTCACGATAAAGTGTTTTTTAATTCTTTTTATGAAGGAACTTCATTTTGTTTCCTGAAAAAAAAAAAGATGATGAAACTTTGGTGTATCAGGTTGTTATGTTTGATATGCCTTTTCATAAAACAAGGTTGATACTTAGGCCGTGTGTTCACCAAAGTGTTTTTAGCAAGCTGAAAAAGCCAGACACACTATAGCTGCAGGGGCTTGAGAGCGGTGCAGCAGGGTTTTTTTCCGTTACTAGTATCTGATTTCGAATATAGTCATCTGGTCGAGACATGCATATTCTAAGAACAGCAGAATATGGTCAGTTATTTGTCTCAACCCTCCTCCACTGTGATTGGATGGCTGGGTAAAAAGTGACAGTGATGAGTCAAGTGTGCAGCGCTCAGCATAAAATAGACACTCAGCGGCTCGTCATGCTGCTGACGTTTTTAAATATGCTGCGCTTCCAATGAAAACAATTGAAAATGCTTTGGTGGACACACGGCCTTACATATGTATGTGTCACATAAATGCTGTGCTGTACTCACCTAAACCCTTCAGAAATTTGTTGACTCCACTCTGTTCTGTGTCTGGTAACTCCTCCAGATACTGTTCCACTCTCTGCTCAAATAGACCTGATAAATAAATAAATAATGTCCATTATTTAAAAAAAAATATATATATTTTTAGCTTCTGTCAAAAGCATTGTTTTTGGTGACCAGAAGGTGGCAGTAAAGATCTGACTTAAACATAATACCCCTCCACCCTATCTCAAAAAGACCCACACAAGTAGTGTATAATTATGCTGGGTGTGGGTTTCAAATTACACTTATAATGGCCTGAAGCTAATAGGACATCATGTTTTATGAGAAGCCATTTTCTTTAATTGACCAAGCACGATTTACCTTTGGCCCTATACTTCCTCATCTCCTTATCCTGGATGAATCCAGCAAACATCTGAGACTCCATGAAGACACCCAGGAATCGGCGGATGCTCTTAGAAGCCACCGACTTGCGGAAGGCTTCTCGCTGGAAGATGCGCTCCCCTCTTTCGCCCTGGGTAAGAAACAGGGAATAGTGGCCAATGGTCTCCAGGAAAAAGCGGATGAAGGCCTCTGACACCACACTGTTCAAAGAGGCGGTGCACTCTGTGAAATGAGGGGATATCAGAAAGGTTCATTTTTCAATATCGTCACTGTGTGTATGTTAGGACCCCCTCGAAAACGAGATGGTACATCTCAAGGGGTTAATCCTACTAATAAATTCAAATACTAATAAATTCAAGTATCCTAGAGCAACTAAACTGGCCATTTATATTTTATCAGGCATAGACAAAAAATATTAATCTAAGATGAGATACAGTTCATGTTCATGGTGGATAAAAAAAAATTGAATAGGAAATGAAACACAGTGAAGCCATATGTTCTGCTTTACAGTCAGAGCATATATGCAAATAGCCAGTGAGTCCATTGAAAACAGATGGGCAAGGCCACAACGTCAGGCTTTTCACCTTCATCTGATTCGCTGTCGGAGTCTTGACTGATGATGTCGTTTCTCTGTTCGAGAGATTGCTCCAGAGCAGCTTGCAGTTTGCGTGGTAATAGAGAGGCCTCGTCATCCATCTGTATACAGGAAGAGTACGAAGATTAACGTTGTAACAACGTTCAGTGATTCATAACATGACACAGCCCGCTTGTTTATATTGCGCTTGTTCTCAGATCTTAATGACAACACGCAATTAGCTGCACTACACCCATGGGAGAGTTTGTGTCAAACTTTTTGGGGAGAGATTGTTTATGGACGAACCTGTCTGATGAAGCGGTCCGTTCCAAGATCGACCATTAAAGCCTGAAACATAAAGAGAAACCGGTCTCAATTAGGTTAGGTGCACCATGACTAATTTCAGTAAGATTTAAACGGAAATTATGTAACTGGCTAGTCGACTAGTCTAACAAATCCCCAGAAGACAAAAACAGCTGTCTGTATAAGAAATCTATTTGAAGTGATGGATCGCTATGCACGCATTGCATTATGATTATTGTACATATTTATTAAAACCAACTGAATCAATAAGCAGTGCAGGACCAATAAGCACAAACTCAATAGCCTGTTACAGTATAAACAGTATTCCTCAAATAAAAGTTAGGGTTAAGGGCAGGCCTGTTCTCAATATTAAAGAATAGCAGAGTTCACATCACAGCTATAACGATAACGATATAGAGAAACAATATTGTTGGAATCACTTTCAGAACGATTTTATCTGATTTGTCAGCGACTAGTATTTCCAATGTCGACTAGAAGAAGCTGTATTGTTTAGTCGACTAGTCTTGCACATCCCTAATCTCAACTGGCTGAAACACTGAGTTGCATCATTCTGTTTAATCACACTGTATTCAGTTTTTTTGGGAGTCACTATATTTCCAGAAGTTGATCCACAACAGATGCAGCCTGACACCCATTTAAAAATGCAGTGTTAAAAATGACAAGTAGCACAAAATTGGTGTGCTTCCAGATGTTTTCCCTGCAAAGGGTCAGCCCTTATGGCCATTACAAGTCCACTTATGTCCAAAGACGACTCCTGCCAAACGCACTAAATGCCAAAGACACAGTAGCTGGCACTGTCTTATGGGCAGTTGGGAACAACAACACTCTCCCAGTTGGGAAAGTTTAGAGGGGAGAAGGCAACAGCTTGGCCAGGAATGCTGAGCTGGGCTTATGAAGCTGACGCCACATTAAAGGCTCATACACAAAAATTGGCCTGTGTTTTGGGCATGTTATTGTACTTAGCATGTTTCTCACTCCTTCCAGCATCATTCTGAACCTGAGAAAATGACTTTAGCCCCATATTCACTTCAAGAAAACATAAGGGTTCAATATTCAGGCAGCTTATTAGAGTAAGAGCATAATTAAACTGTTAAGGAGAGCTGCCAATGTGACCATATTCACAGGAATTCAAAGTCACGATCAGGGAAACATCTCTCAGAATAGTAACCTCCAAACATGAGGAAAAATGACTGAATCTTGAAAGAATTAATTATTCTAGATCTGTATAGAAAGTAAAAATAATTAAAAAATGTTTACATTCTTTTTTAAAGGGGATGTCTCTTTCTTGTTATTTCATGCATTCTGACTTATTTACACTGTTAAAGAGTTGGACTCTCATGCTAAACATGGCCAAAGTTTAAAAAAAATGAGTTGGACGTACGACGGAGTATTTCTTTTGCAAATACACTCCTTCAGGATTCATATACATTTCGGAATTTTTTTTCTCGAGTATGGCCCTGTATGACGTCATAAAGGGCGTAATTCCTTATATGGGCATTTCTCCCGGATGAACGAGCTTTGATCGGTTAAGGTAGCCGGCGACAGTGCTGTCATTCTGATTTTAGACCACGAAATCAGCAATGTCACTAAAAGAAGTGTGTTTTTGGTTGTAAGGGAAAGATAACCTTGTTCAGCTTCCCAAATAACCCAGCGTTAAGGAAACAGTGCGCAGTTTGTTTTTCCGGAGCAGCAACGGAGCTCGGCTGTTTTCGGAAAGAATCAGTACATAGTATCTGTCTTTTATAAATCTGATAAAACTAAAGACTCTTCAGAGATATGAAGGATGCAATACTACTCTATAGGTACTCAAGATTAACATGAGATTAGCAGAAACTGTGTGTGTTATGTACCCTTTAAGATCTGTTTTGAGTGTTAAATCTTTTGAAAAAATTGTGTGTTCATACTTGTTACAAGAACCAACTCAAACCTCTTTCAGTTTTATGAATAAAATAATAATGATTTTATTGATTTTTATGAAATAAAAATATTAAATATTTTGCAAAAAATAAATATATTGCAACAACTGTTAAATAAAAGAAAATGTGAGTGATAAAAATAATTAAATTTTACTGTAAAATTACAACATTTTCAAACTAAATTATCAAGCTTTTATTTTGGTGGGTTGCCGGCAAATAAAAATATGCACTGTGCGATTTGACAATAGCACTAAGCCATACTGTGATATTGAATTTATTTTCATATATCTTGCAGCCCTAATATGAATTTATGTATTTGTGCACAAACTGCATGAGCTATCTCCCTGAATCTAATGACAGTTTTTCAGACAAACCTGTTTCATTTAGGCTGGTACACAGCCAAGCACATGTTGTACACATTTGACAAAGTGTCCTATTACAACAAACTGACAACACCATAGCTGTTGCAATGTTTGTGACAAGACATATCAAGTGTTGGGTAGTGTTCGCACCTCCTCCACTGGTAGTTCCTTGAGCTTTGGCAGTGAGCTGGACAGAATACCCACTAGGAAAGGCGTGGGACAGCAGACAATGTCCACCATGGAGGTGGGCAGCACAGGGATGAAGGTGTGCTGCCAGGAGAACGGGTAGAGCAAAGCCACCACTGCATGAACACAGCTGGAAAGAGTACTGTAGGGAAAGAGAGAAGCACACAGTCATTCACCAAGCTTTTACAAAATCTCACACACTTTCTTAGCAAATCCTGTTCTGGAAAAAGTATATTGAGGCCAGATTTTCCAGGTTTATTTTGGCTTTAGCGAGGGGACAATAGAATCTGTGATTATGAGAGCAACAAAAGAAAATATCCAGTGGCATTCAATAGACTCCTGTATATTATTGACATTGTGCCTGTGGCATTTAAGACATCAGTTACATAAAACCCCATGGAGAACACAGAGGAAAAAACACGATAAAAAGGTAATAAGAAATCACTGTACTTTACACACCGCACTTACATTAAACACTACTGTTCAAAAGTTTGGGGTCAGAATATTTGTTAAGAAATGTAATACTCTGCAGCAAGGATGCATTAAACTGATCAAAAGTAACAGTAAAACATTTATAAAGTAAAAAAATATATATTTTGCTATTTCAAATAAATACTGTCCTCATAACGTTTTTATTCATCAAATCAAATCTTGGAAAAAAAAAAGTTTCTTAAGCAGCATATCAGCATATTAGAATGATTTCTGAAGGAACACTGAAGACTGATGCTGAAAATTCAGCTTTGCCTTCATAGGAATAAATTACATTTTAAAATATATTCAAACAGAAATCAGTTATTTTAAATTGTAAAAACATTTCACAATAACTGCTAGTACTGTGTTTAAAAAAAAAATACAGCCTTTTGTGAGCATGAGACTTCTTTCAAAAACATTAAAAAAAAAAAAATGTACGACCCCAAACTTTTGAATGTACATGAATTTGCAAGGTGAAGAAAATGACATGAATGAATGACATTTCCCCAGGTAGCGGAAAGGGAGAGGCTCAACATGCTAACGTGTCTAACATTACCATAGAAAATCATTTTGATATCTATAGTTTATAAACAAACAAATACATGTACAGAAATGCACTTAAAATGGAAATCTATGGGGCAACTGTTTTATGAAGAAACAAGCAGAGGGAAAAAAAATACAAATTACATACTGTCAAAACTTTACCAGTAAATCAATAGAAATGTTCCAACACAAGAATATAATGCTCCCACAAGACAATCAGCAAATCAGTGTTTTTGTGTGTGTGTGGCTTGTATTCAAAATGGTACCTCATCTACAATACCACATCACCTATTGTAAGTGGAACAGGCTGCATGTAAGTCTTTGTATCTTCAGGGTGATAAGGTAAAGATGATATCATGATGGACTACCACACTGTAACCACACATGCTCGATCTCATTCAAACATCACGTTAGTAAATCACGCTCCTCAGAGCCTTAAATTACTCTCTGACATTAAAGCAGCCGTGAGATGTTACAGCTAAGGCTAAGCACAAAGTCACAAATACCATAGTGGCCTTCTCACGGTCCCAAGCTTGTTGATAGTGGCTGACCCTCCTTTCTCTAACTCTCATCTCTTTCTGTCCCATCCACCACACAAGCCCACGTATACAGAGGCCGAGAAAATAAACCATCAGAAACACACTGACTCCAGCCATGAATTAGAGAGGATCAGGGCTGAACCCAGTGATAAAATTTGGTATGCGGACAGTAAACTAAATATAATTGCAGCTCCAATACTGCTCATTTGTGTGTTTAAAAGAGAGACAAATATCAGTTTGCCTTTTTCAAATCAAAATATTAAATTTCATGGCCTGTGCTTAAAACACTCTAGGTGGTGTCTGAATGTCTGTGTGAGTCTGCATCCTACATTCTGGCATGTTCACACTGGGAACAGGGAGAAGCAGATTTTAAAAAAACTAGCCACAGGCGAGACAGGCAGATTCTGATAGCTGATACCTGGAATGTCAGCATAACGGAGTCCTCAGAGGCAAGTACTCCTGGGAAAAGATGAAGATAGAACTTTATACCTGTCTAAACACTGTTCTATGCTGCCCAAATCCTCCAGGAACCAAATAACATGGATAGAGGGTTGTGCTGAAAACTGCTGCAAGCTAGTGACTGACTCTTGCCTGGACCGGACTGTCATACAAAGCTGGTATGCACACAAAAGCAGTCTACAAACACACCAACCAAATTAAATATCCTTTACACTGAACAAAAGAGTACAAATACAAGAGATATTATATTGTATATTGTACTATAACTGCTATTATAAGTTCATTTGAGAACTTGGTGTGAACAGGCCTTTATTCTTGCTGATTAATTCAAGGATGATAACTAAAACGACAATGATAAATATATAGTTATAAAAATCATTCTAAATATGAAATAGCAGAGTCCACACCATAATAATAACGACAATGGCACAGAGAAATTATATCATTGTAATCACTTTCATGAAAGCTAAAACACTGACAGCCAATCAGAATCCATTCCGCTTTAAAGAGCTCGAGCATTTTAAGCAGCAGACGACAAACCAGCAGCGCACACTTAGAATAAACAGAGCGTTATTGTTTGTTGGTGTGGATGCTAATATAGTTATCGTTATCTTTATAGTTATCGTTGTTGGTGTGAACGGGCCTCCCTCAAAGATTCTAAACATGTAAAAGATTCTGCTTGAAAATGTAATTCAACTTCTCTAGCAAACGGCAAATGTTACGTTGACTGGGAAACCAAACTGTCAATTTCACACTGCCTCAAACACACACAATCAGGGTTAACACGCTAGTGTTAAAATAAAATAAAATATAAATATTAAATGAAAAACTTAAACTTTGAAACAGTATTAAAATAACTAAAACTAAATTAAATTATTACAATAAATAAAATTACAAAAAAATAATAAATACTATAATAGTATATAAATAACACTAAAAATAACACACTGATCCAGTGGAAACCAAAAACTGCTAGAATTTGTTGTCTGTTGTGAGCAATGTGAGTTAGCCCTAAAAAGAATAATTTGCAACAGAAGCAGCCCAAGGGTGAAAATTCAAGATCCTAATCTGAGCAAAAATACATATGCTTTCATTTAACCATCCAAACTGAACTGGATAGATTCTACACAATACTGCATCTTTCGTAACTCCTAAAAATAATGGTAATGTTGGATGGCTAGCTGGCTGGCTTTTGGAAAGAAAGCCTTGAAAGTAATTTTATATATTTAACGAGAGCTTCTGCATGTTTAACCAATGGTGACGTGCGGTATGTGGATGTAAAAGGCTGCAAAAACACAAGGTTTATGCAAAAGTTGGTGTAAAGTTTATGTTCCCACCATTATGCAATATATTGAAACATATTCCTGTGATAATAAAAGAACAGAAAGAGAAAAAAAAAAGAGAAGAAAAAAATACCTAGAACATTCAGCTAGGTAGGACATAAGGCACATATTGTATAATGACCAGTTTATTTAAACAAAAGTCAACCTTTTTTGATATTTTCAAACTTCATGTTTTTTGGCTTGTTTATTTCCGAAACTAGCCACACAAAAGTCTCTGGCCAACTTGGCAATACTGCATTACATTTGCCTAAAGGCCTTCCGTCTCTTTTTATTTTCAACTTGTCTGGGACACAAAACATTTTTCCACCTGACTCTCTCTGCTCTGATTGATTCAAAAACAACATTCACTTACTAGAGGAAGACGTCTACAACTACACCAAAATTTGCACACAATGTACCCATGAAAAAGGAATTAATTTGAAAACGACAAAACCAGACAACACATCAGAGAGTTTAACTCGATCCTTCCTGTCATTTTACAACCACGCAGAATGCTAATATCATTATACAGAAATTTCAGTAGAAACAATTACAATTAAAACTAATGCTTAAAAAACTAATGTATTATTGCTTATTCTTTTATGTAATATTGGGTGATTAAAGCAATCAAAGCTGCTCTCCCCCCCACAGAAACTCACTGAGCAGCATGATTGAATATCAGTGTCTGGTTTGGGCAGAGGAGCTCCCTAGACAGTCACACAGCTAATGGAAAAGTTTGTGATTCGAAAACAATTACTTTCTGTGCCACAAGAAATAGGACGGTTTAGGCTTCACAAAGCACCTACGCAATGTGGAAAGGGTTAAAACACAAATGCACATGAAATCCCAAGGAAAGCATTGCCTAACATGGAGTGAGTTTTCTTTCGGTCAGATCCTAAGCAGCAAATATATGTTACAAGCTGCAGAAGCATACATCATACACTGTTGGCAGGAATTTTTTGGAATTGGATTGCAGTGGCCTTTCTCATGGGAGCTGCAGCAATGTCCTTGATGTGGGAGAAAGAGTTTTCTACCTTAGTCTAGCGTTGCCCATAATCCACCTAAGGTTGCTGGGCAACACGGCTAGGTCTGGACCAAATCCCATCAATTCACCTATCCTGTTTTGAACAGAGCCAAGCCCATGGAATGTCAATACTTGGCTTAAAAGCATAATATGTTGTAACTAGAGCTCTATCTATTATGATAATGGGTGTGATTCAAACCCATTCACAAAGAGCGGTTTTGAAAAGCGTACTTTGAACGACAACAGAGAACATACTGCTTTTGTTTCTCTGATTCAAAGAAAAAACATGTTTTGCTATTCTGAGTCAAATATTCTTAGGTATGTGAACTAAACCACTGGTGTACCGTGTAAGAAGAAGGCGGCAAAGGTTATATTTTAAAACAAATCTAGGTCAATACCTAGATTTTAACACATATCTACTAGGTCAATAACACCAAGTGTGTGTGTGTATATATAATGGATACATATATATACACATACATACATACATACATATATATACATATACACACACACACACACACACACACTTTTTACCAGCATACTTTCTGACTCGAAGGCCCCCCATTTAAGATACGATATTTCCCCCAGTATTTCTGCTATATTTCTAATGAAGTTGCTTTTTTTTAAAATCTTTTTTAAAACTAGAATTGCGGCCAACTTGGAAGTTTGCTGAGGCCCCCTAGAGGGTCCTGGCCCACTGATTGAGAACGACTGGATTAACATGCATACATGCTGGATGAAGCCAAGCTACAATGGCAAAATCAAGGTTTGTTAGTCCAACTTCGAAAAAGCCATACAGGTATATTTTATTCAGACTAAGTGTTGATGTCATTTTAAAAAGACAAATTATTCATACTTTTGAAATGCATGAAAGCGCACTTATTGACTGAATCAAACAAAAACTGTACAAATGAGCTTGTCCTAATAACTTTTGTAACTAAGTAACATCCGTCACCCTGTGACAATATGGCCACCGATTAGAGAGAAACACACGCAGTCACTCACACAGGAAGTGCATTCCTTCCTTCACAGTAACTGCCCACCCCACATCACCCACTGCTGTTTGTTTAAACTGGCTGATGATTTGTGGAGATTAAGCTTTCACAAATAACCTACTCCCTAATGACCCCCAATGCCCGGCCACAAGCTTCCGTGACCAAGCACGAAGGCTCGGAGGGGGGTGCAGAAACCTCCGGGGCCCATAACATCCCTAACAGAACCAAAGCCCTGTCTCTGGCCTGACCCACTTCTGTATTTAGATCAGCAGGGACTCCTGGGAGTTTAGCCCAGTGTTAGAGGGTGTGGTCATATATGCCTCCTCTGATGAATTTAGCAGTGGCCTGCATGGAGCAGCCGTTGGGTCACCCTTTAACCAAAACCACAATGAAGGCTGCTATTTGCCATATGCACTGTTTAGACACTGACAGAAAAAACTGAATTGGGCCCGAAAACAACCATTTTCTGCCCAGATAAGCCAAGACAGATTTGTTGGAACATTCGGACCGATACTATGACTGGTATTCCATTCAGAATCCCCATGGTGACTGACAAATATGGAATGATGTTTTCCCAAACTTTGTCCCTTTTATATTGTGATGATCACTGAGATTGAATTTCTAACTTGAGAACTGAGAAAGGAATAGGTCTGAGAAAACAAAGACTACAGCAACAAAAATCACCAACAGGAGGAGAAAAACCATGACCTAAAAAGATAAAATTCTTTTATTTGTAGCAGATGTTATTTTACAGGCTCTGAATGAGCAGACGGAAAACTGGAAGTGACACTGCACATCAGTGAAGAAAGAGGTTATTGAGAACATCTGCTGTTAGGCCACACTCAGACTGCTGTTGTCACAGTGGTCAGCTTGTCTTAGAAACACATAACCATTTGGGAAGACTGTTTGACCATGTTTGGGCTGAAAAAGCAAGAACTTTCTCATGGGAATGAAGAGTGTTACATGAGATGATATGCTGCCTACACTTGACGGTTCATATTCATTGGCTCAAAGGCTGTCGTCGCATGATAACTCAGACACTTGAGCTAACACACAAGGTTTTCTCACCTCAGCTTGTCAGCCACAAAGATGACCCTTCGCTCCAGCAACAGAGAGGCAAAAACACGTACCACCTGTCGTACACTCAGGCAGTTGAACAGACTTTCAAAGTCCACATGCTCTAGTCTGGAGTCCATAGGCCTCCGTAACTCAATCACCTGTGGAAAATAAAACACTGCATTAAACCAAGGAGCAATATGCATGCTGTTAAGAAAATTGAAAATATTACTATTGGCTAATATTTTCTCCCCCATGCATACAGCAGAAAAAGTCATTTTGGAGGCAGAGAAATGTATTACATTTTGCTGAAAGATCTTTTATAATGCATATAAAAACAATTTTAGAAGAACATACACTAATGAATCGTGCACAACAGAACCAGAGACATTTATGACGCAAGTATGTGGCTATTTCCTCTATAATAATAATAGTAATAATAATAATAATAATAATAATAACAACAACAACAACAACAGTACAATTTCTAGCAAATATTGCAACTTTTCTATGTAAAGAAAACTTAACACTTGATTATTGATAAATAAATATATAAATACAATTCAGTTATCATTAATAATAATAAATATATTCAATAATAATTATGTTTTTTATAACATAATATAAAAAACATACATTGAGAATTCGATATGTAAAATTATGAATTTAATTTATTTTAAATTTTAATTAATATAAAAATGAATAAAAATGAATAATTTTGTGCTGGCAGTGAAAGTCTTTACTGTTGAATGTTGAACCCTGAATAGAGTCTTCGCAACTTTTCATTTTCCGTCGGTCTTAGTACACGATGTAACAACAGAAGAGTCAAGTTTTAAATAGGAAAAATATCGAAAGTCTTTGGTCATTTTTGAGCGAGATGCTAACGGTCTAATCAGATTCAATGATCTATGCTAAGCTATGCTAAAAGTTCTACCGCCAGATCCGGAGATCGGCTGAATGGATTCGAAAACGGTAAAACTCTAGGGGAGTTGGAAAATGAGCCTATTCTCAAAAAAAGTGGAATGCTCCTTTAAGGCATGAAGCAATTATTTTCACAGGAAAAAACGTTTAAATATATAATTTTGGTGTTTTAATGGATAAAATTATTGACTACGGGGGGATTTCGATCTCAGATTTGCTTCATAAGTGTTGAATAAATGTGTACTAATTTACAGCAGATAACACAGCAGTCTAAATTATATGAGAGAAGGATCTAACCTCATTTCCTGCTCCAGGCAGGAAGGTTTTGACTTTTATGGTTTTGCCTGGTGCTGGGAAAGGAGATTCCATCACACTCCTCATGAAAGGATACACCAAAGCAGCCGAGATCCCTCTCCTCCTCTCCACTTCATCAAGGATCTGTAACAAATGAAAGACAAATTAGTTGGTGGAGAACACACCAGAGCTAACAGGTATTACATGTAGATTGTGACACTGCTAGACTTATACACTAGACTTATACACTACAGAACAGTGATCGATTTCATGTGGTCTGTTTCTTTTTTCCTTTCAGATCTTTTGTGTGGAAGTCTCTGGAATTCTAACCTGTCACTAGCAAGTCATGGTTTTCATCGTCTACATGAGTTTTTTTTTTTTTTTTTTCCAAGATTGACGAAAACATGCAGTTCAGATTTCCACTGAATATTATGATTACCAAAGTTGGATACAGGATTTATACTTCTTCCTTACTTTCCCATGAGTGGAAGGTGGAAGTGAAGGAAATAACAGTGGTTTAATAGGCCAGGGAGAAAGACAGATGTACTAAGTTGGATGTTCCCCAATGCCAGCACAAGCCTCGCTTCAGCTGTGCCCATGTCTGACAGCCAGAGAAACAGTGTTGAGGTGTGTGTGTGTGTATGAGCAAGCCTGAGCTCACCTTGGAAAACAGGTTGAAACAGCCCAGTCGACTGATGACACAATACACTTCAGGAAGGCGAGGCCCTTTCCCACTCGGCTGCAGGTGTGGGGAAAAAGATTACACAAGCAATTAAATCATCACATGAAGTAACTGGGGGGTACGCAACACATGAAAGCATCCAGGTGATTTCAGTAAAATGTATATGGTACTAAATCATATCTGTGAGAGCTGAATTTGAGAAGAAACCAGATTTTGGTGGTGCAAAACCTGCAAAAGTTGCCACCATGACACCAGGGTGTTGTGGATTGTTCTCGGGCATTTCTAGAAGATCACTTTTTACGCTATGCAGTTGCTAGGGTGTTTTGGGTGGCTGAAAGCCCAACCCTAGGTCCTTCAACACAAGAATATAGGTTTATTTTGCGTGTTTTATTACTGTAGCAGACACTACCATTCAAAAGTATTATTTTAGTATTAATTATTTTATGCTCACAGAGGCTGCATTAATTTGAGCAAAATAAAGTAAAAACAGAAATAATGTGAAATATTATTACAATTTAAAATTGCTTTGTGGAAACCATGGTACATTTTTTCAGGATTCTTTAATGAATAGAAAGTTAAAGGGTTAGTTCACCGAAAAATGAAAATTCTGTCATTAATTACTCACCCTCATGTCGTTCGACACCCGTAAGACCTTTGTTCATCTTCGGAACACAAATTAAGACATTTTTGTTGAAATCCAGTGGCTCAGAAAGGCCTCCATTGGCAGCAATGACATTTCCTCTCTCAAGACCTATAAAAGGTACTAAAGACGTCGTTAAATAGTCCATCTCACTACAGTGGTTCTACAATCATTTTATGAAGCGACGGGAATAGTTTTTGCGCGCAAAAAAAAAAAAATTCAAAATAACGACTTTATTCAACTTTATTCTTGTCTTCCGTCTAGGCCTATGACGTGAACTCACGAAGCACCACGACGCATGCGTGAGAGTATGACGTAGAGCCGGCGTTCGGGCATCCAGGAAATGCACACTTTATCACCATTTTGAGCACTACGCCAAGACCTAAAGCACAATCAATGTAGAATTCAACAGCTTAGATACGGCGCGTCTTCCTCTACTTGTAAACAAAGTTCCTCGCTTCCGCAGGCTCTACGTCATATTCTCGCGCATGCGTTGTGGTGCTTCGTGAGTTCACGTCATAGGCCTAGACGGAAGACAAGAATAAAGTTGAATAAAGTCGTTATTTTGATTTTTTTTTTTTTTTTCTCGCGCAAAAACTATTCCCGTCGCTTCATAAAATTATTGTAGAACCACTGTAGTGAGATGGACTTTTTAACGACGTCTTTAGTACCTTTTATAGGTCTTGAGAGAGGAATTGTCATTGCTGCCAATGGAGGCCTTTCTGAGCCATCGGATTTCAACAAAAATATCTTAATTTGTGTTCCGAAGATGAACAAAGGTCTTACAGGTGTCGAACGATATGAGGGTAAGTAATTAATGACAGAATTTTCATTTTTCGGTGAACTAACCCTTTAAAAAGAACAGCATATGTTTGAAATAGGAATGTTTTTTAACATTATAAATGTCTTTTCTGTCACTTTTGATCAGTTTAAGTTGATCACATTGATCAACAACTTGCTGACCTCAAACTTTTGAACAACAGTGCAGATTTCTCAACATGTTGCATATTTTAGGTGTCATTAATGTCTGTATTACAAACGTTGTGGGATGTGTCACTTGATAAGTATGAGCAATAGTGATGGTCGGTTTAGCAGGCACCACTAAAATTAAGAGAGAGAGAGAGAGAGAGAGAGAGAGAGAGAGAGAGAGAGAGAGAGAGAGAGAGAGAGAGAGAGAGAGAGAGAGAGAGAGAGAACAGAACTTTGCTGCTCACAAAATTGCATCTTGAAAACTTCAAAGCCACATCAAATGGATTTAGGGGAGTTAAAATGAGAGCCATAGCTTCATGCTGTTTAAATGGATTTTTTTTTAAAGCTTTTCTTTAAAACGTGGGGATGGAATCATTAAAATAATCACCCCCTTTAAACATTGTCATCCTAGTCAACATTTTATGAACTATGTTTTTGTATTCAGTTCATAACCTAAAGTTAAACACATGAAATAGTGCATGGTATGAGTCTAAAATGAATGCAGAATCTCCAGTGTAAACACAGCACAGGTGCAGTTCCACAAAACGAATGAGTTGTCACACGCAATTCACTAAACAATTGAAAGTCTGGCTATTTTCTAGGAGTCCAACCAGGTTAGTGTCTCTCAAAGCACACAAACACAAAGAATCCCATTCCTCTTGTCCATATTAGGTATGCAATTCTCCTCTGCTGACTTTTTACAAATGGCTGATTAATTCAAGCATGTGGAGCTGGGTTCAAATCCTCAGGAATGCCGCCCTCATGCCAGCCCCTGGACTTCCTCCCTGCAGGGAACGCAGTCAACACTTCTCTCCACTGGGCTATTCAGACGCTCAAAAAGACGAACTGAGAAATAATAGAAGCTAAAGAAATCCTACAAGCCAATAATGAAGCCAATCACTCTAAATCTGAAACTGAACAACACAAGGCCACATCTATAAAAGCAAGTTCTGAACAAGCAACAGCTAAAACTATTAACAACTACTAGAGAATATCAACTAAACATTTATCTTTTTTTATTTCCAGAACACTTGTTAGATGTATGAAATGCTTTAAAATTTCATTCTCAAACCACAGGAAACCTTTTAACATGCACTTTAAGGCAAAACTTATGTATAACTCATAACAATAATGTACAGAAAAAAGCAGCACATTCTTAACTGCACATTCACAAATAAAACCATGAAACATGCAGTTCACCACAACATCCAAAAAAAATAATCACTACAAAACTCCAAAGCACACAAATATATGACCGATTCTTACGGTACAATGACATCTTTTGATGGTTTGCATTTCCATTCGTCTCCTGAGAAACTCTCATTAAACCGGAGGAGACACGTTTACGAGAATCTGTTTCTCTTTGAGCACAAAAAAAAAGCAAACAAAACTTTTACTCAAGTGACTGACCAAAACCTCTATCCATATGCTTGGCCTTTAATTACATGAGATGTAATATACAATATACGTATGGTTATACTAGCAAAAACAAAAGGAGCAAGAAAAGTATCCATAATATGAGAAAGACTCACCAGAAGCCGTCTGCAATACCCAAAGCGTCTACTGCCATCTTCTCCGGTGAGCATGAAAGAGAAGGTCTCACTAAAGCAAAATCAAAGACAGCCACCATTAGTCCCCAAACCCCCATGTAGATCAGGTGATAAGAAGAAAAAGTGTTTAAAACCACTTGAGAAGAAATGCTCTTGAGACTGAAGACTTTGCCTTTGAGGCGTATCCTGTGGTTAGAAGACTTTATCAGGCAGCTAAGATGTTTACAAAAATCTAAAGAACTTACTCAAATTACTGAGAGTTTACGACATGGGGTATTTGACTATGAATACTTGTGGAAGTTTAAATTGGAATTGCAATGTTTCAGTTCAATTGATAAATTGATTGTGAGATAGTGTTGTTCAAAATGTAGTGTAGTGTAATTGTCTTGATGGAAGTACCATTCCAACAAATCTATGTAAAATTGCTCTTGAATGTAGATTTTTTTTTTTCCCCCAAAATGTGCTTTGTGCTTTTAAATTTGCTTGAAATTTGCTTAATGTACAGTGATACCACCAAATGTTGATAATGGAGACCACATTTTGGGACCATATCGGTTATCAGTCAATATTAGTGATTTATTTTTGTCATTTTTATGCCTTTATTCAGATAGGATAGCTGGAGAGTAGACAGGTAGCAAAATAGAAGAACCACAAGCCAGGATTTGACCTTGGGTTGTCTGAAGCACAACTGCACTGCATGCTGGATAGCTGCCCACAAGGCTATCAGCTCCAACAGTGATTTTTTAATATGTAATGGTCGATTTTTGTATCTTTAATCGTGCAGACTCATTTCCACCTATTTTTAGATGTCATTTTTAGTACTATAGTACTTTAGTACTAACTTGAAAACACAGTACTACATTACGCTATTTCATATCATGAATAGTTATCCATATTTCATACTGCACATCATAATGTGATTATAGCAATTAACAGCTTATCAGTATCGGCCAGAATTTTAATATCAGTGCATCCCTACATACAAGGAAACAGTTATACCTGTTGTATTCAGACACAGGGCTCCAGTCTTTGGCATCTGGGAAGCAGAATTGTGGGATAGCCTTGAGTCTCTGTTCAGCTTCCCTCATCTGCTTGGTGAGTCTCTCTAACTGTGAGGGTTAGATGAAAAGATCTGGTAAGAAATCCTTCTAGTATATTTACACAGCCTCTTTAGAGTATCCCTTTAGACCTTCATTACTATGTCAAGTATGTACAGAATATTTTTCCACCCCACAAGGGGTCAATCCCCCGCTCCTACCACCACCCATGCCACCATCGACCCTCTGTTCTAGTTTAAAAACACAATGACGGGGTTGATCCTGGGCAGAGTGTCAACATATTTCAGCCTCTCAAGAGAACACAATCACTGAAGCAGATCTCAGCTAATTAAAGACCTATCTCTGTAACTAAACATGATTGCTATGGCAATGATTTCCTGCTTACGGCACTTATTGTCAATACATTCCCAATGATAAGAGCTCAAAGCATCTGGATTTTCAGCTCTGTTTCTAATGTATTTAATGGCATACATAACCATCATTCAAAAGTTATTTAAATAAAACTATTTAAATAATTGCTTTATATTTGAATATCTGGTAACACTTTACTTAAAACCTTTATATATAATGTAGTGCTGGGCAATCGATTAATCGTGATTAATCGCATCCAAAATAAAAGTTTGTGTTTACATAATATATGTGTGTGTACAATATATGTGTGTTATTATGTATATATAAATGCACACACATGCATGTATTTAAGAAAAAAATCTTATATTTCTTATTTTAATTTCTTTATATATATATATATATATACACAGTATATACACATGCAAATATTTCTGAAATATACACATGAAGGAGTGTGTATTTATATATACACATAATAATTATACACAGTACACACAAACTTTTATTTTGGATGTGATTAAATCACGATTAATCGATTGCCCAGCCCTAATATAATGCATTATAAAGTATTTCTAAAGCATTAATTATGCCTTGTAATGCACCTTATAATTCACTGTATGGTCTCATGAATAATTATAACCACAGTTATAATACATTATAATAATTATGTTACGCCTTGTACATGACAAACAACCAATTTCAGGAGTACCAAGGAATCTGCAAATATTATAATGCATTTTGACTTTGGTTACAATTATTTATGAAAAAATATAATGCATTATAACCTACCTTTATAATGCATTATACATAAAGGCTTTAAGTAAATTGTTTCCGAATATCTTTTAAAATGTAATTCATTCATGCGGTGGCAAAGCGGTCATTACTCCAGTCTTTAGTGTCACATGATCCTTCAGAAATCAGTCTAATATGCTGATTTGGTGCTGCAGTAACATTTCTTATTATTATTATTATGCTGCTTAATAATTTTGTGGAAACTGATACATTTCATTTTTCAGGATTATTTGATAAAAGTATTAATGAATAAAAGCTTTAATCTCTTTAAAAATAAAACTTTCTGACCCTAAAAGTTTGAACAGTAGTGTACAAATCTGTTATCAAATATCCAAACAACTACATTCCACAATCTGAATGAAAACACTCCATATGAATGACATTCAGAAAGCCGTAAGGATTATATACAATTATACATCAAACTGTTTGAAACTGTTTGATAGCAACTCTGTAAAAGTAAGCCGATAAAGGATCCTTAAACAAACAGTGATGTATATCACTCTTCAGCTACACATCGGTAGGCATCAGATGTAATCTTTAGCAAATGTAAAACAAATGTAGTATCTCCCCCTTTTTACCAAGAATATTCACCTTGGGGAACTGGTAGGTGACTTCTGGAGTATAAGAGTTTTTGGTGGGCTTTTTCTTCAGGGAGACCACCACAAAGTACTCAAAGAGCTCCCTTTCCTGCCACTCGATCAACTGCAGCTCCAGCGTCCTGTAACTGGGTGCACTTCGCAGCATAGACTGCAGCTTCAGTAACCTCTGAGTGTGGGCTGTGTAAAAAATCCACATGATATCACAGGCAGCATATAAAATGTGTTTGTATATTGTGTGTACATGGTTATTTTCAATATAATTTTCATATAAATAGCACATTTTTATCATTAAATAACAGTCTGGTAATAAGATCATTTTTAAGATTTGTAATGTAACAGACCATGTGTGGAGCTCATTCACATATAAAGCTCAGGTCCAGTGTTGGTATTGTTTACTAAAACTAAAACTAGTAAAAATAATTTTTGTTAACTGAAATAAAGCTGAAATAATATATAATTATTATTATATTAAAAAAAAAATACAAATAAAAGCAAATAAAGTTACTACAAATTACAACTAAAATTAAAATGAAAACAGAAAATATACAAATAAAACCCAACTCAAAATATTAATAAATACTAGATTAGCATATAAATAATAGTAAAATAGCACTCCTCAGGTTTGACATTTACTTGACAAATCACAGGGTCATGCGATGTTGTTTGCTCAAAGGACAGAGTCTCTGAGCAGCGCTCAACTCAAACACACTGCCCTCTCAGCCATATGTGCTGATCCCTCACCTTTGAACCTGTCATCAGAGTCACTTTCACTCTCACTGTTGTCATCTACAAACAGAGAAAAGAGGTTGTTTGATGTCAAAGGGTCAACTGACAACATTTTTTGTTCTGGACATGAACAACTGGAGCACATTCTGAGAGCTTACATCATGGTAAAATCTTTACCTCTTAGAGACGCAGTTTCTATGTTTGAAAGTGAAAGCTTCTTTAGTTTCTTCTTGCCTCTTTTTGTACAGTAGATAGAGTTTATTCTTTGCACCACCTGACAGGGGAAAAAATGCATTTTAACAAATTGAAAATGACTTTCAAACTGTCCCTTATGTACACATTTACCCTGGAAAGTTTTGCAAATAATATTTAAAGAGGCTGCTGTGTCCAGATGAAAAAGTTATTGATTTTAGCTATCAGTGAGCTCTTAAAAGCCACTGGGATCACTCTATAGCAACTTGTAAAATGTCTGGAAAGGGAAAAACAGTGAAACTTAATCTTTCAGTCCTTCAGGGCATTTTTCTTTAGAGTGATATGTGAAATAGAGCAGTAGACTCCATGTTTTTCGCTTTTCTTTTTAAACCCTGCAGCATGTAAACATTAAGGTTATGGGCATTAAAATTGTGTGTGGTTGAAGGTGTTTTCCCAACAAAAACATCCAGGAGCAGCGGAAAAAGTAGCTGTAAGGCTGATGGGTGTGTTGCACCTAGTTCTGATGAGCCAACTTTAACTCTTAAAGGTAGGGTAGGCAATTTTCAGAGAGGCTAGAAATAGCAAGCTAGCTTTGCATGAGATCCCACCCTCCTTTCAGAGCGTCTTCAAAGCAGCCCATCCTTCAAAACACATGAACGCACAAAGCAGAGTCTGCAAAGTGTCATGAGACGAGAGACGTTAAATTACCTCATGTGTCAAAGAACATAACATTACAATAATAATGAACGTAAACAACTCACAGAGTTCTTACTTGTACCACCTGACTGTTGTGGATTCATTTTGGAGTTGATAGTGTTGACATAGAAACACATAAATCTGAGTCTGAGTATGTAAGGCGCTCCTGGTAGAATGTCAAGGGTTGCCATCTCATAATTACAATTACGACATGGCGTGAACGCAGCATAAGCTCGTTGTTTTGCTTCAGGAGGAACTGCTGTTTGTTTGTGGCGCTCGGTGACTGTCTGTCTACAACTCTGCGTAGCCTTTTGCAATGCGCTGATGACGTGTGATGTCTGCGTGAGCAGGGTGCGCTGAGGTATGGAAATACATAAGTTGGTAGGCAGGTAGGACATCCTATCATTCCATTCGGAACGGGAATTCCACGTTTAAATATTTAGACCTATTATTGATTGCTATCAGGATGTGAAGAGAGTTTCAACCAGAATAAAAAAAATTGCCAACCCTACCTTTAATGTTGGCAAAACTGTGTCAAAAACATATTTTGAAATAGTCTATTTATTTTTGTTTTTTGCTAGTACATTAGGACAAAACTAACGCTAATAATCTTGCATTCCTTTAGGTGTTACTATTCACAGCATACGAAGACTGCTTTTTGTTCTGTTTATTCCAGGCACATGGAAATCTATTTCCCATTCACCTTAAAGCAGGGCTTCCCAAAATGGGGTTCTTGAGTTGATAAGCTAATAATTAAATAATAAAAACGTAAAATTAAAATAAATAAATAATTTCAATAATTTCAAAATAAAACAAGAAAAAATATTTTATTTGTTTACATGAATGTCATGTAACTTTTTCAGAGAACCGTGAACAAGCGAATGTGTTGTTAAATTATCGATATATTAATTTAAAATCTCAGTTGCTTCAAGTAAATATTGTATGTCAAAGGGGTTTGGATGACAAAAAAATAGCAGCAATGTTTAACTGCTCATTTCACTCCATTCTACCCTCATTGTTTACCTTGGGGACTCGTTTCTGCCTGTGGGAGGCCAAGGTATCGGTGGCAGGGTTCAGGCTGTCATCTAATAGGCCACAGGAGGAGGAAGGCATGCCCAGCTGGGGTAGCAGCAGCATGTCATCATGGCTGTGCCTCTTAGACAAGCGGGATGGGCGCTGGCTCTTCCTGTCAGCAGGACCTGGCAGCCGCAGAGACTGACTACTCGGTTTAGAGGGCAGCTGGTGAGAGGGAAGTTGATAAGAAATGAAACTTTTAGCATAACTAGGTGCAGATATATATAGTAAATTCAATATTTGTGCACTTAAAAATACATAAAATACAGTACTATATGTGTTGTACTATTACTAATAATATGGTGAATTAATGCATTAATACAGAACATTGATTTTTAAATAAAAATCATATTGAAAAGCAGGTGCTATCATCACTATCTTACACATCCAAGGAAATTACCTGGGGAGATGTAATGGACTTCCTGTCCTGGGAGGTCCATAGCCTGTTGAGTGAGTCCCGAGACCTCTCGGGTAACAGGCGGGAATTTCTGGCCAGACATCTCCTCACTGGATCTACATCCTCATATGGATTCTCTTTCTCTGTTTGTAGAAGAGTAGAGGAGACAGAGAGAGCACAACTCAGACTAAAACCAAACACCAGCTGCCCAGGAGCCGACTTAAAAGGTAGCGAGGTAACATGTCTACTTAAGGAGTGAGTGGGAGAGAGGCAAACTGATAGGGAAAGGGTGGTCAGAGGGTATGGAAGGCAGTGGAAGATGATAATGAAAAGGAGCCAGAGCCACCCAACGGGGCAGCTATTGAGTGCTGGGAAAGGATTATTCATGGAGGTTTACTGCTGGCGTGCTTGAAACTCAAGTGCATCATCTCCAAAAACAGTTTCTGTTGGACATAAGCCTTTGGACAGCTCTCTGTCTCCTGAAATAAGGGCCAGTGATGAGTCAAGATAAGAGAATGCAGACAGTACAGAACCCTAGTCTGACTATTCACAAGACTCAATGTGTTGAGGATGATTTTTCTTTTCGCTAACATGTTTTCTCATGTAAAATGGTGAATCACTTGCTCACCTAATTATATAAATCAATCTTAGCGTTAGATCTGGCAGGTCACGTCAGTCAAGCTCTCATCAGCTGACTCTCAGCTGATCACGTCTACCTATAGGAATACAATGCCTATCAGAGTGTCACTACATATAAGGTCCATTCAGTATTAACAGCAGCTTTATCGTGTTACTCAGGAGCTAATTACCTTCCTCAATCCCCAGCTCTTCTCATCCAGTCAGGACTTGACATTCTGATATTCCTCTTCGTATAAGGCTAATTTTTCTTGAATTATGTTGTAAATTCAATTATTGAACATTAATGATATCTGCAATACATCTATGTTGGTTCTGTTCCATTTACCCTAAGGGGGGTTATCGCTGCTCTCCCTGCTCTTATCCATTCTAGGCTGCATGGATGGGCAGGGAGTTCTTGTCCAGAATAAAATCATACTGCCAATCCAAACTGTATACTAATTGTCCATCATCTTTGACAATAGCGGTCCTGACAGAAGTAAAGTTGTGCTTCCCCTTTAAGAACCTTTGGCAAACTGATGGACTGCGAGAAGCGAGACAGGGTGACCTGAATAGGGCCCGCAAGAGGTTTTAACTCTAATGTGGAAGCATACTACCATTACATATACATACGCTATCAATGTTGAAAACAGTTGTGATGCTTAATATTTTTGTGGCAACTGTGATACATTGCAGGTTTCTTTGATGAATAGAAAGAACAGCATTTGAAATAGAAATCTTTTGTAATATTGTAAATGTCTCTCACTTTTGATCAATTTAATGTGTCCTTGCTGAATAAAAAGTATTAATTTCTTTAAAAAAATTATTGACCCCAAATCTTTATATATATATATTTTTTATTTTTTTATTTTTTATTATTATTAAATGAATGATGCCATGTTAACATCAGCATCCCTTTAAAATAACTTTGTTGCTCATGTAACATCTGGTTATTGCATCAATTTGTGTCAGGTCAATATAATGAAATGCTCTAATTAGAATTATTCTTTCCATGTCACCAGTTCCTGGCTGTCAAGACAGTGTAACGAAACAGCCCAGCAAAAATTTTGCATTTAAAAGACGTCTAATAGCGTCCAAATGTCTAGGCTAAAACAAGGCAAAATCTGGGCTGTCAGTGAAAATGTAATAGACGTCTAACCATAGCTCAAGTATAGACTAGTCATCTAGAACATGAACATGTCAAAGAAATGAAACCAAACACCTTGTAATCTCTGTTGACTTTGCTTACATGATGGAATATCATACATCTCTCAAGTTGTTTTGGCAAAAACGACATGTAACCAAATTCAAGGTTATTTTGGCTAGAAGTGGGTTACTCATAGCCGGACTATATCGGGTCTATAGTTAACCGAAACGGTGAAATGACGGCTATTGTTTGCTGGGAAAAGGTCTAAATGCTCCCAGTTTCAATATGAGTTGTGCACATCCTACACATAAACAGTGCCCTAGTTTTCTGTTGTTTTCTTATTGTACCACATTGGCATATCACACATCTTTTTGCCCTGTTTCCCTTCAATAGATACACAACAGAGGCCATATTACAGTAATAACCTAACCTAGTACACAGATTATAGTTAGAACCTGGATCTTGGCAGAGTATAACTTAAGGCTAAGATAAGAAATTTCTGCAATACAGCTCCAGGTGCCCTACAAAAGAAAGCAATCAGATCTGTTCAGTTCATGTAGCATCTTGTCGAAGAAAACATTACCCCTTCTGCAACCATTTTGTAATATGCTGTACATAGTAACACGTTCACAAGAAAACCAATACAAGACAACGTCAAAAGTGCCACTAAGTGAACTCGACCATAATAAATTACAGCACAACTTCTTGTGAATAGCTTGAAAGGCGGCAAATAACTACCATACAAACAACAAACTACAGCCTGAGATGTACTGCTGAGATTTGCCCTAGTGCCATTAAGGCTGAGAGGCACAATGACAGGCCAGCGATTGCCCAGAGTGCTCTGTGAGACTCCCAAACGAAGCAATGTAATGACAACATGCTGGAGAAAATATATGCCTCCCTGACCACTCACATACAGGAGGGTACTAATCAACTTCTCTACTTACAGGAGCTCCACAAAACACACAGACAAAAGGAGAGAGAGTGGGCACCCTAACCAAAACATACTGTGCTTCTGTTTACACAATAGGATTTTCAAAGGAAAGGACGTTGAGTGCTTGATGAGTGACTGAGCTGTACACAATGTCAGTATCAGACTACCAATAAAAGCAACACAGTAGACACAACCATTTTATGACCATTTTGCGGTCTTCCCAAGAACACCATGCAGTCATGTGAAAAGAGGAATGGCCTTCACATGAAATGGCTTTGTGACGTGTAGAAAAGCCAAGAAAAGCCAAGAGTCAGGAATGAAAGATGGGTAGTCTATTCAAAAACAATCACACACAGCAATATGGCTACTTGTAAGACCCTCAGTAAAGGCCCCAATATACTTCAAGTAAAATCGAAGAACAAGCTGGTGTGATGTCAACTTGACTTGACTGAAGTGCCATATTGCAAAGCTTGTGCATCTCTAGGCGAAGAACGAAAAAGAACTTTGCCGTGAGTATATTTGGGACCTTAAGGACTGAATGAAGAAAGTAGCCTTTGTTGGGGACTGTATATCATTGTGACATGAATAGGTTTCCCTATAAGTGATTTATCTCATTGTAAATGTAATATGACCCGGCCATCTGGAGATATTTGGCCAATCCATTATCACTATACTAATGTTCATTGCATATGGGGGATATGTTATAACTGCCACCAGACCATACAGGCTCTGTGCCAAAATGCAGTGATGCCCAAAGGTTTAAACTAAGAGATGGTTGCAGGCTAACATATGTATATCATAAATAATGTTTACGTTTTTAACTTTTGGTGATATTTTAGTAGAAAACAGGGCTGAAACCTTGGGTTATTTGGTGACAGCCTGAGAAAACAGACTGATCTGATCTGATGTGCTAACCACAGCCCGGTGCTTCTGGAGACCACCCTTAGATGCCTCTGTCAGACTCTGTTACACCAATCCCCAGCTCAGTGGTTAGAGCATAGAGGCACATAGAGGCCATATATTTCTCTGGAACTAATCAGCATTCATAAAAATGTGCAACCGCAATGCTTGATCCCACACCCGAGGTGTTCGCTGGAACAATGGAACCGTTGTCAGGGGGAAAAGGCTGAGAGTCACACACTTCCCAACCGCTAGAGACTCATGCACCGCCTGGACCCAGTGGCCATCATTTCTAGAACAACATGCAGCAAAGGCTGTATTCTTGGCTGTAGAACTGAAAATATGACATATAAACGTCAAGCCTACCGAACCACAAATTCCTTCAACTTGTTTGCCAACTGGGCACTTATTCAACCAGACTTCTTTACAGCACCTGATGCTCTAGTCTCATCAGCAATAGCAAGACAGAGATTTACAGTCTGGCCACAGGGCAAGACCCATGAACACTGTAACAATGTCAAGCCCCTCAGGGTCTGAGCATTAGTGCACACAGACAATTTCCTGCCAGGAAGGAATTTAGCACATGAAATCAGCCAGCGCCACATGCCAGTACTTCATCACCTTCAATAGACAAAAAAGAGAATTTAACCAGGGCTTCTGTAAAGAGTGCACAATCAGCAAACAATAAAATTGTATAAAATATATTATTGTCATATAAAAAATAAAAGTTAATATAATAAAAAAATAATAATAATATAAAAGTTTAAATGTATAATAAAATATAATGTTTTTAATTAAAAACATGAAATGATAAATATGAAAGGGAAAAAAAAAATAAAAAATAAATAAATAAATAAATAAATAAATAAATAAATAAATATATATATATATATATATATATATATATATATATATATATATATATATATATATATATATATATATATATATATATATATATATATATATATATATATATATATATATACACACTACAAGTCAAAAGTTTGGAAACTGCACTATTTTGATTGTTTTTGAAAGAAGTTTCTTCTGCTCACCAAGGCTGCATTTATTTGATCCAAAATACAGCAAAAACAGTATTATTGTGAAATATTTATACAATTTAAAATAACTTTTTTCTATTTGAATATATTTTAAAATGCAATTTATTTCTGTGATTCAAAGCTGAATTTGCAGCATCATTACTCGTCTTTAGAGTCACATGATCCTTCAGAAATCATTCTCAAATGCCGATTTGCTGCTCAAGAAACATTTATTATTATTATCAATGTTGAAAACAGTTGTGTACAATTTTTTTTTCAGGATTATTTAATGAATAGAAAGTTCAAAAGAACAGCATTTATCTGAAATATAAAGCTTTTGCAACATTATAAATGTCTATACTGTCACTTGATCAATTTAATGCATCCTTGCTGAATAAATGTATTAATTTCTTTAAGTTCTTTCCCCAAAAAAAAAAAAAATAATTCTTACCGACCTAAAACTTTTGAACGGTAGTACAATGTTACAAAAGCTTTCTATTTCAGATAAATACTGTTCTTTTGAACTTTCTATTCATCAAAGAATCCTAAAAAAAAATGTTTTACACAACTGCTTTAATAATACACTGATAATAATCATAAATGTTTCTTGAGCAGCAAATCATCATATTAGAATGATTTCTGAAGGATCATGTGACACTGAAGACTGGAGTAATGATGCTCAAAATTCAGCTTTGCATCACAGGAATAAATTACATTTTAAAATATATTCAAATAGAAAAGTTATTTTACATTTTAATAATATTTCACAATATTACAGATTTTTTTTGTATTTTTAATAACATAAATGCAGCCTTGGTGAGCAGAAGAGACTTCTTTCAAAAACAATCAAAATAGTACAGTTGCCAAACTTTTGACTGGTAGTGTGTGTGTAATATATATATATATATATATATATAAAACAAAATTATGATATTCTACAAAATTGATGTTATAAAAAGTACAAATGTTATATAAATAAAAATATAAAAATATTTTAATAATATATTAATTACAAAATAAAATGATAAATATAAAATAAATATTTTTATACCATTATAAAATTAAATATCTTTAACTAATAAAAAGTTTTCCCATGCAAGTCATTTTCATATTCCTCAGTTACAACTTTAGCATACAATCAAAAGGGAGCAAGTAGGATCTATCACCAACTGTTGGCTGTTCTTACCCACTATGTCCTCATAGGCATTCTCCTCGAGTGTGCTCTTGGAGCTGGGCCGACTGTGGTTCTCTGTGCCATTCTGTGTGGGTGAGGAAGGGTATGAGGAAGGCAGGCTGACAGCATCTTCTGACTCACACGATTCTCTAGAAACAAACAGAGATAAAGAAAAATCACAGCTTTGGACATGACTCTTGATGAACCATTGAAGAGTAGTTCTGTTGGTTTGGCTTAAGGCAAACATCTTTCATTTGGATGATCACCAGACCACCTGAGAAGATAAAAGCATCTTTCACTTATGAGGATCTTAAATGTGTCCAATCGCTCAACAGTTCTTCTGGAAGACACCAATTAAAATGATAAGCAACAAGAGAGGATTAAACAATGTGCTTGAATAAACATGACATATATAGTTCTCGCCTCTGATCGGATGGTAATTTATTGTTTATGTAAAAGAAGCCAAAAAGCATTTGCATGAAAATATACACACAATAACATGGTTGGAAAGCTAACCAAAAGTTGGAACCCCAAATTAGTACTTTGACATGACACAATCTAATTGCTTGCCTATAGTCTCTAAACGTTCGACTCTGGACCAGCCACAGGAATGTCAAACATGGGCTCAAGTGCAGAGCAGTAGAAATGCTCCAGCACATGAGGTTCTCCATCACGAGAACATGGCAGCTCTCCATACCCAGTAACTGGACTAAACAATCCAAGTGCCAAAGATCATTCACAAGTCCATGAGGAATATGAGCTATAAACAACATGAGAGCCCTCAAAAAAGCAGCACCACGAAGCAGTGCTATATCAACTTAACAAGAAGAGATGAAGCAACGTCTTTGAGGTCTTTGAACCTCCAAAAACATTTAATTTTCTATATTTCACTGGTGGGTTTCTAAAAATAAACTCAAAACCGTTTTATGGAACTGTTAAAGTTATTGCTCATGCTATTTTTGGACTTCTGAACTAAATTTGGAGGATTAAACATTAAGCATTGCCCATTTCAGCAGTATAAGTTTGAATTTCACTGTGAAGATAAAATAATGTGCCATACACAGAACAATTGTGTAACATTTAACATAGCAACAAATTCACCTAATATGGTAAAATTATGAAACCCTGAGAAAACTACTAGCATCTCCATGTTGATCTCTGCTTGCCGTCAAATGCCTGACAGGAAATTTCATTTTGCTTACTTGATTTGTAACATAAGAATCTGTGAAACTGTAGTGGCCAATTCACTGTGAGAGACTATGAAGTCAGAAACAAAAGCCAATAATTCAAAGTCCAGAGCTATATCAACAAAACAAATGCTTGGCCTGTGGTCCTTATCCTTTTCAACATTCTTGGGACAAGTTTTATACACTTCATTATCCAAGAAAAAATGATCTCTTGTACGTGGGGGAACCAACTAAGTGGAAGTACACAAATTCAGTGCTTCTTAGTCATTTTCTGACATGTTTTTTCTTTCTCCATCACAAATCTGTCTGTTTAGTCTTTAGTTTGGACTTATTGGAGGTTTAAATCTAGATATTAGTGGGTCCGACACTTTCAAATCTTTCCAAACCTTTAATTACTTTAGTCGATATTGACTGAAAATCTTCCCCTGCACTATAGCTCTAATATCTCATTCACATTCATACTGCACAAGAACCAGTGCCGTTCTGATGTCAAAAATGGTGCAATACTTTTGAATAAGTAATTGCTAAATTAATGAATGCAAATGTAAAATACATCTTCAGGCAGCATCCCTGAAAATGCACAAATGCAAATGAGAGGTGACAGCTGCGGTTTTCATGAAAAAACAACGTACAACAAACCGAAATATATGGTTGACGACTTGGAATATAGCATACAAGTCATATGGAATGTAGCACACCACTTTAATTGCGCTATTTTTTAGACTATGGTGACTATATGCTTGCATTGTACGGAAAAGATCAAATGAAATATTCTCCTAAACTTTTGTCTAGGATGAAGGAACCTATTAAGCATCACAGCTAGTAACCAGATGGTTGTCAGTTTGATCCTCACGAGGAGCAAGCCATGAGCCTTTACCATTGTGTAAGCAAAACACTTATCCCCAACTTACGTTATGTATCTGTTACATGATTTATTGGATAAATTAATCTGCCAAACAACTACATACTACTATACTGACAGGCATGCCATTCATACAATGTGGAAAAGAATCTTTCTCACCTATCTTGAGTCTTCTTAGGCAAGCTTTCATCTGTCTTGGAATTTCTCATTATAGCAGGTGCTGGGGTGGAAGGAAGTGGAGGCGGAGATTCAGTGGTGGGAGGTAGTCCATTACCAGGCAACAAACCTTTGTGGTTCCGGTTGGCATCATACTCAAATGTTCGTTTGGGTTTGGGCAAAGGGTTCACTGTAATTCCTGAAGAGTCCTGTGCAGTAGGAAGTTCTGGGCTCTCTGACCTGGTAGAGCTAATGCTGAACCTTTGCTTGAGCTTAGAGAGTCTGTCAGAGCCTGGAGAAGCTTCGGGTTCGGTGGCCAGAGAGCAGATGCTGCTCCTCTTGCTGCCACAAGTGCTGTCCAAGTCCTCGGTCCCACTTATAGTGAAAGACTTCTGTCTGGACTTGTCAAGTCCGTAGCAATTGCTGAGATACTGCGGTGGGGACGAAGAGGGACTTTCCTTTAATGCCTGTTCAATTTTTTGAATGCGGCTGAGCACGGCTGAGGTCTCCTTGCGTGCCGACAGCGTGCGGAGGAAAATCCCTGAGGACTCTGTCTTTGAAGACCTTTTCTGGAACCTTACAGGAGCTTCTCGATCCGATACATGCTCATCTTCCTCAGTCTCAGGGTAGGAGCACTCGGAAAATGCTGTGCTCATCCTCCTCACACCCTTGAAGTCAAAGGTCTTCTCGCTGCAGGGTGAGGACAGCAGACTTGGACAACCCTCACTCCCACCTCCAGGCCTCTTCTCAAGGCAAAGGCTCATCCTAGGCAGAGCCGCCTTCCGACCCTCCCATTCCGAGATCTTTTTGCGTATGGCGACGGTTGAGGCGCAGGTCCCCGTACAACTAAGTGAGAGTGTGCGCTTGTACCCAAGCTTGGTGGTAGGTCCTACTGAAAGAGCACTCCAGCTGAGGGGTCCAGTATTCAATCCATCCCCCACAGGGGGGGTCTGTTGCGGCTGGTTCTCCTTCTGATCCTGGCTATTGCTGTTTGGTGGCTTATGGATGGTGGGCCTCTTGTCCAAACAGCTAATGCTCCTAGATTTGGTGAGCCTGCTTTGACACTCAAAGTCAGTGGAGAGAGAGGCACCACTTCTCAAGCTGGCAGTCTTACAGCTCCAGTTTTTTTGGGTCCAGAGTTTAGCGTCAGCTTTAGCGTACCTTCCTGGCTGACTGGCGTCCTCACTGCAAGTGAGATGAGAGGAACCTGGCTCTTTTCCAGTAGTAAGAATTGGAGGTGGGGATACAGATTGACACCTGAAAAAAAAGTAAATCAGCAGAAAGAATAAGAAACCCTCCAATAAAGTATGCTTGGCACAGAAGTTGTGCCAAGCACAAAAGAGTGTTATATCCTCACAAACAGCTACTATGAATAAGGACACAAAAAATACTAGTTACTACAAAATGTGTTTCAATCAGAACATAATTAGTAACATAATACTACAAGTAATGCAAAAGGAGAACTTCAAAAACGATATCAGATAAAAGGAAATGTTAGTTGTCTAATATGGGAAAGAACAACAACAATCTGACATAAATTTGGCGGTATAGAATCCTTCACATCAAGCCAACGTAAACAGAATAACAAATCATTCCACACAATCATTTTAAAGAACATTTATATGGACCTTCCAAACAAAAAGCATTGAAACTATTAAACTTGAAGGATATAAATGAACTCACCCTCACTAACCCTTAGCATTTTTTCTTAGCCGTATGTCCTCTGTAGCAACTGTTTCTCTTTGCCTACATGTCAACCTCAGCCTCCTCATCTTTTCTCAGGCCCATTGTTCACTCAGCAAACAGACACTGCTCACTGCTGAGCAATGACATTAAAGACACTGGTGACCTCATTTCAGTCTCCTCAGACACAAATACTTTCTCATCCACCTCTAAATCTAATGCCGCTCATGAGCTTCCAGGAACTAGAATTCGACTTGGCCCACACCTCAGTGAAATTGAGGCAGGCAGATCTGATGTCACAGCGGTGGTTAGAATAACAAGTGGAAGCTGGGAGGAAGCCAAGAGTATGATCCAGGGTGCAGGTTGGGACAGATCAACCAAAAACATCACCAAAACGCCCTTCCCAAGAAAAAGGGAAGAGAAACACCATGCCACCTGCAGCCTCGCAGGTGTTGCATGAAAATGAGTGTACAGTCAGCCCCCAGCCCCCCACATTAACAAAATGCATCACCACCAAATATTTCAAGCAGGCACATCACACACTGGTTATCTGTAGAATCTTGTTGCAAAATCTGTTGTTCCCAAACGTCACAAATCAAATTAATTTTTCAGGTTTTTAAATCACTGCTCAAGATGTATCTTTTTAAAACGGCTTATGAGCTAGAGTAATTTGCTGTATACTACTCTTCTATGCGTGAATTTTATTCTTGGGTAAATTTGTGTTTTGTTTTATTCTGTTATTTGTTTTATGTTTCTATTATACTTATGTGCAGTACTTTGGTCGACTTTTGGTCGTTATTAAATGGGCTATATAAATCAATAAAACTAAACAAATTTTACATACCAAACACAGTTTTAAATGGTCAAAAGGTTCACCCAACACAGGCATTAACTGTATAAAATCAATTTTACTTCATCAATAAGAAACCACTATATTCTACATTACCATCTACAGTAGAGAAAGACAAATATGATAAACAAGTATTTAATATAAATATAAAAACATATACACTACTGTTAAAAAAATCTATTTCACATAAATGTCATTAATAAATGTTATTTATTTACTATTTAATTATCATGGCTTTAAAGAAAATATTAAGCATCATAGCTGTTTTCAATGATATTATGGTATCTTCAGCCGTGTTAAATCTTCCATCATTACTGGCAGATTTCTTAATTAATAAATGTGTATTTCTTAACTAAAACTTGAATCATCAAAATGATGTACACAAAAGAAGATTCAGAAAAGAATTAACCCTTTAAACCAGAAGTGTACCTAAGCAACCACTGAATGGAATAACACATATAATTTTATAATTTTAAAGCTTAGCTTTTTAATGTATCTAACCATTTTGATCAACTCT
The DNA here is from genome assembly GCA_039654105.1 of Coreius guichenoti. Taxonomy (NCBI): domain Eukaryota; kingdom Metazoa; phylum Chordata; class Actinopteri; order Cypriniformes; family Gobionidae; genus Coreius; species Coreius guichenoti. The sequence goes on along the minus strand of CM077168.1, from coordinate 38,161,411 downwards.
TAACGAGTGCTGATTCGTTCCTCTAAACCGGAGTGTACCGCCGGCGGGCACCACCTAGCTACAAAGAAATTAACAATCATATTTTTCAAAACTACTATCTTGATCAACACAAAATATTTGTGCTGATCAAGTGTCATTTGACAGGTGTTAAGGTGGCATTTGAAAGCTTAGAGTGTCTGAACTTTACATTGCATGTAGCCAATTTGATTAACTCCTAAGCAGTGCTGAGTTATTGGCTAATAAATAAATTTAAAAAAATTCATAATTTATCATACAGCTCAGATAGTCATTTGAAACGCCTCACTGAGTAGAATACAACAAGCATAATTGTCATAAAAGCTTCAAGCATAACTCCAGATTTTATCCAGATGCAAATCACAACTTCAGCAAAAAGAACTGTCCCCCTACCTTATTTCCTTCCTGAGTTATAGCATGTCAAATAAAAATTTCCTTTGGAGCACACTGACTTTGTTTTTTGTCTTTTATCAGCAGTTGGAGCAAAAATCTGAAACATTTAAAAGTTTTCTATCAAATGATACCCACCTTTTGACTCTCCTTGCTATAGTTTTGGAGTTATGAGTATTTACTTTTGTGTATGTCACTAAAAAAAAAACAACTCTAAAAATGCCTTCAGTGCTTAAAGGGTTAAAGAAACGGGTATAGTACATCCTCTGAAGATAAAGCTGTAGACCTCTTTGCATGAAATGGTGACAGGAAAACGTCACATTTGAGTCTGACTAATATGTAAATGTGTGTTAACGCAGATTCTTTAGGTTCAGCCTTTACAATGGATCCCCGGCTTGACACAAACAGTCTAATCCTGGATAATCAAAGGGGAGGGTTGGACAGATGCCAAATCTGTCAAAAGGAGATGGAGGATATTGTTTAGGAGGACAATCTTTGCATCAAGGCTGGTATTTATAGAACAAATAGAATAACACTGCATGTCTAAAAATACCTCCACAACTGCCTGGACGAAGTCTCCAACAAAGCATAAATGATTGTTTCTATATCTGCAGTATTAGACTCCTGTAAAATCTTTTGCTCAAAGGAAAGCATCAGTTTGAGAATTCTTTCATTGAGTTCGCCATGAATTTGTGTCTGTGGTCTGACGAGGTTCTCTGAGAGGCCGGACAGGGCCAGTAAAAACAAGGCCAGTTCTGGGGAAGCCAGCTGGTCTGGCCACACATGGACCAAGCGGGATGCCAGAGCTGGTTTGGCTCATCCTGGGTCTTGAGGGCAATGTCAACCACAGGCCATTTCCTGTTGAAAAGCTGTGCCAGGATGGTGAAACTATGAGGTTCCAGGAACACACATCAAAAGAAATATGTCAAGCCAGATCCAGTGGGTTCTCCCCCACAAAAATGTGGATATTTCATCTGTGATTGAGTTATTTTTTCAGCTATTATCTTTGCTATAAAAAGGGCATATTCTCAGTGCAAGGCCTACCTACCGCCACCCTCATCTGACATAAATCTGCTTCTTCAGTATTCTCAATTGCGTGTGATTTACAGCTGAAGCCGTAATATCCATGTCTAGGAAGAGAGGCTAGCAGAAACTATGCCATCATTTTTACCCACACTTCTTTGCGTAAATCACAATTTTCTTTGGTAAATATCTCTGACATCAGAGAGTGTTCAAAGGTAATTATGTAAGTAACTCCTCTCACTCTTCAAAGACTGTTCGTTCTTCACTTATGTTCTGATAGCAACTGCAAAGCTCCATAGTTAAGCAAAGGCCACAAATAGAACAAAGCCTCTTTTCTAATCAACTTCCTGGCTTTTACTCATAACCAGGATGTTTACTTTAGCTTTGTATACAACAGTTTTGCCTATGAAGCATCGATGGACACGTGTCTATTTCAGCAACTCCTCAATTATGGATAAAAGTTTTGTTTATCATAAGCAATCGTTGTCTATGAAAATTTAGATGAAGAGCTGTCAAATCTAGCACATCTAACTATGAATATACAAAATAAAATCTTCATACAGAGTAAATGTGAATTGCTACAAAAATAATGGTCCAGATTTGTTTCTGACACACCGAAAATCCTCTAAATGTTAATTAAAACATGATTTACCTCAGAACAGAGCTAAAAAAAAAAAAATGTAAATGTTCTAAATTAAACTAGTATTAAGCCCTGTTCATGCCAAGAAAGATATCTATAAAGATATCTAGATAGATTAGTGTCCAGCTCTTTTAATTCAGGTAGATTCTGATTGGCTGTCAATGTTTTTACTGTTCATCAGCTGGAAAAAATCATTCTGAAAGCGATTCCAACAATATTGTTCCTCTATGTCGTTATCATTATAGCTGTGGTGTGACTTTTGCTATTCTCATTAGAAAAATTCTTAAAACCGTACAGTTAAAACTAGTATTAGTTTTCATCCAAGGTGTGAACGGGCCTTTAGGAGGTACATCACAACTTGCAATAGTGGTAACTTCATATTGTGCTGCTGTTTTACCACAATGGTCACAATAGCTTTCTGTAAATAACTGAATAAGCACAAAAAATGGACAAAGACTGCTGACTCATCATCATGACTCTCACCTGTCTGAGTTTTCCTGTGGATCTTTAGCCGCTCCTGCTCTCGGTGCAGTTTTGGAGCTCTTGTTGGCAGTCATCTCCCTCTGACGGCCCCCTCACCTGATTAAAAACAAAACTTACTTTGGTAAGAAAGCTGTATCATGAATTTTAAAGTAAATGTACTATGATTATACAAATACTGAACACTACTGTACTGCAACAATTAACCAGACAATCTCTCTATGAACAAGACAAGATGCATTAAATGCAGATGACAAAGACTATTTCAATTTGATCTGGAAACATATTCAATGAACAATGTAGAGAGAGAACTGGCTATGCATAGTGGGAAACTTTTCTTTCTAGTGACATGGCACAAGATTTGAAATACTTGGCCCACAAGACTAACCCATGGATTAACCCTGTCTGGCAAATATGAGTCAAAACACAACAAATATGGACCTTGATCTCTACAAAAGAAGAGCAATATTATCCCTGTCATGTAAACAAATCTCTGACCCTCACAAAAAAAACAGAAAGCCGCAGCACGTTGGATTGTGTTTTCAGATGCAGGTATTAAATCCAGTTTAAGATACTGAGGTATAACATATCATACCACATATCATTCAGAGAAAGAAATACATGCTAGCTTAAAAACAGATATCTACATTCATAAAAAAGACAGCATTTACCCATTAAAAAGTTGCTGTCATGATCTTAGGGTGGTTGACGGCATTGCTATAATAAAGGCCTTCTGAAGCGAATCGATGGGGTTTTGTAAGTTGAATAAGAAATGCGGTCTGGCGGCAGCTAGATATTTTACTTTTTAAAGTTTTAAATATGGATATTTTTCTTACACAAACCCATCTATTTGCTTCAGAAGGCCTTTATTAACCCCCCAGAGCCGTGTGGAGTACGTTTATGATGGATGGATGCATCTTTTTTGAGCTTCAAACTCAATGGACCCCGTCACTGCCATTATAAAGCTTGGAAGCGTCAGGATATTTATTAATATAACTCCGATTGTGTTCATCAGATAGAAGAAAGTCATATACACCTAGGATGGCTTGAGGGTGAGTAAATCATGGGGTAATTTTTTTTATTTTAAAGTGAACTACTCCTTTAACTGTCAGGTGAAAATCCTGAACTAGGTACCCTAGAAATGTAAAGGCAAATATTGTTTTTTTTTTTTTTAAAGGTTTTCTTTCTGACCCCCAGGTTTGAACAATAATAATAGTGACTCTTTCCAAGCACCACTAATAATAGCAAAATTAAATTGTGAACTGATTTCTACAACCCCTGAATATGCAGTCTAGAGAACAGCAGCACTAAGACCCAAAGGTAATTACAGAGCAGGTTTACATGGCCTGTTAGTATAAGAGAGGTTCTAAAAAATCTGTTTGTAGAATCAGAGAGCCATGCCAAATGCCTTTAGTCTATGAAGCAATGTTTGGAGTGTGTTTGTATTAACGTCTGTTAGAATAGAGTAGCCAAGATTAACAAAGCTGAGCTAGTCTCTTGGCTCATTAAATAGTGATTGCTTTTTCCCATGAACATTTGCACCTTAGGACTAAAAAAAAAACTCTGTTTAATGACAGATATTAGTTTTACAAGCTGGGTCAGGGAGTTGTGGTTTTGGGAGCTTTAAGCACACAGGGACTCAGGTTGGTTGTTGAGAGAGGGAAGTGGGCTGGTTTTCATTTTGTCAGTTGAAGCCATAACAAGACTTGAAAATCTTTGATGAGCAGTAAATCAGATTTAAAAGGCCATGCTTTGCACAGCAAGTCCCTTAAATGATTTTGGATAAACAGATCCTCTTCACTTGACTCTATATATCCCAAAAACTATTAAAGGAATATTCTGGACTAAATACAAATTAAGCTCATCGACAGAACAATAAAAGTATCCTCCTCTTCTTCAAAATAAGCAAAAATATGGGTTACAGTGAGGCACTAAACGTCAGACCACTTTTGTCACAATATATAAACAGTTAACATGATTTTAGTGTGCAAAAAAAGAAATCATTAACCTTTGTGTTATATATTTCTTGCCATGACAACATTACAACCTAAAACAGCTTTACAGCTCACCGTTTTTAACAGAAGAATTAATGTTTTTATAAAATTAATATAATGATGGGAATGTAATATAAAATTATATTCTCTGCTTTTTAATCCTCCAAAAATTGGCCTCAAATGACTTCTATTGTAAGTGCCTAATCATAACCTAGATTGTTGCTCTTTTTTTAAGGAAACAAGGGACAAATTATCTATTGTGGTAATTAGGGCTGTCACTAACAATTATTTTGGTAATCGAGTAATTGGTCAATTATTTTGACGATTAATCTGATAATTCTTTTGTGCTGATAACAATGATTACAAAATGTATATTATGTAATTAATGCCTGCATAGGGCGCCAACAGCCTAGTGATTGTTGTTGTTACACTTTACAGCATGTTCGAATCCTTGTTCAATATTGGCTAAACAACATTTAATTCAAATGTCCACTTAATCTTTAATATTTGGCCACTTCTTTACGATAGAAATGCTACAGCTAGGGCTGGAACGATTTGACCTAAAATCAAAATCACGATTAACTGAATATTTTACCTTGATTACAATTAATGAATGATTATTTTGCTCTTTTTTTTTTGCTTTCCTTTTTTTGCCCCCATAGTTCACTGATAAGGTTTGTACTGTAAATATGCTCAACTAAGGTGGGATATTTTTTTCTAATGAAAAAGTGCATTTCTTTGTGAATTTAAAATACTTGAAGGAAACAGCTCACTTTCAGCAGTTATTGTCTATGGGTCATAACATTTCTTACAGATTTCTGTTTGTTGTACATCAGATACAGATAAATTAGCACAGTAGGCCTACATTACATTTATTTGAATGCATTAATGAGAGAGTGATTGTGTTTGTGAATTAGTCATACCGTCTCTATTAATTATGAAGCTGTGGTTTGTAGTTACTTCAAAGGTAGTCAAATCTATGCTATAACGGTTGAGTTTCTAAGCTACTTTAGTGATAAATCACAGGACAGCGTTGACAATGAGTTTCTGCGCTCCTCTCTGCACGCGATCTTCACGTGATGTGCGAGCTACTGTCTGTATGAGTGTTCTTGTTTCAATATATCAGGCATTAGTTCAACATAATACACATCCGATGGCCTAAAATCGCTTCAATGTTCAAACGGGCAGGCCTTAAAACACATACAATGGACAAAGTTTTGTGAGGACGCAAGTGAAAGTGATCTGGCATCAGGCCTTGCGCGTTGCCAGAGACATGACTCGGCTCGGCTCTCTGTGTCACAGAAAAAAGCTCATGAGCACTGAACGGAGATGTTTGCCATATTGTTGTTCTTGAATAGCGTAAAATCGCTTGAATGTTCAATCTGGCAAGCCTTTAAACGCATTTAATTGACAAACTTCATGAGGACGCAAGTGAAGCGCTTGCGCGCGCCGTCTGTGTGTGCATGTAGCAGCGCGTATAAGAACGGCGATTAACTTACCTGTATAAACTGTGTAAAACATGCAATTGCCATAGTAATTCTGAGCATTCAGATTGTATAAACAAAGATAACTGCTCCTGAATTTTTCCGTGTGCCTGCAAACTGCACAAGATGTGACTGACGGGGCGGAGTCACGTGACTAAAACCGAAATAACCGACATGGGAAAATTACGTCGGTTAGAGGTTCTGAATTTTGGTTTCCATTACTTTTCGATTAATCGTCCAGCCCTAGCTACAGCCACTGCCATTTCTTGAACAAGACCATGTGGCCATCAAAACATGTAAATTCAGAGCGAGAGTTTAAACTTTTATTTTGAGATCGCGATGGACAACAATTTGCATATTTAATATTGATGTATTCTCCTGTGTTGGCTTAGGTTTATAAATTATTTACGTTACAAATCTGGTGAAATGATGCACGTTGTGATCCCAGATTTTATAAACAACCTAACTCGCAGCAAATGCAGAAATGGAGTTTCTTAATCGAGCTGCATAGACGCGCTCCACGCATGTAAATGTAACACTGCAACACTTCGCTATGAAACACAAAGTGCATCAGACATTATAAGCGTTCCCAAATGCATGTTATTGGAAACCCAAACAAGCAGCACATGTAGAGACTGAGTTTGTGTGTAGCAGCATTTACTGTGAACGGACAACAGAGCCGCTCTGAGACGCTTCACGCTTCACTCTGAAACCCGCAGCACATATATTAATTTAACTAAATCGCAGCGTTTTTGATTTCAAAATAGCACTATGCTATGGTTTTAATAGATTGTGCAGCCTTATAAAACGGTCTAATAATGAGGTTCATGGATTCTCATCCGTGGAATGCGCCACTTCCGGTATGTTGCTGGTTAATCGACATGGGTAAATTGCAATCGAGGATTTAAAAAAAAAAAAAATTAAATCGAGCACTCGAATTTAATCGAGGAATCATGACAGCCCTAGTAATCAACAAATACTTAAAGTTTCAATGTAACGGAAGTAGCAACAAATATTATCTTCCATGTTGTAATAAATATATAAATAAAGAAATAAATTTAGGACGGTGTCTTGGTTCTATCCATTGTTGTTGACTGGATGGAGGCAGATCTAAATGCTTGCAGTTTTTGTAAGAAAGAGGTGAGGTTTAAGGTCTAAATAATTGAAGAACTCCAGCACCGGAAGACTGAGAGAAATCTGTTGTTTCCTTTGAACATAACTATGATCTCAGATGTTATCCTCGCCACAATCACAAGCTCTTCACATCCAACACAACCACTGCAAACTGTCTTCACACCAAGAGACATCTTAATTAGCCACCCCTCACAACCACAGCACCATGTGCATACCACTTGCCACTTCCTCCCATCAAATTAGAGGGTCTCATCAGAGACCGAAGTGGGAAAAAATTATCTTCCACATGGAGAAGGAACACCTCCCGTCTTGGCATGCATTCACTCGTACTGCTGTTTATGGTTTATAAGGAGGTCAATATTACAAGCATTCAAATACAGAGGGGGCTGGGTGTAACTGGGTGCACTGGGGGCTTGTTTACAGGAAGTTGTTGTATGCAGTAGTCAGCCAACCAGCAGCAGAACTAAAAGCCCAACAGAGACAGATGAGAGGAGAGACAGCATTCCTTCTGTCAGCCATTTCCTGTTTCGGAGGACTGCAAAGAACATGCATCTTCGTTTTCAATCTAAGGGCCCTCTAACGCTCATATTCAGACTTCTGTAGTTTATTTTCAACCTTGATGAATTATTGATAATATCTTGATGTCTTCTGATATAATACCACTAAACTGGCAGTGAACAGCAACAATGTCGTACATACACTGACATTCAAAAGTTTGGGGTCAGTAAGAATTTAATAAATTAATACTTTTATTCAGCAAGGACAGTAAAGTGACAGTAAAGGCATTTATAATGTTACGAAAGATTTATATTTGTTTTCATTAAAAAAAAAAATCTTACTGGCCTCAAACTTTTGAATGGTAGTGTAGATTCCAGTGGCAATGATTTTAACATTGTTCAACTTCACACAAATGAAATAATCATTGTTAAAATTGTTAAAAATCCTGATGGGAGGTCATTATTTCAGTAATATTTATATTTGACTTTCTCTTTGTTTGCCCTAAGGTTACTTTTGACTTACTATGTAGTGATTAGCGTAGAATATTTCCAGCTGAAAACTTCAAAATGTTGTTGTTATTTTTACAAAAATCACTCTAGCTGCAAACAAAAGATAAAATTATGATCAAACATAACTGAAAATGAAAATATTTTCTTTTCTATGAACTGGGAGGCACAATTTTTCCGGAACCTCTTTTTTTCCAACCAGACTGAATATTTTTACTGAGCTGTTGAAAGGTGAACAGCTGTAAAAATAAAGCACGCTGAACATGGAAATATAGTCCACTATTGAAGCATCACTATCATTGAGACGACTCGACTTCATTTACAAACTTCCTTCAAAAAGCACAATACAAAATACAGTACTTAAAATTACAATTAAACTAAAAGATACTAAAAGGTTTTGGATACAGAATTGTTCAGTTCAGAAAAGTAAAAGTAATTTCCTCATAAAATGAGTTATGACTTGCAGATTGACTGAGAAGTATAACCTGCTCATGTCAAGAAATATTGGAAGGGAAAAAAGACCTGAGTGTGATTGACAATCTGCTTATTGAAGATGCTGTTCCACATCAGTCTGCTCTGCATGGATGACTGCAAAGAAGCAGGGTTTGTTCCAACAATTTATCACTAAAACATTAAATGTAATTACCGAAGCCATGAACTCATAATGCCGGCATACACGCATTACAACATATTGATTTCACAGGAAACAACGGTCATATTTATTTTAGCTTGCTCACTAAAAACTGGCATCATTAAACATTCATCATTATGATTCATTACTCCACTTTCCACGTTTAATATGCTCAGTAACCATGTGACGCTTTCATCTGCACAGTGGCACCATTTCAGTGAGAAACAATCATCTCTTTCTCTCAGATATTGATCTACAACAGGAAGAGCAAGAGCTGCTCCCATTTCTCTGAGAAATGGCCAGAAAACCACATAACCTTAAGAATTCATACTGACTATATTGTAAAAGACAATAAATGTTTGATGTTGGATGAAAATAAAATCCTTGGAATCATAGTTCTTGGATTATTGATAGAATAACATTTACATAATATTTTCCCAAACACAACTGTAGAGTCTGAAGGCCTAAAATCTGTAAGAACATTTGCATTTTCAATAGTTTACTGTACTAGTCAACCACTAGCAAAAGAGTTAAAAAAAAGGGACGCTCATAATTAACTGGTTAAAAGTTAACCAACAGTAAGAATTTTGACCGATTAATATGATCAGTTAAACAGTTTAAAAAGTAATTTAAGTATTTATTTTTTTTAAGATATCTTAAAATGTTTGCTGCATGGTTAAAAAAATTTGATACACATAAAATTGTTTTTTAAAGAGAAAAAAAAACAGATAAGTCATGTATAATCACATTTTATTATTACATTCAGAAATAATGTTTACAAAGTGTGCGCTTGAGGCACCTGCTGAATTTTTTTTCTTATAACAGCGGAAACAAATTAAAATACTCTGTCATTTATGGTCATACAGATAAGAGCAACGCTGTGTCCGAAACTGAATATTTCCCTACTAAATAGTATGCGAAAAACAGTATGCCAACAGATTAAAATGCCCAAATACATAGGCTAGTATTTGAAAAACAGTAATACAATTTTAATAGGAAAAATTAACATTAACAATTTAGAATTGTTGGAGTTAATATTTGAAATTTCACAGGTTTAGCTTTTGAGAGAAGCTCCTTTTTTCTTTTCATAATGTAAAGAGTGTGTAAATAATTGTGCACATGAGATGAAAAGCTTCCAAAAAAGACCTGAGTTTTAATTCTATTTTCCTGTTGACAGGGTGAATTTGCGTCTTCTGGGACTTTTTGCACTTTCGACTTCTCCAATTTACTGTGATCAGATCTAAGGTGTCCCAGATTACCTTAATTCACCCTACATTTGCCATAACGGTCCCTGCTGATCAGCCAATACCTTTTTAAACATTTTTGTTATGCTGGTTGAAAGTCTCTTCATATCCTGATAGCAATCACTAAGTTAAGTGGTCTAAATGTATGTCTAAATCGTCTGTGGAAGGAGGCGTAGGACCATAAAATGTACATCCAATCATTGCATTCGGTCTGAATGCAATGATACGATGTCCTACCTGCCTGTCAACAAATGTATTTTCATACCTCCGCGCACCAGCAGACATCACATGTAATCTGTGTGTTTCATGCTATGCAGAGTTAGACAGACGTCAGTCACCGAGCACCGCAACCGAAACAGCAGCCACCTTTTACAGTTCCTCCTGATTCAAAACAACGAGCTTATGCTGCGTTCACGCCATAACTACTGTAATTTGGAAGAGATGGAAAACTGACGTTATTCGGAGCAGTTTGTGACTCAAATTTACGCATTTCAATGGCAACACTATCAACGCCGATATGAATCTGCAGCAGTCAGGTGGTACAGGTCAGTACTCTTAAGTTATTTATATTCATTATTACTGTAAATGTTATGTGCTTTGAGACATAGTTTAACGCCGTCTCTCGTAACGCTTTTGTTTGCTCCCTGCTGTATGCCTTTATGCGATTTGAAGGACGCGTAGCTTTGGAGATGCTCTGAAGCGAGGGTGGGATCTTATGCTTTCAAAGCTAGCCTCTCAGAAAATTGCCTACCCCCTTTAATGTGTGCTTACATGAAAGTGCAAAAATTCTGATTAAATGTAAAAAGAAAATCCTCAAATGACAATAATCGTGATTATAAATTGTGCAAAATAATCGTGATTATCAGTTTAACCATTGTCGTGCAGCACTACTCGTGAATCTAATTAAAATGAGTACAAAGACATTTTTAGTGGTCACAACTTCTCGAAATAAATAACGCAGACACTAGACAAGGGCAAACTTTCTAGTGCACGTCAAGCGCCTATGTTCACGCACACTATCAAATGGATTATACTTTGAAAGGCTATTCGACGGTATGGCAAGTGTTCATGTCAAATGTGAAGTATACTTTCGGCTTAGAAGTATTGCAATTTATGATGTAGAATCCAATGAGAAAGTTTCTTTAAGTATAGCTTATTTTACTCAAACCAATAAAGGCTATTTTAAAACAGCATTCGAAATTACCAAGGGAACTGGTGAACTAGCCTTCCCTTTCAGTCAGTACACTACGAGTTACGTCAGTTACTGACGGAATGGGGGTTTCGCTTAAAAGCCAATCGCCTTCGAGATCTACAAAACGAGCCAATGGCATGAAAATGCCATGGGTCTGCGGAATTTGCATATCGTAACTCCGCCCCACCGCGTGGGTATTTAAGGAGTTGCGTTGCACTCTCGCATTATGTTTCTGCTTCGGAGCCGAGTGTTACTTCCTACTTACCTTCCTGAGCTTTCTCTCTTCAAGACGAGCGTCTCTCCAGAGTGTCAGCGTTACGGCGCGTTCCATCGAGTTCCGCATTCCTGTCTGATCTGTGGAGTGATCTAGCACAGCATGTGTGTTCTCCCTGGGCGCTTCGGCAGTTCTGCAGAGCAAACTCCTCATTTGGAGCACCGGCGGATGATACTATGTCGATCGCCGCATCACAGGGTGGGCTGGATTTCTCCGGAGATGAGGATTCGGCTGTGCTGCCTCCCTTGGGAGTCGTGGTACGCTGGTCCTTCCCTGGTCTCCTCCGTCAGGGCGCGGAGTTCGACCCCGCCCACACCTCGGGAACTGAATCGTGCAGCCAACGAGCTCTCACGGTTCAGCCACTTCCGGGGGAATAGAGACTCCATCCCCAGACGGCCAGCTGGTTTGGGAACAGCTCGGCGACGCACAGGTAGACCTGTTTGCCTCCCACGACTCTTCCCATTGCCTACTAGCGCTCAGCTGGCCGCAGGGCCCACGCAAGTATGCGTTTCCCCCAGTGAGCCTTCTCGCAGATCAGGGAGGACAGGGAGCAGGTCCTTTTGGTCACCCCATATTGGCCTGGCCGGACCTGGTTCTCCGAACTCATACTCCTTGCAACAGCCCCTCCCTGGTCGATCCCTCTGAGGAAGGACCCCCTTACTCAGAGACGGGGCACCCTATGGCACCCACGTCCCGATCCATGGGACCTACACGTGTGGGCCCTGGACGGGATGCGGCAGGTTTGAGTACCCTATCTATGGCTACCTTCACTTCTGCTAGGCTCTTGTCCACGAGACAGGCCTATGCATTTAAGTGGAACCTCTTCGTCACCTAGCGCTCTTCTCGGTGAGAAGACCCCAGGAAATGCCGTTCGGGTCTGTGCTCTATTCAAGATGGGCTGGAGCGTAGGCTGTCTCCTCCTCCCTGAAGGTTTATGTGGCTGCTATTTCGGCTCACCACACAAAAATGGTAGGACAGCACGACGTGATCCGCAGGTTCCGTAGAGGAGCGAGGATGATAAATCCTCCTCACTCTCTGCAGATGCCCTCTTGGGACCTTGCAGTGGTGTTAGCTGCCCTGCGAGAGCTCCCTTTGAGCCCTTGCAGTCCTTTGAGTTAAAGTCCCTTTTAATGAAAGTGGCACTCTTGATTGCCCTGGCTTCCATCTAGAGGGTAGGGGACCTGCAGGCATTTTCGGTTGACGAAGCGTGCCTGAATTTCGGGCCAGCTAACTCTCACGTGATGAACCTGAGACCCCGGCCTGAATACGTGCCCAAGGTTCCCACCACTTCAGGTGGTGAACCTGCAAGCGCTGCCTTGGAGGAGGCAGACTCAGCCTCTTGGGCTTAGCGCCTCGCTAACAGACATTTTAGAGCTGTAGGCTGGGCGACACCCATCACATTCGCTAGATTCTAAGTAATCTCCGAGTGGAGCCAGTGTCCTTCCGTGTACTCGCCCCAAATGGCCAGTAACTGGACAGGCTCAGGTGTCATCGCTTGCTGCGCCATTCCACTCCACGGACTGGATGCGTGCGCTATTCACTAAGGATGGGTATCGAGAACCGGTTCCATTTTAGAACCAGTTCCAAATTCCCCAGAACCGGTGATTCGATAAGAAACGCGCATTTCGGTTCCACTTATCGGTTCTTGTGTGCGCAAAAGACTTGCGCGCTGTTTTCCGTGCTCTGCACACATCCAAAACGTGCACACAGAACGGCTTCTCGCGATAATGAACTGAGTTCTCTTCCTCGTCTTTTTTCACAGCACACGAACGGACAAATACACACAAAATATGTCAAAATATTCTCGTAAACACAGTTGGTTATGTCTTAAGACAGAAGAAAAGATGAAAACGTATGTGTGATCCGTGCAGCTCTTAAAGTGACAGCAGATTTTCCGGATGCCGTCTCTATGACAACATTAATCAAACAAAAGACAACGAGAAAACTCACTCGCTGTTCTAGACAGAATATAATTGAGCTATTTGTAATGTATTGCCTATATTTTATTAATAAAGTGCAGTGTTATTTTACATTTGATTATACAGTTTCTGTACCTGAATACCTGAAAATGTTTATTTCTTTCTATATTTATATCTTTGCTCAATTGTATGTGCAATTGATAATTTATTTGTTCTTTTTTAATTACTGAGTGTCTTTAATAATGCTTGAAATTTATATTAGTTAGGCTAGTTGTTTTTCCTCTGGTATTTTTAAACCATAGGCAAAAGTTCCTTGTGTAAGTGTTCTTAGCCTGTTGATTTTTGTTCATGGTATTCAGCTCCTATGAAATGTTTTACAATAAGACTTAGAATAAATGTGAATGATATCTAAGGTTTTTTCTTTTATTTTTATTTTTTTTTAACCTTATTGGAATCGAAATTAGGAATCGATAAGAAGCAGAATCGATAAGCAGAATCGGAATCGTTAAAATTCAAACGATACCCAACCCTACTATTCACTCCCTGAGTTCCTCCAGCACTGTCGACGATGACACCAGAGTGCATGCCCGATTGGTCAGCCCTCGTGTTAGGCTAGGTGCCTCCATGTGCATGGTTCCCCCGTTGGGCAACCCCCACATGTGTATTTCCACGGTAAGTCTTTTCGAGCACGTGTCTTCCCAACCCCACTCCTGGGGTTGAAAGATCCCACCTGCGGTTGGATACTCCAGAGTGCTCCATATGCAGCCCACACGTGGGCCATATGTGTATTCCTAAGTCCTCCCTTCGGGCAGGCATTGTGTTGCATTTCTCCACGTGGGTTATGCTTCCCAGTGTACCTTGGTAGTTGAGCCTAGCCCCTCGTTCGTGCTAAGACTCACGGCAGGGAGCTCAGGTCAGCGCAGGTTGCTGGAAGACAGCCGCTGTGGCGGGATTGAATTGGGAACCCCCATTCCGTCAGTAACTGATGTAACTCGCAGTGTACTGACTGAAACGTTACGTCCCCATGCCACAACCGCTGTACCACTGGTACGGCCGGGGCGCTCAGCCTCGGCTCCTCAGCAGGTAAACATAATGCGAGAGTGCAACGCAACACCTTATATACCCACGCGGTGGGGCGGAGTTGCGATATGCAAATTCCGCAGACCCATGGCATTTTCATGCCATTGGCTTGTTTTGTAGATCTCGAAGGCGATTGGCTTTTAAACGAAACCCCCATTCCGTCAGTAACTGACGTAACGTCTCCGTTCCCTTCTATCAGGGAACGAGGGTTACATACGTAACCGAGACGTTCTGGGTTGACCTACAAATTGACGTCATAACTGAACAGCTCCACAGTCCCAAACAGCTCCATTAGCAATTTTAGCAACAGAAGAGAGAACATCTTTGTTCGATTTGTCCTTGAACAGAGTGTGGTTAAAAAGTAAGCTCCTTTATCAGTGGTTCAAACAAACACTATCTGACCAGCTTCCTCAGATGTGTGACACAGTTAGGAATGTTCAGGGTTCAAGACGAGACCATCGAGCCATGGTCTTCTCAGCAACGACAGGTCAGTTGGCTAACGGAGCGGTACTCTATTCAAAAGGAATGCACTAATATTTGCCCCATCCGTCAAAGCACACATTCAACACATCAGAGTTTCTGAAAGAGGAATTCTTCAACTGTTAGGGAGCGATTCATTTAATGTTAATAAACATGGCACCATGGACAAGGTAGATTTTTAGTTACTCAGCCAACCCATCGCATAAAATTGGGGTTGAAGCTTTGCTCATTTTGCTGATCATTGACCATAAAGTTATTTATTTCCGTCGGAAAATTAAACAACTCATTGGACCTGAATAGCAGAAGTTGCGTCCAGTCAAAATAATTGTGCACATGAGATGAAAAGCTTCCAAAAAAGAGTTTTAATTCTATTTTCCTGTCAGGTGAATTCGTGTTTTCTGGGACTTTTTGCACGTTCGACTTCTCCAATTTACTGTGATTAGATTTAAGGTGTCCCAGATTACCTTAATTCACCCTACAATTGTCACAACGGTCCCTGCTGATCAGCCACTACGCTTTTAACATCTCTAAAACAAGCAGCAGAGTGCAAACCACTGCAAATTCTCAACTGCTCCTACACTTCAAAACCCCTAAGAGGCAATGAACAGGGTTATGCATTCACCAGAGACCATTTTGCACCAGAGACGATTATTCTTTCTCCGTTCTTTCCTCGTAGCCTGTAAACTCCAAGTCTATGTTATTACCAAATCAGACATGACTGTGTGAGAATGGGGGTTAGATTACAGCATAAATACCAGAGGAAAGAGGGACCCCCCTTCCAGACTCTTAGCTCGCACCGTCATATGGTCCTCATCAGGGCTCTCGCTGAGATTTATATACTGCACGAGGTACGTTAATGCTGCTGTTATCAGCCAAGCACGTTGTGTTTAGATTGAAGCAAGAAAAGATGATCAATGCGTCTGTGGTATTGTGAGGAGTTTTTAAACACGCTCCCACCTGGACGAATCCCTCTGGCGCTGCTAATTAAAATTTCCCTGAAAAGTCTGACAGGGAAAAAGGAACAGGCAGAGCATAAGAAGGGGCGTCTTTTGTTTCCCTTTCACTCAGTTTCAATCCCAAGTCCGCAGAGCCTGTGAATAATGACAGAGGGTATATATCCAGGTTGGGGGCTGTGGGGTGGAGGGAATAGTTGTACCCTGTAGAGCTGCTTAAACGTCTTTCCTTCTGAGCCTTTCATGAACTGTGGAACTTGGCCTGTCACAGATCGCAGCAGCTGCACGCTCCCCACACAATACCCACGATTCCTTGCTCCCATAGTGCTGACTGGACAGGCCAGATGGAACCAATTTTTAAGCCCTTTTCAGACTCTGTCTTCCCTGACTTTCAGCTGTTTATAGTTCTTTTTGTTTTCCAAGTCACTAGCAAAAGGAGAGATTCACACAATGAGGAAATTGTGGAATGACATGCGGGAAAACTAGAAATTAGTGGCTAATTTGATTTCAGTGCTCATTTGTAATTTATGGCTTTTACAGTAGTGTTTCTTAAACATACAAATTGTTAGGTTTCTTCAATTTGTGTATGACTTTCAATCAAAACTGCAATGCAAAACCATATTTGTCCTTATAGCCTTCTACTATACGAACACTAAAAATAGAAACATGCATATGAAAACATGAGTGCATTCGGTTCAAAAGACTCAAAGCAGTCATTTTCCTTGAACAATTCAGTACACTGTTCTTATCAGGATTTACAATTTTGTCCTTTATCAGGCAGACTGAAGACAGAACAGTTGCTCACACTGAGCCATAAAACTTATAGACATCCTATGAAATCCCAGTCAGATTTTTTTTTTGTGCAGCACACATTTTTGAAGAAAATTTGCAGATCTTCTTCATAGTACGATTCATAGTTACCATACATGTCAAGCTTCAAAACAACAAAATAACAAGACAAACAAATACAAAAGTAGCATAATATTAGTCTACATGACTCTAGTACTATATTTCAAGCCATATCATAACTTTGTGTAAGAAACAGACTTAAAGGTTCACTATGTACTTTTTGGCTCTCTAGCGACTGCATGCGTCTCATGGAACAACATTGTAGCCGGAGCATGGTAAACATGTACCTTTAAGTTGAAAGTAGTTGTCAACCGATATTGATTTTTTGATGGCCGATGCCGATGCCTATATCTTAGAGATCAGGGTGGCTGATAGCCAATATAAAGCAGACATATATAAAATGTATATTTATAATGTATATCAGAACGGCCAGGCATAGGAACATAGTTTGTTCCCTCAGGCAATCCATCTCACGAACAGTTAATGCCATTGGCAATAAACATGTGCAATACACAACACTATTTATACATTTATTTATTTATTTAACACACCACACTTATTTACATTTCCTTGCATTTGTACATAACATACCTGTACACACATATGCCGTCTATTGTCTATTTTTGTATATTGTGTATTTTTTAAAAATATTTTTTGTATATTGTTATTTCCTATTTACTTATTCTATATTTATTCTTTTTATTATCTGTCTTGTCACTGTCATTCTGTTTGTGCTGTGGAAGCTTCTGTCACCAAAACAAATTCCTTGTATGAGTAAACATACCTGGCAATAAGGCTCTTTCTGATTCTGATATTTTTTTTTACTTATTATTATTTAAAGCTGCAGTCCGTAGTTTTTCCTCTTTCCTCTGTTCGAAATCTGCAATTGCAGCTATTCGCGGAATTATCAACCTTACGTGAATTGTGCCTCGGCACAAACGACTCCAATGTTTTGAGGAGAATGTGCGGCTGTCAGTCACCGCGCCGGTGTGGATACTGTCATTCGGAATCACAGATTCTACTTTTTGAAAGTATGACCAACATAAGAATTATCACCGGAAAATGTCATCTGAACAAGTAAGTAGCTAACATCCACTTTTGTTCTGACCAACTAAGGGAAAAAAAGCATTGCAATAAATCGCGATGATTAAATCTAACGATCACTTATCATATCACGTCAAACCGTGCAAATTATACTTTGTTTTTTAAAGTGTTAATGTTAACAACATCAGCATTGCGTGACTATATTTAATGTGTATTAGGGCTACCTGTAGTTCAGTTTCCATTTCTGTGCAATCTAATTTCTAATTGTCATATACCAACAAATTAATGTGGAGTAGAGGTGAATTGCTCCCTCTCATAGCTAGCACAAAACAATTTATATTTACCATAATGCACATAGCAAAACGAGAAAGGCACAACAAAGAAAACTGCGTAACTGTATAAATTAAGCGAACAAGTGTGCTACTGTTACATAATTGAACCATTGAAATGTCTTAGCCTACCTGTCTGGCAGAAAAAAAAACGGTCTCTGCGTCCATTTTGAACCCCTTCAAAACACGGAGTTTACACCACCTTTCAAAAGCCCTTTTTATCCTTGTTTTCTATGGCCCGGTTGCAGACTCTGTTTTTCTGTAGCCACTCCGAAGTCCAAAGTCTTTTGCATTTTACAACGGATGAATCTCCAGTTGTCACTGGTGATTGTCGTTTGAACCTTTCTGGATCCGCCATCAAATTGTTAAGTTTAATTATATCAAGTGCTGTGAGAAAAGGCTATAAATCTCCACCTCCAACATCCTCACACGCAATATAGCCTACTAGCCAGGACACCTTATTTATGTGTACCGATGTGATGTAATGACGCAAAGATATGCTTGAATTTCCCGTGGAAATCCACCAGTACCACTGGAATTAAAAACATTATTACAAGCTTACCGTTGTAAATCGAGCTAAGGTAAGCAGATAGTTTTGAACACTGGGTGGTTATGTACTTGCTCAAAAATTTATTTTGGATAATTTTTAACCCAAAAAAGTTACGGACTGCAGCTTTAATAAATTAGAAATAAATAATTCGAAAAATGACGTATACTTTACATGGCAACTTCTTGATTCTGTAATCCTATTACAGTATTTTTAACAAATAAAGAAATTGTTAAAAATAATAATATATGAATAAAAAGGAGGTGAACAACAGGACATTCAGTAATCTGGTAAGTTTGTGTACACTGGGTAATCATATATTTTTTTGAAAAATTGTAAAAACCAAATCTGTACTCACACTTAGATTATCATAAACACAAAAGGGAGAAATATTCCAACAAGCTATCTTGTCTTTATCTGCTTTTCTGTATGCTCTGTTAGTACAGAAACGGAAGTAACGACAAATACTTAATATTTCATTCAGCAAGGACACATTAAAGGCACAATATGTAAGATTTTTGCACTAAAATATCCAAAAATCACTAGCACAGTGTTATATATTTTGTTGACTTGTGTACCATTATCCCAAATGTTTCCAACAATGTTTAAATCCAGAGAAATTCGCAATTTTAACCAATGTCATGTCATCGCATCACCTATCAATGACGTCATATCAGCGTTAGCCTCAATTTCCGGTTCTTCTGGTACCGGTTTGATTTCCACTTTAATATATTATGTGTTTTAAAAGACAGGTGAGCAACTGTTTGGATACCTTTATCGACAGAAAACTAATTATTGTTATATAGCTCAACACGGTTAGTCTTATTGTTTGAATCTCGTTTTCTTGATTTACCACGAGTAACATATTTGTATGTCTCAGAGACAACACTATTTTGTCAAGTGGCTAACATAGCATAATCAGAAAGAGCTTTATTTGTAGTAACAGTAATACAACATTTTCTCCACCATACAATATATTTAAGATATATATTTAACTGTATGCCATTTAGCAACACAAGTCATTCAGCTTTTATTAATAAGATATTCTAATATTGATCTAGCTTACTGCAGTGTGCAACAAGTGTCTCATACCAGCCACCGAGTGAATGCACAAGAGTAACGTTAGAGAGTAACACTGCATTCACACGGGGCGTCGGCGTCAACGCTTGACAGAGGGCATGTCTGAAGCTTGATGCTGAGGTGGCCGTCATAGTGACAACAGCCAATCATATTACTTTTCCGGTGTTGCATGAACGCATTTGGCTAACGTCTGTGCTAGGGTATTTGCATAGGCAATCTGATTGACTGACGCCTGAAAACTTTTCAACTTCTGCCGTGAGCAACGGCAGTGACGTGACACAGCGGAACCCACAATTCAGTTCGGCAACACATGACGTCACCCATTCAAAGTAAATGAGAAGCGCTGATGCCGATGCCCCATGTGAATGCAGCGTAACAGAGTAACTCTGAGAGTACAGAGTACAGAAAGCACAAAGTAACATAACTTTCAACACACTCAAACGTATTTTAGTATGATTGTTTTGACCAAGTAAAATAGCGCTGCGTTACCCCACAACTTAATTCGTCAGATAAAGTGACCTGTATGAGTAGTAGTTAAGCACTCGCGGCTATTTCATTAGAATGAGATAAAATAATGTGAATTTAAGTGCTCAAATGTAACTGTAACCAAGTTCAAGTTCAGGGGAGAAGGAGACAGGAACCAGCAAATGTTAAACGTAACTTTAATTGTAACAGACATAAAGAACATAACTAAAGAAGCGGCAGTGGGCAACTACAGCATAATAGAAACAGCAACGTAAAAAATCTTTGGATTGCTTTCCATCAGCTGTGAAGGTGAAGACGACAACTCCCATGATTCCACGCTCATTCACTGCATCAAGCTACACGCTTATGTTTTTGAATAAGCGACCTCTAGCGGAGAAACTTACATACTATGCCTTTAACTGTATATTTAAAAAAGCCATTTGAGTAATATAAGGAAACCAGACATATATCCATTGATGCATCAGACATGCATCATAGTCTATTGTGTTTGATAGCTTACAGAGATGTATCTCAGAGACCTGGAGGATGTTACACAACAACAAGACAAAAAGCTACCTTCTCTCCCATAAGAATAACAACTGAATCATGTAAACCTTGCATAATCACAACCTAGCCTTGTCGGACTGACAGGTGGCAGGTGCTGTCTCTGTGTAATACCAATGACACACAACATTACAGTAAGTTCCTTGTTATAACTCCCAACCCTATACTAAAAAAGTTATTCAAGGACAGCTATAATAAAATTATCCCTTAGACAAGGGATGATAGTAAAGTGTTATATTAAGGCCTAGATAGGACACATTTTGAAGCACATCGTGTAATCTGAAGGTCAGCCATCCAACTATTAATGCAAGTCACAACTTGTTGCCTTTTTTTAAGTGTCTGAAAATTACAGGTGCGTCAAAACAAAAACCACAATGCACAGTCCTTTAAAAGGCAATGATGTCCGTTCAATGTACCACATTGAAAAGGATTTTACAAGTTAAATTGTCATGCTTGCTCTCATGGATGAATCGCTTTCATGTACATCCTTAGAAAAAATGTGATCACAAAGTAGCCTATAACAATTACTATTATCAAACTACTAAATTATTTAAAAGATAAAGTGCATAAGCAAAACGGCTCTGCATCTCGATAACAAGAGACAGAATCTGGGAAGAAAATGCATGAACGCACAATTGCACAACATACTGCATTGCATTGTTTGACACATGATATCCAGTGTAAATAAGAGACCTTGCATCACTGTTATTACATCTGACAGTTTGTGGACGAAATCACATTCACACTGGAATGACAAGCTATGGATCAACTGCAGCTTAACACTATGAAAAGGTTTGTTACACATTATGACGACAGGGCTGTGCATTTTGTTCAAGGTTTGGTGACATCCCATCCTTATCCATATTGGGCAAGCACTGGACAGAGAACAGAGCGGCTCCCATGGTTGAGCTGACAATCCAGACCAATGAGAAGGAAGGGTCATTGTTCCAATAGCACAATAGACAGTCTGTTTAGAAAGTTCAGGAAAAAAGGGCTTGCAGCTGCAGTAACAGCCAAAGCTGAAAGCAGGGGGCACTATATACTTGTGATCTACAGTGATCATGTAACATTTGTGTGTACATGTCTGTGGGTGTGCTCAAATGAGTGCATGATTTTAGTGGAAATAACTGAAATGTGCCATTAAGGAAGAAATTGTTTGCTGTCAATCCTCTCTCATTCAACATTTACATTTAGGCATTTAGCAGATGCTTTTTTGATGACTTAGATTGCATTCAAGGTATACATTGTTTTTAATCAAACCCATGACTTGGCAATGCTAGTTCAACTGTTTGAGCTACAATACTCAACAGTATTTTGACCACTAAACAAATCTTTTTGTGCTCTATCAGGGACATTTATAAACTAGACTTGACCTTGGAACACTAAACTATTCCTCAAATAAAAAATAAATAAATAAATAAAAAAACGTTTGCGTAAACAACCAACATTCATATGAGTTGGGAAATTACCAAATAAGGTAAACACATTTGACGTAATACAGTTTCAACCACATTTTTTACAAAAAAGTCATGTTTGACCCGCAATTGCATTTGAAACATCTAAGTTACTATTTACTTTGGCTATGAAAGTAAGTTAGCTACTTCACTAAACTAGCGTTTATGGGAATCGTGTTTTGAGCATTTTGAGGTATCACGCGCGTAACATTTTGCTCCAATGATGCTCAAAAATGCTTTCTATCACTAGGTTTTGACACACAGCCTTTGTTTGCGATTGACTGTGCTCATTTTCACACAGTGTAAACCCGCTAGAATGAGATAAAAGTTTTACCTGAACGAAATGTCCCGCTGATCGTGCCATTTTGTTCAGCGTCTCACAAACACTCGTAGCGATTGCAAAAACTCATCGATTTGCCGGTAATACCTGGAACTTTTCCCTAAACTTCCAGGCATGTCCTTCAAGCGGGGTAAATCCCTCCCTACTTGAGAACTCTCTCTTGGCAGAAGGCTGAGCTAGTTGTCATGGAGACGGATTGTTTTGCCCCCACTCGCCTCTCCAGGTTCTCGCGCTCCAAGCCACCCACACGAAACTACACTGTCTCTTCACATGAGCCACATGGATCTGAACTTTACACGCTGCAATGGCAAATTAAGCGAGGGTAAAATAAATACATTTCACACATACTTTGCCGGATGGTTCCTTCATCCTTCCCCGGGAAAAAAAACAGCCAAGAATAGCTCCTTATTTGAACATGAAAAGCTCATCGTACAAAACGGTCCCACAGGGTACCGAGATACTTCAGCTGGATCACATAGCCTTATACTTAAAGTGGGTGAAATATAATCATACACTAAAATAATTATGCCTATTTCTTTTTGTTTGTAATCAATTCTTGTGAGGGGAAAAGCGCGCGAATCTCAATATTTAACATAAACATCACATTAACGGTGACAAAATCTCTGAATAATCGCCACCTGATAAAATAAAACACTGAAAGTGATAACAAATAGACCCACAACAACAATATCATATCTATAAAAGCAGCTATCGGTAAAACAGTAAATGTTAAAACAATAACACTAATCTGCATAATTTATTCATGTGTACCGCGGTACATTGCTGGCAACTCGAATGAGCGTCTATCGCAATATCCACAGATTCCACACCTTGATCAAAAGTGTTAAAAAAAAAAAAATAACTGTTACTGAAAATCGTATTTTGTGGTTATTTAAATTTGCTTTGGTTCTTGCTTGCTGTTTAGTGTTTAAAGCAGTTCTGAATGCCATAAACTGCGTTTGTTAAGACTTTCACAACCAGCAACATTTATAGCTACATAATCTGCTTTTTTTTAGCTATAGAATTATATATTCTAAATTATTTAATAATAATAATACACAAGTTATTTCGTTTTACAGTACACTATTTTAAGTTTTATTTATACGTTTTTCCCCATAATGTTTAACTTTATTTTACTTCTACACATATGCTCCTCTCTCTCTCTTTTTGCACGAAATAAATATTTACACACAGTTATGTCCGTAGTTGATATAAAATTTCAAGCAGTGTCCTTCAAGTGTCACATGTTTGCAATGGTTGTATGGATGATTTAATATTATGACATTTTGTACACCAGTGAGGCCCATTTTCATGATGGGCAAACCCACAGGCTCACCCTGAGAAAAGATAATGTGAAAAATTCTTGCCATAGTGAGCAATATTTATTGAGATTGAAATTTATTCATTTTCTTGTTGCTATGGGTTTCATTTTTAATGATTACTTAGAGCAATTTTAGTTGGGAACATTGTAAAATGAGTGCCTTTTGAATCAAAAGCTTTAAACACAAATTCTGTGGAGTCATCCATGATTTACCATTATCCATATGTTCCAGACATCTTCAGTTTCTCAGCAGCAGAGGACAAGCATAACACATTGCAAATAGCTGTCTAAACTGTGGTATGCAATCACATGTAAGCCAAATAAGCAACTGCAATAAGAAGCAGGGATCTGTGGTTGACAAAAACCGTATGATGACAACTTTCTCTGGAACCCTTTCAAATTGTACCAATACCTCATCAGAAATTTGGTTTCTGGTGTTGGAACATACTGTGGGAGTTTTTCCTCAAATCTGTATTAAATTGCTGATATAATAGCTCAGGGACAGATCATCACTTCATTCGTTTCCAAGAACAGTCATTAATTCCAGGTGTTTTGAGAGGGAAATAATTCTAGTGTTGGGTCAGTCTAAATACTGAATTGGACCAGACTCTATAGGGAAATACAGAAATGTATTTTTGTTGCAAAACCTTGAGAGATTAACCTGCTGAAAATAGTGTTTCTACTGCAAAACCATATTATTATGAATCAGACAGATGAAATTTGGTATACTGTATATTTGCTAAGGTCATATCCTAGCTTGTCATGCTACTCTCACGCTTGAAGTGAGCATTCACTATATTTAACCTTGCATCCTGATTTTGAGCAGCGCATGTCAAGAGCACCATGAGGCCCAGACTAAACATCTCCCATGGTAGAGGATGTCTGTTACGGCGATCATGACACCAAAATATGTGGCTGGAAATGTTTGCTAGATATGGACTAATCTAAAAGCCAAACAGCCCTTTTTCTAATCATTGCTGCTGCTAAGTGTTGACCCAATCGAAACATAATGCATTCTTGATATGGTCCCAGCAGCTGGACCCACAAAATTGAGCAGATAGGCCTACCTCAATTCTGTTGTTTTGTGCAGAAAAAAACACAACTCCACAACTTCTCCACATGGTCTTTGTTTTTAATCCATAGGCAGCATCAAATTCCAAATGTATGTCCAGCACATAATAAGAATTCATTCAACCCTCCAGTAAGTCTTGATTATGACCGGTAAGGAGGACTTTGATAAATACTTGAGATGCATCCCCCTGGGGTATCCCATCATCCCTGTGATTGCAATTACAGAAGTCTCAATGCTCCTTTGGTCTTTTTCTCAGAGGAAGTTGGCGAGTTTGTTTTTTTAACCTCTTTTAACATGTCAGTCCTGCTACATATTATAACATGTATGCTAGCTTAAAAGGATAGTTCACCCAGAAATGAAAATTCTGTCATCATTTACTCACCCTCAAGTTGTTCCAAACCTGTATGAATTTATGAACACATTTTGAAGAATATGGATAACCAAACCGAATGCATAGTATTGGTTACTCTTCAAAATATCTTATTTTGTGTCCAGCAGAAGAAAGAAATTCAGGTTTGGAACAACTTGAGGGTGAGTAAATGATGACAGAGTTTTCATTTTTTGGGTGAACTATCCCTTTAAGTGATTCAACCAAGGGTATAATAATAATGAATCGTTTATAACTAATTTCTGATGGATTATTACTGCAAAAAAGTATTAACAGGAGACTTGCACCTTTCAACCATTATACAATAAGATTAACATGTTACGTAGCCATGATGGAAAACATAATATATTTGGTCTATAAGGTATTTCCTTATGTCTGTATTTATTTTCAAATACACTTACATTTCCAAAAGCAAGTCAATTACAAGTCAAAAGTACAATTTATACCTGTTAAAGTAGTTATATGAAACATTATGCTAGAGCTGTTAAATTGTTTCTCCTTCCTTGAACACATGTGTAAGGGCTTCATCAGTCATGTTCAGCAAAACCCACAAAATCTCCAAAACACAACAGTATCCATTTGCAACAGCCCTGAAAGTTCACCACACCCTTACCGCAAAATATTCCTGTCACAATCATTCTGTTCAGGCATTTGAAAATACAAAGCACAATATTGTATTCAGTGTTCAATTTATACCCGAATAATGGCAATGCTCAGAATATGTTAAAATGTTTTGTTATAGGGCATTCTATGACGGGAGACATTAGTCCCCCATGTAACCTACATATGTATAAAAATGTATATGATATATAGATATTTTTTAACACACAAAAAAGTTTAACTTTATATTTATAGTTTCTTATGTTTTATTCTTTCTTCACAAGGGTGATTTTTAAAAACATTTTGTAATTGCATGAACTTGAGCACAAGCAATTAAGATTAAACTGTCAACACTTAATTAATGTTAACCTTTAATTGCATCCAAGCATATGCTAAAATTGATTATTTATTATATATTATAATTTAGCTTATTTATTGTTATTTTGCTTGAGATAATAACACTCAAACATAATATGTCTGACAAAATGTTTAAATATGCACGTATGTTTTGACATCACTATAAACCATTGTTTTCAGAGTTTCTTGCAATGTTGCGATGACAGGAATTACATTTTGAACAAGGACATGCCAAAAAGAAACATTCAAGATAGATCTGTCAAGGAACCATGATAAGCCAAAGGGAAAGGACAGTCACAGACAGCCTTGAGGGAGGCAGAGACACAGAAAGAGATAGAGAGAGAGAAACAGAGAGAGAGAGCTGTGGTTTGTGCCTTAATCATTTCCCACACTGTGGGGACAGACAACCCCAGATGAGGGTGTTATTTAAGTGTAAAAACAGACAACTGCTGCTGTTAGTCTGAGGTCAGACTGAAAGTGGAATCTAAATTTTTAGATATTACTAGAAATAGTAATAGCAAAACTCAACCAATGAGCACAAAATAATTATTGAAAAAAAATATATATAATATCATAATGATAATTGTGAAAACAGCGATTCAGAAGGGTCTATTAGTTTTCTTGGTGATTTTAGAAGGTTTAAGAGCGCCTCCTTGTTTCTCGTTCACAGTAAAACACCGCAGAGGAGTTTATGACTCTCTCCAATGCACATGATGAAATATTTATTCTGATTAGTTGTGCTCTCATAAGCGTGTGTATTATAGCCTATCTCTTATTATGAAGGAAATTTGCTCGCCTTTGTTCTGAGCGACTTCAAAACAAATTTGAGTCTCTTGTCAATTTTAATTGTTCACATCAAAACGCATGCCATCTTTTTTGTAATTTATACTATTATTGTTATTATTATTTTACTTCTCCCCCTATATTTTTTCTGTTATTATGCTTTTCTTTATGTCTCTGCAAACTAGTTTCATTTAAAATCAGTTTTAGCATTAATTACATAAATTGTAAGGAGATTTTTTTTTTATCCATTTACAAAGCAAGAAACTCACAGGAGCAGCGAACATAAAGAAGGCAGTCAGATAAAGAAATTCCTACCTTGTCTGGGTAAGTGACGCTTACGTTGCCAAGGTTACCTTTTCACATATCCATGCTGTGAGTTTGCATAAGTTAGTTTTCAGTGGAGTGCGCGCTGGTCTATCTGTCCCAGTATTTTTGGCTGGGAGGAGGAGGGAGCGCAGGAAATGATGAGAACCGCTGTTTGAGAAATGTGATATGCATAGTCTGTGTACAGCTATATCACTTTGTCTAGTTCATTTATGAGGTAAATACTTTCGGTTAAAGTAATACGCTTAGCTTTTCAGTAAAACAGTTTAATTAACCAGTTCACTGTGTTTACTATTTTAAAAGCGGTGTAAGAGTACTGCATATCTGGATGTACAGTCTGTGAATACATGATAATTTTCCTTCCAATAGGTCTAAAGTAGCCTACATTCGACTCAATTTTATTATCCTTTTCATACTAAACATAACTGTCTGCACGTTTAATAATAAATGAACCCAGTGCTAATGTAAAAAGCCTCTTTGGAAACAGCGCCTCCTGGGGATTAAAAATACCATTACCATTACCCGAAACTGCGTCATTTCGTTTCAGCAGCGGGTTATGGCAGGAACAAACTGAGACAGGAAACCATGGTTCACATATTAAGAGAACTGTAATGTAAATCAAAATGTCAAAACAGCTCTCTCTGTTAAATCATGTACCTGAACATTTCAATTAATATATACACATATTAATGCCAAAGAATATAATTTTGAAATCTTCAAAGAATGTACCATTCAAAAATTTGAATATTTTTACACCATCCTGAAAATTTTTACGCCATCATGAATCAGAAACCTGAATATACACAAAGCTAGAGAAAAACTGAACTGGGAAGTTAGTCATTAAATAGCATATCATTGGTGGACAATGACAAAACACATTCACAGATTATTATTTACATATAATAGTTGACAGTAAACTGCAAGGTAAGAAAGAGAAAAGCGAGAGAGGGGAATTTTACTCTGTACAATAAACTACTAAAGACTGGATATCAATATTTTGGGTTTAGTATGAATTCTGGAATTTATATAAAAACATTTTGTGAGTAAATGGATCATCTAATGTTATGAGGAAATTGGCACTTCTATCCCCACATCACATTCGGGGTGACTGGACCACAGTAGAAGTAAACTTTTCTTTGTTGTTGCTATTTTCAGAGTGCATGATTTCAAAATGCAGGAACAGTGATAATTAATGCAAACAGTCTGTATAACAAGCAAGACTAATAATAAACAAGGTTTTGTCGAATGCATTCGTCAAGACGACAAACCTACACACACCAAAAAGAGATGTACACACTGGGGTCACTGCGGTCTGCTCAGACATCATGGAGAAGACCCAGCTT
This sequence comes from Coreius guichenoti, assembly GCA_039654105.1. NCBI lineage: Eukaryota > Metazoa > Chordata > Actinopteri > Cypriniformes > Gobionidae > Coreius > Coreius guichenoti. The sequence continues at coordinate 38,132,614 of CM077168.1, read as the reverse complement.
TCAGCACAATACCAGAACCCACATATAACAGTCCAGACTGTGAATGCTTTTAGCTGAGAACCACGTGGCGGTCGAAGACAGACTTGCGCTGTTCTTGGACCTGCCTCCTCCAGCGCTGCTGAGCGTGCTCCACTTTGTTGAGCATGTTGGAGCGAGAGCGAGAACGGGAAAGCACATCATGGGCATTGGCGAAGGGCTGCTGGTCCTGTAAGAAAAGAGTGCAATGTTATCACGCTATTTCTACTTTATACTATATGCCTATAATTAAAAACACAAAATCTATCTGTTATACTCATCCAATACAACAGGCTTTTCATTCAAACTACCAACATTTACAACTTAAATTTAATCTTGTATCCATAAAGATGTAACAAAACACTTACCCCAACATCGTCTTCACTCTGAATGAGCTGTGAATGGCCAAACAGCCTCCTTTTCAATATAGGCTCCAACAGTGTCAGATAGACCATATACAACAGCAGAAGGCCCAGAATAGACAGATATGTTATAATAGTGACCTGTAAAAAAGTGGAAGATGATTATTTTGCTAATATTTAAACTTATTTTAAGATTGCATGTCATATGTCGTATCTATCATATAAAGATATTGAACTTACTTTGATGGTTCCAGAGCTCCTTTCTTCATATTTGCATTCACAGCGTAAACAGTATGCCTCCACATCCTTGCCTTCAACAGGCATCGGCTCCACCACATGAAGGCAATTGCTGTGCAAATGATTATATTTGAGGCGTTATGGATGAGTGAATAGTGTCATGGAGTTGGATCATTACAGAAAGTATTGTAGTCTCAAATTAAGCCTAGTAAATCATTTACCAGTCCTTCAAGGAGACGTTTTGATTGTAGATCTGTCCATCAATTTCCTTATAGGGTGGACAGATGCATTTGCACCTGATGTCTTCTGAATTCTGAGAAAATTCACCACAGATACACAAGCTTATACATTTACACCAAGGAATGACATGAAACCAATGACCATACTACCATACTTCTGTCAGTTTATAATCCATTTTAGCAATCCAGTTTGCGATCAGAAAAGTGTTGATTTACGAATTTATTACACTTTTAATTTGCAGAAACATTGCAACATGCTAACGGCTAGTTAGCACTGCCAACAAAACAATATGCTCACAACAACAAAAAGCATTTCGTTCATGTATTAAAATAGAGTGATAAACGGCCTAATGTACCTTGGCTTCTGATGTTTGCGCATATAATATCAGCAGAAAACACACTAGCGATGAAAACGTCAACAGATTGTAAGCGCATCTTGGCGTCAATCGATTCATCTTTTTCGCTTCCACTTAAGACAATGTTGCCAAATACTGAAGAGAGATGTCCCAGAATAACGAGTTAATCTTCCTTTAGCAACGCATGCAATGGCTAGAAGACTTTTGTTCCAATTAAACGTCAACAAAACAAAGCGTGAAGGATGGACTCTGTCTGACACATCAGCTGACTATCAGCAGCCGGTCCGCGCATTATCACTTTCCTCCGGAAACATGTGAGCGGGAACCATTCTTCCGTACGAATAAACGAGTACGCACGAGTTCTTACATCACGTTGTAGGCTACAGCTACGCATCTTTCCATAAAACACTCATATCATCATGTAGTCGGGAGTCGGGAACACCAGAAGAAGAAGAAGAAATAGTCGGGAGTTACATCCATGACGCCACGGACATGACCCAATGCCACATAAAATTTATTGGTACATTCTATTTATTTTCTACTTCTAGCTCTAGGCCAGTAATTCCCAACCTTTTTGCCTTATGCACGCCTCTTTAGTTCATTTTTATAGAGAAGGACGCAGTAACAAATCTATTTTTTCATTCACAAAAGAGAAAGAGATGAATCATATTAATTTATTTTAACCTACTGACCCTTAAATATTATATTAGATATTACTAAAAAATATTATTTATTTCATAATTTCTGTTTTATATGTTTAACAAAGAAAAGTCTGATCTTTCCAAGAACCCCTGGAATGTACCGCTGTTTGAAAATCACAGATCTAGGCTGCTTCTGTGCATTTTAAACAACAAATACATTTTGAGTGTATTTCTTTATTTACATGTTAGATGTACAACCATAAAAATATAAACATTTAATTTACTCTGCATGTCATTAATGGGTAATCAATCCTACATCAAGAGCCTCTTAATCCAAAAATCAGTTTGGGTGATGGAAGTGTGAACAAAGTGAAAAATTGATAACTGATAAAATGACCATAATGTCTACTGAAAATATTGTGTACACCTAATGTCTCTTATTGGAGACAAATGAAGAATACATATATGTGATGTATGAAGAAGGCTACAATGCAAAAAAAAGAATACAATACAGTAACATGAGAGCTGATGCTAATTTTTTTACATAATGTACAACACATTCAAACTCGCAAAAAATTACTTTAACTGCTTTAACTTCCACTACATCTTTAGTAGTTCTCTGAAGTTTCAAAATAAGCTGGTCAAACATTTTCACAAAAATGGCAAATTTTGTGAAATGACCTATAATATATAACAAGCAATCTAGTTGCTCTTCTTTTTTATGACTATAATTCCAGCTGTAATTAACATGTTTGTGTAACAGTCACTTCTGGGCGATAAAGGAATGAAACAGGAAGGATCTTTTTCTTCAAAGGTAGTGGCTCATGTTATAATTGTAAGATGGGCAGCAACCAATCCATTCACTGGAAAAACAGTTCATTTTCTTCAGGAGAAAAATGTTCCAATGACGTACAGTATTTAGGAAAATCTCTCATGAGCTCTCATCTCGTCAGGTCCAAGAAGTTTTGAATCCACAAGTATGCAGGCGGCCAAGAACATTCAGGAATATTTGTTCCAGGGCATTCATTTAAAATTTGGCTGGAGCGCCAAATATTCATTCAGTAAAAGATTATTTTACAACAGTCAGGGCCGTAGAAATCTCAAAACTTTGGAGCGGAGGAATCTGATAAATGATTTGGGAAACATTTCTCTAGACTCTTGTGCAGTGTAGTTGAAGAAGTTTTGTGGATGGGCCAGGACATCAAACAGGGCCTTCATTAGCTTCTTGTCCTGTTAAGTTAATTAGAAAACATAAATTAACTGTATGCCATATACAAAAACACCAGCACAGTATATATTTTCCTATCTTCCACATGGTGGCACTATTGCCTCTTTTTTACTACAGGGACCTGCAATGGCAAACTTCATGATTATTATTTAAAATCAAGTTATAATGAGAGACCTGTTAAAAATAAAGTTGCTCTGAAAAACAAATTAACTGTGCACTATACCTTAAGAATTTCTTGATGATTCTCGGAGGCATATAATCTTCCATCCCTAACAATGTCTTCAATGAGCTCCTGGTAGTCCTCTAAAAGAAGCATATTACACAACATATTAATACTCAACATGAATACTTATCATACAATAAAAAATGTCAGCAATTCAGTTCTTACCATCATACGTCACATAAGGCACTTGGAAGCCTTTTCCACTGTTTCCTTCGTTGGAGTGGAACTGGATCCAGAGTTTCTTTGAGCGGGAGGTAAAAGCGATGGGTCGCTCATACGTCTGGCACGTTTCATAAGTCGTCACTGAATTGGGCAGAGCTGTGGGAACAGTAAAGAAACTTCTAAAGACCTTTGTAGTGGCTTATTCGAGCCCCAAGAGATGAAGGAGAGCCCTAATGAGCCCATCGATGCGGCTCCTCCCCCCATTTCCTCACATGTGTATTCACAATCACCCTGCTAAGCCCATGCATTCAACACCAGATCACAGCCCTGCAACACTCACAGCTCTTCCGCATGACCAAATAGTCCCCACACTCGTCTTCAATGGGAAGGTAGATCTCAGGTACCACAACGAGGATTCTGCGCTTGGGAGGAGGGGTGATGGTCCAGGTGCATTCGATGTTGGCCGGGTAGTTGCCGGGGTAGTTGGGGGATTCGATATAGCCGGTGAATTCTCCCAACTCTCCTCCACAGTGTCTGTCTGGCAACAACAAATTAAACGACTTAGACTGCACTTTAGTGAGAATTAATTGTGTTATGAATAAAAATAAATTTGTATTAGAAAAAGGGAGGCTTCATTAAAAGAATAACCCATAATTGAACTAAAAGTTAACCTTTTTTTGTAAATTCTGCTTACTTTTGCACTGCATAATGTTTGTGGATCCGTCAAAATCAGTGGTAGTGTTTCCAGGGCAGGCAATGCAGTAGTTTTGGCCAAACTCCATCTGATAGGTTCCAATGGGGCAACGGATACAGCGGTGGGTGCTGGTATTGTAGTAATGCCCTGGGGAGCACTGAACTGTAAGGACAGCATGGATTATTGTTCTGAAATCAGTATTTGTGTTGAATCTTAAATACCATTAAATATAGAAGAATGTGACATAACATCTGCAAAGAACATTACACAGTGCCCTAACAAGATGCGACGCCATGACACGATAAAAGGTATCTTTTCCATGTTAATCAGAGTTTTTGTCCTAACCAACCAGTTTCTATTTCTGCGACGTCCCGGCTAGACAAAGTACAACAGTGATAATCTCAGGTACTGTTTAGGTGTTTTATTTAATGTTAAAAGCGTCTAATGTGAATTTTAATATCATTTTGTGTGACCTTTATAGCCATACTGAAAGCGACAATGGATAATTCACCTAATTAGTTACTGTCAACTCAAAGTGACACAACATGTGCATTCTATGACAGATTGTTTCAGTCACTCAGTATGTATTTTTTAATAATGTTAAAATGGTGTAATATTTATGAACTTCATTATGTACTTCTTAATTTAGAAGAAGTACATAATGCTCTTCTGGCTGTGAATTTTGATTCATTTTGTCTCGTAGTCTCATCGCGTCCAGTGTGGACAGACAGTTTGCTTGTCGCTGGAATCTTACCGCAACGCGTCTGGTTAGGACACGGTGTTAGAAAAGCAGGGAATTGCCTTAAAATGTATAAAGCCTAGTTTAGGTGTCCCAGCCTGACCAGTTAAAAAGTTCTGCAAAGCCCTCTAAAACCAGCAAACAGACCAGTTGGGAGACCAGCTTAGGCTGGTTTAAGCCCGGTTTTCAGCAGGAAATTCTTCGTTACTGTGAACATAGACTACCGTTCAAAAGTTTCGGGTCAGTACAAATTTCTTTTTTGAAAGAAATGAACTTCTTCAGCAAGGATGCATTAAATTGATCAAATGTGAAAGTAAAAACATTACATCAGTAAAGACAATTACAGTGTTACAAAAGATTTCTAATTCAAATGTTGAAAAAATGTATCACTGTTTCCACAAAAATATTAAGCAGCACAACCGTTTTCAACATTGATAATAATAATAAATGTTTCTTGAGCACCAATTCAGCATATTAACCTGATTTCTGAAAGATCATGTGACAATGAAGACTGGAGTAATGGCCGCTGAAAATTCAGCTGTCATCACAGGAATACATTACATTTTAAAATACATAAAAATAGAAAGCAGTTATTTAAAATTGTTATTTTACTGTCTTTTTGGTCAAATAATTGCAGCCTTGGTCAGTTCTTTAAATTTTGACTTCTTGGTGACTTCTTTGAATTTTCTTTTTAAAAATCTTACCAACCCAAAACAACAGTAGTATAAACTGAGTACTTTAAAACTCAGAAGACATTAGGGACGCATTTTTCTCACCTTTGGTCTCACAGTCCTGGAAGGACACAGAACCATCATATTTGGTTGTGAGGCTTCCTCCACATGGGAAACAGGATGTGCGGCCAACCTCAGGCTGATAGGTGCCTTGTGGGCAGGGCAGACATGGCACAAAGCCATCATGGGAGAAATAACCAGGACGGCACTGACCTAGGATCAGAAACATTTTAAGAAAATGCCAGACAAACGAAGTTGAGTACTTTATCGCCTTCCAAAGAAAGCAAACTACAACGATGTAATGTAAGTTCATTATCTAAGAAAGTGCAGGCCTCCCCTCATCCCTCTAGTGACCACAATAAATTGGCTGCCACTGAGAATAACCCTAATAATAGCCCTCTCTGTTGTGTCTCAGCAGAAAGCAGAAGATGGCATCTGAACCGCAAGCCTTTGATGACCACGTTTGAGGAACAGAAACATGGTGGTGCCTTTTTTCTTTACACATAAGACGGATCTGGAATTCTTTGTTGGTGTGAATGAATCAGACATTTGAGGATTTGCAGGACTGCATGAAATGACCCCTCCCAACACACTCACAATCACAAAACTTAACTCAAGCTCAACAAACCATGAGCCTGTGAGATAGTTATCAATACAGGTATGCTTCCTGCCAACTGCATAAACAAAAAACAGGATGTGATTCATACTCTCCCTTTTCAACCTCAAAAATCTTCAACAATCTTTGGATGACATCTATGAGGATAAATAGATAACAGGATGAAAAGTGGGACATCTTATACAGTGGAGTAAACTCTGTATAGATATTATTATTATTATTATTATTATTACTGATGATGAAAATAAATAAGCAAATAAATATTTTAACATTTTGATATTATTATTTTTCTAATACAGACTGTGACTGTGTCATAAATCCTCCATTTTTAAGATAATCTCTGGTCTAATGACAATTTTACATAATCTCTGACTGCTTAATATCCCTTAATATTCAGGACGGCCTCTGTTTTTTAATGAATACTACAACAAATGTGCTGCTCATTATCAGGTAATTAATACATAACTAACGTTAACCAAAGAGACCTTATTGTGAAGTGTTACCAAGTACACTAAAGCGTGAACCGGCTCCTTGTGATCACTAACAGCTGCCATATTTCTCTTTTAAGTTACATATGGATTGATTTAATTTATATTTATTTTGCTGGCAAACGTCAATCCTTGCTGCACTGCTGTATTACTTGTTAAAACAAATAAATAGATTCTTTAAAAAAAATTGACAGACATCAACCTCAATGGAAATGTTTAATAGCAGAAAGGCTATAGACTTGTTTGTTCATGAGTGCGTCTCTGTGAAGTCTCACCTCCACACTCCGAGATGTTGCGTGCTCCCGCGGTTCTTGGGATTCCCCTGCCCTCGGGTCCTGGGCACACGTCGCATGACACCTGCCCCTCTTCATCTTGGTACGTCCCAGGGGGGCAAAGAAAGCACCTCCCCTGCTCTCCATCATAGTATGTGCCAACGGCACATTTGACTAGCAAACAGAGAAATGAGATGAAACAGAGACTTGGAACAAAAAAAGAGGGCCTCACATTAAGCAGCTAAAGGGGCACTGCAAATCGACCTGATGCAGCTATGCCAAAAATTCAAACAAGTAAGAGAACTGAGCCTTTCCACAGCTGCCTGATCCCCCACATCAAACGGCCCTCACACGCATTCACAATCCCTCACCTTACTGAACATGCTCAAAGGGAATATCACCTCGCATAAACCTATGATGTCTGATTAAAGGGAGCGGAACAAAGTCTTTTTAATGTTCACTTTTATAAACTGCTCTGATTTATAGCGACGTTTTCAAAGGTGTTTTGCACACACTCAGCCTTAAAATAAAGCCACTCACTGGTACGGTTCAGTCCTTTAACCAAGTAAGTATGGCAATTTAGAAACGGCCCTTTCATCTCAGTGTCTCTGTGCAAACATTCAACTGACAGTGTTCGGGAGAATTTAGACAAACCTCTTACTCCTGAGATTTTATGGTAATGATGCCTAATTCCACAAAGGCTTGAACAGCATGGCAATTATGTGTGCCTCAGCAAATTGCCCGATTTTCCAAGAGAAGAAGAAAATGTAATTCTCTCAAGAGCAGTTCATTTTTTCCTCTCTTTTGTTAATCCTGAATGACCATGAGGAGCCACCGTCACATTGTCCCGGCTTTTATTTGACAGAGCGACGGAGTAAGAGAGAGGAGAGAAAGAGTGAGAGATGGAGAGAAAGAGAGAGAGAGAGAGAGAGAGAGAAAAAGAGAGAGAAAACCTTTAAGCCTTTCAAATGCAAAGCGACGATTCTATTGAATCCTCGAATTGATGGTCCCAAAGAGGTTTAAAGGACCTTTCACCTCTATTCAAGTCCCCATGGCTTTTGCCCATTTGATGACATAGGCAAACACTATGGTATCACAGTGGTAAGGAGCTGAACCCAATAAAAGAGGTCAGGATTGTGAATCCCCCCATTCAGCGGAGTCCAATCGCTCCTTGCGCCTATCAGGCAGGGGCCCAAACAACTGATGCTAATTGATTCCCATGGTGTCGCTGAAGTCAATTCTCTTGAGCCGCTCACTGGCTGGGGTCGCACAGAGTGGCCCTGCCTAAGGAGGAATTTGGCACTTAAACTGCTTGCTTTAATAAACAGCCCTCTAAAACACCCCCCCCCCCCCCCCCCCCAACACACACACACACACCACAAAAACAAACAAGCAAACAATAACTTAGCACATTTATGGACAGGAGAGGAAAGCGGCAGCTGAGAGGGCAAACTTATGCAAACGCCTCCTGTGACCGTTTAGCTCACAGAGTTCATCACTGTGTGTTTTAGTGATATCTAACTAATGGATTACATGTCCAAACCCTTTCAAATGTATGTGTTTATATAAATGTATATGTATGCATGTTTAAATATATGTGTGTTTTAAGCCAATTAGCCTTATAGTTCACCCAAAAATTTGAATTCTGTCATCGTTTACTCACCCTGATGTCATTCCAAACCTGTGTCTGACTTTCTTCTGTGGAACATAAAAGTTATTTCAAACAATGTTTTTGTCCATACAGTGAAAGTCAATGGGGTTGAAAAATGGGGAAAAAACACATATTTTAAATTTCCTTTATGTTCCACAAAAGAAAGAAAGTCATACAGTTTTGGAATGACGTCAGGGTGAGCAAATGATGACAGAATTTTAATTATTGGGTGAACTATCCCTTTAATTAGGAAGAATACATTCTCTTCACTCTTCAGGGTTTAAAAAGCAAATGTAGGTCTGCAAAGCTGTGAAGAAGTGTTGAAGCACAGACTTTCCCCACTCACTCCAGGAGCTTGAACAAGCCCCACTGGGATTTACAATGGAGTGGGCAAACTGAAAAGGCTAAACTACACTTAGTGAAGCGAGCCAGTGGGGGAGGCCAGAACAGGGAGGAAAAATATAGCCCTTTTTAGAGCTCGATTTAAGCTGGCACTTGGACACTGCATGTCTGTGTACCTTAATTGTTATGCCTGCTTTAGTGAAAATAGCAAAACTTACAATCCCATATTCAGCATGGATTTAATTAATTACTTATTGGCAAGCGTGTACATTTCACTTGGCATTGCTTTTGAAACATGTTAATGTAGACGTATAGCTTGGATCTGTAAAACGGTGCAATCTGACTTAGGTGAAAGGTTTTTATTTCTTTTAGTTGGACTTGTGGGACTTGTGATTTGCAAAACGATGAGGCGGGAGCTGGTCAATGGTCACCAATTTTCTCACTTCACTCCTCTCCATTACCATACCCCAGTGGAGAATTAACCCACTCCAGTTATAATGGACCAAACAATCAAAACCCACCCCTTGAGGCAACCACTGCAAACTCCCCAAACTACTTTAAAATAGACACAGGTAGAGACATGGTATGTAGACAGCTACTACCATTCAAAAGGGTGGGTCTGTAAGAATTTTTAATGTTTTTGAAAGAAGGCTCTTATGTTCACCAAGACTGCATTTATTTTTATCAAAAATACAGTAAAAACAGCAATATTGTTTAATATTACAACTTAAAATAACTGTGTATTTTAATACATTTTAAAATGTCATTTATTCATGTGATGGCAACGCTGAATTGGCAGCTGCCATTACTCAAGTCTTCAGTGTCACATTTTTCTTCAGAAATTATTTTAATATGCTGATTTGTTGCTCACAAAATTTTTTTTAAAGGGGACCTATTACGCAAAATTCACTTTTACATGGTGTTTGAACATGAATGTGTGTCAGCAGTGTGTGTACACATACACAACGACCCTATAATGGTAAAAATCCACCTACTCCTCATTTTTGAATCCCCATAAATCATAAGCAGTGTCTCAGAATAAGCCGTTTGCAGTTTCTGTACAATGTGACATCACAAATGATTAGGCCCCACCCATGACTGCTGACAGACTCTGCCCTATTAACACAGACCTGATTGAGCTGTACACAGTCTGCCATGTTTATCTCCTCGCAGCATTCAAGAAATGTATTCTTATTAAATCTACTAAATTATTCAATCAATAGCAGTGAGTGATTTTCTGTTTTTCTTTTGTTGTTTGAGTCATATTAACAGCATATTTAGCAGTAGGTACTGTATATTACACTGCTTTCACTTTAATACACATATCTAATATACCTATGCGATTTCTTTACTTCTTTACAGACATAACCGACTGTGTTTATGTGAATTTTGTGTGTTTTTGACATAATCTTCTGTATATTTGACAGTTTAAGCGCAATAACGTGAAAGAGAACGTAGTTTAATACTCACAGGATGCGCCATCTGACATCCAGCTTTCTGTGCGCGTGCTTCGGGTGTGTGCGCTCAGAAAACCATATATCAGAAGTTTAGACTGATATGGCTTTAAAACACATGCAGATAATAAACTTTCATGATGAACTGCAATGTCACATGAACGTGATCGCGATAGAGATGATAATCAAAACCAAACAGATATTTTGTTAGTTTTTGGCAGAGTATCTGATGCACAAGCTTTAGGCTCCGCCCTCTTCTGGAAAGCGGGGTGGGGAGCAGCAGCTCATTTGCATTTAAAGATACATGCACGAAAATAGCATGTTTTTCTTTCCATTCAAAAATGGGCATTTACAACATAGTATAATAAATTATCTGTGGGGTATTTTGAGCTGAAACTTCACAGACACATTCTGGGGACACCTGAGACTTATATTACATCTTGTAAAAAGGGGCATAATAGGTCCCCTTTAATTATTATCAATGTTGAAAACTGTGCTTAATACAAAACTGCTTAATATGTTTGTGTTTGTTTTCCGTTATTATTTGACGAACAGAACGTTTAAAAGATTGATTTTTTAACATTATAAATGTCTTTACTGTCACTTTCGATAAATTTAAAGGCACAGTATGTAAGTTTCGCAGCTAGAGGTTACTTATTCAAAACAATAACAAAGGCGTAGCTTGATGACGTCGTGAATGAGTGTGGAATCATGGGAGTTGTCGTATTCACTTCCACAGCCGATGGAAAGCAGTCCGACAGGGCACAGGCAGAAATCATGTTCATGGATGAGCTAATGTACGAAAGTTTTATTAACGTTACTGTGGTATGAAGCAGGGCCGAGTGCCTAGGACATTTTACATTGCTGTTTTTATTATGCTTATATGCCACAGTCGGGAGCTGCCGCTCCTTCGGGTTTGTTGTTTATGTTTATTTGACGATTAAAGTTATGTTAAAAAAGCTGGATGACTTGTGTTGCTAAATGGCATGCAATTAATTTTAAAATATATTGTATGGTGGAGAAAATGCTGTATTACTGTTACTACAAATAAAGCTCTTTCTGATTATGCTATGTTAGCCACTTGACAAAATATTGTTGTCTCTGCTCTAATCTAAAGTCAGATGTTTCAATATGAACTCAAATCTCATCAAATTCTTCCAAGATCAAACTAATTTTACAGAGCTCTGACCTCTTACTGTATGTCACCAATTGTCTCATTTAATTTTTTCATTCAGTTTCCTTTAATGAATTTTAGATGAAAAATCAGAGACAAGTTTGCTACTTGGACAAAACATAACTGAGATGACTATTAAGTCTCTTGAGCTATGAAAGAGTAACTCAGAGCAATAACAGATTGTTCTAAAGAAGTCTTTGAAAAAGCTAAAAGCCTTTGGTTGTCTTGAAACTGAGCCTGTAAAAGATAATGGACTTTTCCACCATAAAAGAAGACAAACAACCTCAGCAGTACTGTCCCCTTAAAAGACATCTTTGAAAGGGCCTTATGTCAAGGACAATGAAGGAAATGAGATAATGTTCAACACAATGAGTCCTCCAGACAAAGAGTTTGCCTATCCTCACATACAGACCCTTTGAGATGTTTATTCTAGAGGCTGAAGAAAATGGATGCCAAGTTGAACATATACTGATCTGAAGTACGCCTGCCACAACCTTCACAACATGAACTTAGCTTCAGTCTTGAGGTTGGAACAGCATTCAACTGTAAGAGCCAACAGCAGCCTTCTATTTCCCAGTCTTGCCTCTTTAATAAAGCTCATGCCAACTCTCTCACACCATATGTATTATACTACATAACACCTAATATATATCGCTTATCTGGCCTTAACTGATACCAAATCCACTTCTACAATATAACAGTCAAAACACTCTATTATTTGAAATAATTTCGGATATAACTGATTCATTCCAACAAGACATAAACTGTGACCTGGAGCACAACCAACATGTAAAGTAAATAATATAATACATATTGGAATCTTAAGAAATATTTTGTTTCCTCAAGCAATTGTAAGTTGGCAATAAGCGTATATTTGATCTGTCCACTCACCACATTTCTTGTCCAGCAGAACCTGTCCGGTGCCGCAGTGATCTGGTGGGTCAGCGGGTCGGACGAGTTTCTTGGCCAGCTCGTACTCCGACCCAGCAAAGTGCAGGTGAAACTGCTCCCGGTTAATGGACTTTCGAAGAGTGCGGATAGTCTTCCTAAGCCGCTTCTCAGAGCGCCTCCGAACACATGCCAGGTCACAGCCCTCTGCTGAGAGAAACACTGGATACCATATCTTGTCCACAACAACATAATACACACATAGAGTGCACACAAACTTCCATAACGAGCTCATTGTCCGCTATTTAATATAGAACCCACTTTCATCTTAAACCAGGAGATACTTTCACCTGTTGGCTTGTTTTAGTAACAGCGACAGGAGCAGGTAGAGGGTGAGATGCGAGCAGGCAGTGAAAGGCCTAAGGTTTCTACTGAAACATACACATGCAGTGCACAAAACCAACCTGTTACCTCCTCGAGGTTCACGTCCAGCTCAAACTGGGCAGTAATGGAGGACCCTTCCTCCTCGCCAGCCTTCCGCCCGTGGCGACTACGTTGCTGTCTGCTTGAAGAGGCACAGTGCAGGCTAACAAAGCTGAACTGGACATTCTCGGTGGCTCTTTTATCTGAGTAAATAGATTTTAAAGACTTAATGGATTTAGTGGATCCAAAATGTAAAATCACTTAGCTCTTGTTTTCTTTTGTTATGAAAATCTAATTTATTTTCTTACATCCCTTTTGCTTCTCAGTATGAATAACAGTGCAGAAAGAATCAAACAAGAGTGGAGAAGGGGGAAAAAACTATTTTAAGTTCTGGTCTTTCACTGAAGAGTGTGGGAGTCTTTCAGAGTCTGATCAGGAGGTCAGTGTGATTGATGGTTTGGGTAGGACTCTATTGAAAGGCACGCCATGGCTAATTTCATCTAGCTCTTTCGAACACTGCTGGACAATGAGTACCAGCAAGACTCGATTCTAGCTTGAACTTCCTCCTCACATTCACCGAATGACACTGACCAGTATCAAATCAGGTTTTCCATAAATAACTTTTGAAAATATTCAGTATAAATATAAAATATTAATATATAAACAGTGTCTGGTTTGCTGCATCACTCACTTACTTTTTATTTCCATTGAGTCTAATTGCTCAGAGGAAATAAAAAGAAAGTGACAGATGCAGTCATGTCACAGTGTTTCATTAATGGGGAGGCTTTAGACTTCGGCTTAATGCCTGTGCAAACAAATTGACTCTTTTATAGTCAAGATTTTCAGAACCGTGTTGCTACAAGGCTAGTACCTGACAGGGCGGTTTTGAAGCTCTGTGCAAGATTTTCCTGACTCCGTTTCAGATTGCACTTCCCCTGTCCAGATTTAAATGTAGCAATGGTTTTGATTCCTGAACCTGTAACAGGAAAGATCACTGTGACTTTTAAACTCGACACATTCATCATTTGGGAACAGTGTTGTTATTAGCCCCTTTCACACATCTAGGGCCAGATTTACTAACAGCTTGCGCCAGCGCAAACACTCTTTTGTCGTTAAAAAAACACTGTCAGGATTTACTAAAGACACACAGTGAAAAATTAGCACTGAAAAGGCATGGACACAGTTATCTTTGCGGCTGACCTTATTGCATATGCATTTTTAGGGGTTTTCCTTTCAGATGCAAAATTTATGAGAGGAGAGTATTTAAATAAATCATGCAAATTGATTTACTAAGGTTTGCGCTAGTCAATTTACTGGTGTTTACCGCCCCAAAAAAATGTCTTAAACCAGACGCTAATTTGCGCTGCTCTTGGTAGATTGCGTTGGTCATTATGGAAATGATCCGGCTGCGTCTGTGTGCTTTAATTAGCGCGTCGTCAGTAGATAATGCGCAGAACTTTCCATTCCCATCTGCGCTTTTTTGGAATTGCACTCTCACGCTAATTTGCCCTGTTTAGTAAATCTGGCCCATAGTCTTTACTGGTAAATTACCATTAAGAAGTCATTTGTGAACAGGACCTTTTGAAAAATACCAGTATATCAGTTCTGCCAATTTCCCGGTATGAGAAGTTGTAACATTACCAGTGAATTACCGGTATGATGGTGTGCGAGAACAAAGAATGAAGATTACCGGTATGAGCATATAAGAGGTCCGAACACACTGACGTAAGAAATTTGCTTTGGGTCAATCATAAAGCTCTGTTGGGCTGTTTACGGTAATTGCTTTTAATTGTTTTCCTATGTAAACATGCGCTAGACAAACATCTGTGTGATCATCCCCTTAAGACTGTCACTCAAAAGCAAAAAAAAAACTGAAATGAAACTAAAGCACTTCTCATCCAGGTGGATGAAGAAAACGGCTCGACGTTTGAAGGTCATTTCTGATGATTGACATCACAGAGTTTACCGGTATTTTAATACTGATGTGTATCTTACCGGTAAAAAGATAAACACGGTTGCTTATGTGTACCATACATTTGTGTATTTACCGGAAAAGTAATTTTGGTTATTTTTTACAGTAATTTACCAGGACTGCTGTGTGCAAGGGGCTGTTGTTAACTAAAGCTAAAACGAAAACTATTAAAATATTAAATATTATACTACTAAATATTATATGAAAACCTTGGGAACTAACTGAAATAAAATAAGTTGAAGTTGAAGTACTAAAATTAATAAACTACTATAAATAAAACTGAAATAAAAATCAAGCTAAATAGAAATGGAAAAAGTATAGCTACTAAAATAAATATTAAAAATAAAATAAAAATATAAATAAAAAAAAAACATAAAAATGACAAAAGAACTTTGGAAAATTACTAAAAATTTTGATAAAATTAAAATAAAAACCTAATCAAATAAAAGCTAATTCAAAATATTAACAATACTATAACTGTATATAAATCATGCTAAAATAACACTTTGGAATTTTAAAATAAATTATTCTAAATTCAAATAATAATAATAATCACTCTGTTAAGTGTGAATACTTCATCTTTTAAACAATAACATAAAGGCTGAAGTTGAAGACATTTGGAAGAGTTCAAACCCAGCACACATCCAAATGGATTTACCTGGGCAATATGACCCATTCCTGTTCCATTGTCCTCCTGCGTGGCACGGCAGGGGCATGCCACAGGTTACCGTGTATGAATCTTCAGCTCCTACATGTAAAGGTGAAGGTGTCAGAGAAACTCCAAGCAAACTCCACAAAGTTCTCAACAAATCTACATGTTGTGACACTTACCACTGCTGATATGAACCTGAGACTGGCAGGTCAAGTAGCAGAGCTCACCCCCTCCCTGCTTACTGCAGTTGAGAGTGGGCCTGGCAGGTGGCGGCACTAGTGGAGAGTCCTCTGCTTCTGAATGTGAAAATCACAATGCTTAAAAGTGGAGATATGGTACACATGCTGAGAGGGAGGTGGACGGAATGAGTTAGAGAGAAAGATCAGAAAGCTCAACAATGCAGTACATTCAAGATGAGAATTTGAACGTACAAGGCCACATTTGAGATTTGAGTTAGACAGCACTTGATATCTGTTTGGTTAGCAATAGCACAGACAGAAAGAGCCAGATAAAGAAACTCAAAAGTATCTCCTGCTTTTAACTCCCAAAGATGAACCGATTCCCATCTAAGCCGACACCATCAGATATAGAAGCCCAGCATTCAGAATCACTCAGGCTCATCTTACCGATACAGTCTTTCTTGTTCCAGTGCAGCTTGTAACCAGCATGACAGTGGCACTCAAAGCTTCCCATGGTGTTCTCACAGGTGTGCTCACATCCTCCATTGTTCAAACTACATTCGTTTATGTCTGAGAATGGAGGAATCGACAAATACAACAGATTTCTATCAAGACGTATTTCAGGTAAACCAGTTGCACTTCCTCTGTAATAATTCTGTGTGATTCACCAAAAATCAATAAAACTGTATCATGAACCTTTGATTTCTTTTTTTTACAATTATCTTTCAATAATTATAAAATAGCTGTTTGTATCCTCACCTCCACAATGGGCAAGCCCATAGAGAGTGTAGCCCTTGTTGCAAACACACTGGAAGCTACCAGGTGAGTTTACACAAGTGTGGTCACACGTCCTCTCAAAAAAGCACTCATCGATATCTGTAATCAAACCAAAATTCACTTAATTGGCAAATTACACAGCTTCTATACCAAGCACACTCTCATTTCCTGTTCAAAGGCTCAATATTCAGTTTGAAAGAAATCAATCAAGGCTTTTTTTAATTAATAACAGGGAGAGGTACTTTCTTTAGAAGAATTGTATCAAGGACAGGGAGTTGTCTGTGTGCTTAAACGAAATGTATTCTTTTAAAGTTGAGTGTTATACTCTTAGTCTGCGTTAAGGATCTTCAAAGGAATCTTGCAAGTCGATACTGGCACCCTTGAAGAGACTCCCACCCTGTCTTATCTCCGAGCCTAGTTACAAACACAGATACTAACACCAACCCCCACGCTGCTTCTCTATGTTCTGTTGGACCCATAGCAGAAGAAGAGTGTCCTACCCTGGCATGAACGTTCGTCTGTCAGCAGCTTGAAGCCCTTTCGACAGCTACATTCAAAGCTGCCAATGGTGTTCCTGCAGTATTGGTCACAGCCACCGTTATGGAGTTCACACTCATCAATGTCTGAGAGACAGAGAAGGACCAAATCATACTGCAGAACATAGATGGACTGATCAGCTATAGGGTGAATCTCACGAAACATGTCTAGAGTAATATCTGTGATATTATCACCCCACAAAAAATTCGATTTTAACTACTAGATTAGATTTAGATTTTAACTATTCTATTTAATCTATTTTAAAAGGTAATTTACACCAGTCAAGGCAAAGCTCAATTGTCTTACTCCATTATTGAATTACTCCAGTCTTCAGCGTCATGATTTGGTGCTCAAGAAACATTTCTTATTATTATCAATGGTGAAAGCAGTTGTGCTACTTAATATGTTTGTGGTCATGATTCATTTACATAAATAAATATAAGCAGGATGCATAAATAAATATAAGCAACAGATATTTTGCCTTTTATCATCAATAAAAGATGATACATTTATTATATTTCTTCAATCACTGTAATATGTTGATTTGGTGCTCAAGAAACGTCGTATTATAATCAATGAAAACAGTGATGCTTAATATTTCTGCGGAAACTTTGATTTATTTTCATGATTCTATGATGAATAGAAACTTCAAAAAACATAATTTATATGAAATAGAAAGATTATAAATGTCTTTACTGTCACTTTTGATCAATTTAATGCGCCCTATTCATTTCTTTAAAAAAATATCACTGACCCCAAGCTTTTGAATGGTAGTGTACTTTTTTGCTTTTGATTTTGGAGACTGTTGTGAGATTCAGCCTAAAAGCAACTAAAATATGTGTGTAAAAGAATATCATGAGAAAAGTGTTGATTCAGACCTTTGCAGGATTTGCCATCAGGTTGGAGAGTAAATCCCACTGGGCAGCTGCAGCGAACACCTGTGGATGTGTCCTTACAGGTGCTGTCACAGCCTCCGTTATTCACCGCACACGTCTCTGAAGAGCAAATAAAAGAAAGACGCAACAAGTTAGAAAGGGCAGAACTGAGAGAGAAATCCTCAGATTGATCAGAGACGTAAATCTGTCATTGCAAGATCAATCAGTTCATTAATATTTAAACAGTCTGTGCAAAAAAGTCTATATACTATGTCACACTCCACAGATGTAGAAGGCCCAGGACAGAGAGGCCATATGCAGTGCGCTGTGTAAATATGAGCTGGCAGAGACAAATACAACACTCAGCACTGTACGATAAACATCCACAGTCTCTGTCTCTCTCTCTGCATGAGAGAAAAACATGTGAAATGTACCACTCTATCACCAGGACATATATTACAAGAGAGAAATCAGAGGTGGTGAAGAGTGGGTCCCCAGTCATTTCACAGTTTACCTAAAAGACTGTGGAATGCTCAGCCTGGCCGGGATATATGCTTCTAAATATATGCACTATAGGTTAACACAATACTTCTCGGTTTTCTCTAAAAGCACGGATATATTTAACCCTATGTATACCGCATACTTTGAATTGATTTGATTATGCATGGATTGTTGGTGGTAGAATCTTACCCATGAGCAGTCGACGCTTGACTCGTTTGTCCACCTCGGCCAAGGACGTGGCATTGTGATCAGGGGTGGTGGGGGCCGTTTCATCCCTTTCTGAAAAAGACAGACGATGAGAACAATATTGTCTATAGACTGTTAAAAAGGCACTTTCTGAAAATGTCAAAATAATTTAATATGATGTTATCAACCTGATTAATCAACCTAGATTAATTTACACCAATGAAAGTTTTTTATTTTTAATTGTCAGGTCAGGAAGAAATATGTAGCAGCTGCATAGTTTCTCCTTTTACGATGTAGGACTTTTTTCAACAAAATCATAATACTACCTATATATAATCAATATTCTACACATAAGGACATAAATCATTTTATAAACAATTCCATATAAATAAAATCACAAATCAGCCAATAAATTGCCTCTAAGAACTGACCTTAAAGTACAAATGCTGTATATAGATACACTGTAAAATCCAACAGTTGTTCTTACTAAGACTTTTTAGTTAACTTTACTTAATGTCCAATAATTTGTTGAACTTACTTAAAATAATTTAGTAATCTGAACTATTTGCATGCTATGCCTTCGTTACTCAGAAAACCCAAGTAAACATTACTTGAATGGTTTGAGTACCATTTTGCCAAAGCAAAAAAAAAACAGGCGGGCCAAAAGGTTTTTGAGGCGGGGCTATTCTTAATAGACTTTTCACTAATTTCCTCCACTTCGGCAGTCATCGTTCTTCTTAGTTGCATTCACTCATTTTCCAGTCATCTTGAATGTTATTGACAATACAACTAAAAATTTTGGGAGAACGTCACATAAGTTGACTTCATAAATTCATATTGATTTCCTAAAATTTCTCACCATTATAGTGATCAGTGTTCCCTTTGGTTGGCCACTTGGAACTTCATTTGTATTATTGTAATTCTCTTCCTATTGATGCAGCGATGCAACAAGAAATCACAGTGATTTGATTTCAAAGGAAGGAAAGTAATAAACATATATATATATATATATATATATATATATATATACACACTCACCTAAAGGATTATTAGGAACACCTGTTCAATTTCTCATTAATGCAATTATCTAATCAACCAATCACATGGCAGTTGCTTCAATGCATTTAGGGGTGTGGTCCTGGTCAAGACAATCTCCTGAACTCCAAACTGAATGTCAGAATGGGAAAGAAAGGTGATTTAAGCAATTTTGAGCGTGGCATGGTTGTTGGTGCCAGACGGGCCGGTCTGAGTATTTCACAATCTGCTCAGTTACTGGGATTTTCACGCACAACCATTTCTAGAGTTTACAAAGAATGGTGTGAAAAGGGAAAAACATCCAGTATGCGGCAGTCCTGTGGGCGAAAATGCCTTGTTGATGCTAGAGGTCAGAGGAGAATGGGCCGACTGATTCAAGCTGATAGAAGAGCAACTTTGACTGAAATAACCACTCGTTACAACCGAGGTATGCAGCAAAGCATTTGTGAAGCCACAACACGCACAACCTTGAGGCAAATGGGCTACAACAGCAGAAGACCCCACCGGGTACCACTCATCTCCACTACAAATAGGAAAAAGAGGCTACAATTTGCACGAGCTCACCAAAATTGGACAGTTGAAGACTGGAAAAATGTTGCCTGGTCTGATGAGTCTCGATTTCTGTTGAGACATTCAGATGGTAGAGTCAGAATTTGGCGTAAACAGAATGAGAACATGGATCCATCATGCCTTGTTACCACTGTGCAGGCTGGTGGTGGTGGTGTAATGGTGTGGGGGATGTTTTCTTGGCACACTTTAGGCCCCTTAGTGCCATTTGGGCATCGTTTAAATGCCACGGCCTACCTGAGCATTGTTTCTGACCATGTCCATCCCTTTATGACCACCATGTACCCATCCTCTGATGGCTACTTCCAGCAGGATAATGCACCATGTCACAAAGCTCGAATCATTTCAAATTGGTTTCTTGAACATGACAATGAGTTCACTGTACTAAAATGGCCCCCACAGTCACCAGATCTCAACCCAATAGAGCATCTTTGGGATGTGGTGGAACGGGAGCTTCGTGCCCTGGATGTGCATCCCACAAATCTCCATCAACTGCAAGATGCTATCCTATCAATATGGGCCAACATTTCTAAAGAATGCTTTCAGCACCTTGTTGAATCAATGCCACGTAGAATTAAGGCAGTTCTGAAGGCGAAAGGGGGTCAAACACAGTATTAGTATGGTGTTCCTAATAATCCTTTAGGTGAGTGTATATGTGTAAATGAATGAATTAATGATATATAACATAACTATATTTCATGTCAAATAATGATCTTTTAACATTTTATTGCTAACACTTATGACATAAACTTTTAATTGGGTTGATATAATCCCTCTATATTTGTGACAATATCTTGCAACTGACCATGCTTGAGTCACACACAGACTTCAGCATGCAAAACAAAAAAATGGTAACAAGTTTTTTTTTTTTTTTTTACTTAATAAGACAGTTTTATTTGTTGTCGTTATTGGGGTTATACTGACAAAAGACAGTAAATAAAATAGTAAAATAAAGCCAAAAATAGTAAAACAAAGCAATTAATTTATTCATGCCGCAATGCATCCTGGAGTACACTTCCTCAGATCACAGATAGAATTAAGTTGACAAAACTTAAATGGTTTAAGTAAGAACAACTTGATGCAATTAAGCTTACTTAACTGAGTGTTAAGTACATTCAATGCTAGTTGAACTACTAAAAATACGTTCACTTTACTTGAAGAAAATGTGGAAACCGATTGCACATAGTTTTAAGTCGCCATAGCTGAAAATGACAGATTAAAACTATGTTGAGAATAATAGTATTTAAGATGTTTGCAGAACATAATATAACACTGTTAGTTAAATGGAATTACTCAAGTAATCTTACTATTAAATCTTAAGTAAGATTAGTAAATATTCTAGAGTATGTTAACTAGAATTGGCATTAAACTAACTTGATATTTATTACTTAATTTACTTGGGAGGTGTTAGCTTTCTTTATTTTTAGCTTATTATTAAATTAACTTCAGTTTTCCCTTTAAGTTTGCTTTGCAAAAATAAGGCAATTGATTTCCAAACTTTTTTTAAGTAAACTGAACTTGTTAGAATTTACAGTGTACTATATTTTAAATATATTTATTCAAAGTGACTCAGATGAGGAACATCACAAACAATTCTTCAAACATTTTTACAGTATGCATATATTTATTTATATAACTTCTATTTATCACATTCGCAGTTATGTTTTCCACTCTGGCATCACACAATCATCCAGTGCAATCTAACCTAAATAGCAACCACACTGATAAGCACACCTTTTCATAAACCAAAAACATCTATAACAGCAACCAATCCCAGGCAAAGAGACCTCCATGACTTCTTGACTCTGTCATAACCATTGTGGTGTTTGCAGATAAATACAGATAGTCATGCTCTATGCTTTGGAACAATCAAGAAGGGCAGAAGCAAAATCATGGACAAGGCCGACATAATGGAGAGAGAGACAACGATAACTGTAGACCCCCCACACACAGCCCACAGGCTCCAGCTGTACTTCTTCATTATCAGATAAAGCGTGTGTTTGTGTCTGAATGAGAGATCTTTATCACCACCTTTGCACATAAGTGGATAAAATATGGATCAGCTTAAAATACTTGCCAAGAGATCATCGTAAACACTAGCTGGAGAAGTGGGTTGGGACAAAAGCAAGTAAAGCAGCCTTACCTACACAGGTTCTGCCATCTGTGTGCAGCGTGTACCTGACGTGACACCTGCAGATGGGCCCCTGCTCTGTGTCCTCACAGATGTGCTGGCAGCCCCCATTGCCATGGTTACAGGTCACTATGCAAAGAACACAAACAGCGTCACATCAACAGCTCCAGTAAGTCGTCCTGTGGTATTTCTCAGCTTAACGGTGGGTCAGAAATGTGATTCACACGTACGGATGCAGCCCCGCTGGTTCTTCGCCAGTTCAAAGCCCGGCCGGCACTCACAGGCGACGCCACCTTTGGGTGTTTCCTTACAGATGTGAGCACAGCCGTGTTCTTTATTCATGCAGCTCATGCCTTCTGTGAAGAAGAGATACAGTCAAAGAGCCTGCAACACCTATTTTTGGTATTACATAAATGTATAAATTCAAATTAAGCTCTGTGGCGGTCTGTCGATTACCACAGAAAATAATTTTGACTCAACCTTCAGTCTGTATTTAATGAAATATTCCTTTGACCCCAAGATGAAAATTCTGTCATCATTTACTCACCCTCATGTCGTTCCAAACCTGTATGACTTTCTCTCTTCTGCGGAACACAAAAGAAGATATTTTGAAGAACATTGGTAACCAAACAGTTTTGGCAACCATTGACTTCAATTGTATGGACAAAAAAAAACAAAAAAAAAAACACTGAGACATTTCTCAAAATATCTTCTTTTATGAAAGAAAGAAAGTCATAGAGGTTTGGAATGACATGAGGGTGAGTAAATAATATATATTTTTTATTTTTGGGTAAATGATCCCTTTGACATCAAATCTCTGCTCTATTTGCTTTAATGACACCAATATAATACATAATAAAATTATTATATTTTGCCAACTGCAAAACCAACTGAAACCATAGGCAGATTGAATAAATAATAAAAATAATTAAACTTTAATAAAATAATTACATTACCAACCTACCTATGGTTTGATTGAATAAATGAATGAATGAATGAATGAATGAATTAAATATATATATATATATATATATATATATATAAAATCAAAGGAGTATAATATAAAATTTAAGGCCAATTAACCATGTGCAGCTCTGTGGTTTTTCCTAAGTTTATTAGTTATTTATTAGTTTATTAGCAACAGTACACTAGTTATCTTTACATTACTAATCATTTACATTACTCCAAACACTTGGAGTACCTGTTGTTACAACTCTTTTCAAATTCAACGGCAGTTAATGCCACACAACCTGACCTGACATCAATAGCGGGTCTATGGGTCAGTGTAGAGGGCCGGTTTGCTCCCATTCACTCTGGAGCTCAGTGGATGTGCTGATAGGATTAGCAAGTTTACCCAGAGAAAGCAAATGGGGTGGAAAGCCTTGCAAACCTTAGCTCAATTTACTGAGGGGGAAACAATACTCGCAGCTGAGAAGCTACAGACACATAAAAAGGTTTTTTATTCTCATCTATGACACAGGCCACAAAGCCCTGAGTGTTGCCGTTATTAACTTGTTTTGTTCCTCTGAACATGGGGCTCCCTTTCCCACAGCATGGGCCCTTTGGAACTGAACCGTTATAGATAATGCCCCAGAGAGGGAACCCAACTTAAAAGCTGTCATTCGCCATTGTGCTGTCAATCATGATCTTATGTGAGAACATTTAGAAATTAGGTTGGCTTTCCTTTGCACTTACCCCTGACTTAGCTCACTGACACCTCTGCAAATACACACTCCACTAAACAAAACAAGCGTCTCCTGACGCACTTTTGACATCCAAGTTCGTGACAAACCCAAAAGAAATGTCCATCAAGACTAGGATTTTCACCTGACCATTTATAAATCGTGTTCACATCACACATAGAGAAACCAAATGAATACACTCTGATACATTGATTGTTCAATATGATGGTGAACATGGTAGACTGAGCCATTAAAGGTTTGTTAAAGGCAGCGGCTCACCCACAGAGCGATGGATGCATGTGTGTTGATTGTCACTTAGGAAAAAGCCTTCCTTGCAGCGGCACTCATAGCTTCCCATGGTGTTGACACATACATGCTGACAGCCACCATTGTTGAAGACACATTCATCCACATCTAGAGACAGAGTATGTTAAAGCATCACAAAACACCACATTTCCATGCACCACAAGTCATTTGTTCAGACTGGGTTATGTGGATATTACAAGTAGCCCTACAGTACAAATATACTGTCAGTGCAAAAGAGGGTATTCTGTTCCAAAACACTTGTAGTATGTAGTGAGAATAACTCATCCCATGCGATCATTTACCTTTACCCCTCACACATGTATATGTGATTTCTATGTGGATTTCTACTTACCAAGACAGTTGTGTCCATCATGTGCCAAATGAAACCCATCAAGGCAAGTACAGCGGTAATTGCCGGGTATGTTGTTACATTCGTGTACACAGCCACCATTGTATTCCAGATCACATTCGTCAATGTCTAGGAAATGGAACAGAAATCAAGGCTGACCAGTGTTTGCAATTTTGGGGGCATTGCCCTTCCGACACAACTTTTAACATGTTTTAAAAGCAATTCGAAAGAAAGTAAACAAGAACGTCCTCCTTTAAATTAAAATACAACACAATTGCATACTCAATTCGCACTGTGTAATAAATTAAATAATCATTACTCCAAAAAACAAACTATTTAAATACTCACTTGCATACTGTGTGTACAGTGCTTGCATATGAACATGGTTTTCCAGAATACAAGTCTAGTCTACTGTCTGTTTAACTGAAGTGAAAGGGAGCTGTTACCTTCACAGTGTTTCCCGTCCCCTTTAAAGCCTGTTTTACAAGTGCACTTGTATGAAGTTGGGGTATTTTGACAAATAGCGTCAATGTGACAGGCATCGCTTCCCTCTGCACATTGATCTGAATCTGTGTATCACAAATGTAACATATGAGACTTTATAGTAAGCACTGCTCACTTTGTAATATAATGTTACCTTAGCAGTGTACTAATGAACTGCAAAATGTCTAATTATTTGTGGAGTTGCTTGTAAATAAACTTCGTAATTGTTCTGACAGCAGTAATTATAGTTACATGTGTAAAACACAAACACTGTAATGTTAATTGTTACCCCACCCCCCCAAAAAATGTAAAGAAATGTCAGGAAAATCATCACTCAAAAAAAAAAAAACCTGTTGAACGAACGATTAAATTAAGGAAAACTTTTCCACGAAATTGAATTACATTTTTCCAACAAAATATAATTTGTTTGAAATGATTTGTTGTAATCTTGTTGTATGAACTTAAATTAATTTAGTCAAGACTACTAAAAAAATTGTCATTCCAGCTAGATAAAGTTTTGCCATGCCTAACAGAGAATTTTTTTTTTCTTCACCGTTGTGGTGAAGAGGTGAGCTTGTGCTTAGGTTGTGAGTAGCTGCCGTACACACACATACATGTTCCAAGATTGTTTGAGAGGGGTAGAACTGATGACCATATGTAGACTGCAGGAACTGAATCAAACTAAATTATTTTATTTATTTCTATAAAAACTAATAACCATCACAAAACTTGTTCACATGCTAAGTGAAGTGTAACTTTTGTAGCATACAAGTAATGATCAAGTAAAACACTTGTCCTCTGGCATTAGCACAGTTATAACTCATTGAGAACAGACTTATTTTACGTAGCCACCCACAACCACAAGGTCTACACTTCACGACAATGGTAACCACCAAACTTTAACAGGTCTTTCCCTTTACTAAAAACACATTAAACAGCACTCAATTTCAACATTTACTCTCCTTATTCTATCCCTATGCAAAGCATGCTGGGAACTAGAAATACACTATAAATGCCCAATTCAGTCAGCGCAACAGAAATGATTCATGTAGTCCCAACACAAATGATTTAGGTTAACTTAACATTTTACACATTTCATTTCATTTAACATAATACAATTGAGTGCAAATGGCAATTAAGTAAAAAACTAAAGATTTGTGTTGTTTCAGCTTATTTTATTTTAATAAACTGAGCAAATAGCTAGAATCATTTTTTTGAGTGATTAACACGTTCTAAAATATGTGTTTTAGTGCTGAAGTAAAAGTAAAGAAACAGGGTATCAAAACAAGGGGAGGTAAACAAGTTGCGTGTGTACAGCATCGCGTGTAACAAAGTGAAGACTCTTACCAGTGTTGCGAGGAAGTGCGGCGCTTTGGCGAGTATTTAACAAGAGCAAAAACAAACAGAGGAGCCGTGCAGTCCAAACAGCTCCCATGGTGATCAAGTTCAGAGTTTAGAGTCGAACTCAAAAGCACGCGTTTACTCAAACAAGAGTGTCCCACTCATTTTCATCCGCACTTTGTCAGTGGCTTCGCGCTTGTGAGCGCTTCAACAGAAGATGTGTGCAAGAGAGTGAGCGCGCGCGCCCGTGTGTGTGTGTGTGTGTGTGTGTGTGTGAAAAAGGGCCTTTTCTGTCTCTCTCCATGATTCTGTTTGTCGGGGGATGGGGGTGTGGGCGCATTCACACCTAAGTGTTTCTTTTATTGATCTCCAAGAGCCCACTCGGAATGAATCGAATTTAATTTCACAGAATAAAATAGGACAAAGAAAAAGTGGGATAGAATATTTTTTATAAACTTAAGATTAGGCTAAATATCGCATATTACATTGTATGCTAATTTAAAGTGTTAACATTTGTGTTGTCTACCTTTAAAACTACACAATTACATGTTTGATTACTTCTTTAAGCTATGTTTCATCAAACTATAAAACATTACAGTAAGTCTTTTAATAAAGATTTGATCATGGCCTTGATCAGCCAAGTACATTTTAGTAGGTTATAAATATGTTTTGGTGTGGATTTTTGATACTGAATGTGATGGTAATTACATTTTTCACTTTTGAGAAAAAGTGGCACAAACCTAACACGCACACACACACACACACACACACACAAACAAATATAATATAATGTGTATCATGTATATCAAAAATCTTAAAATTAATGTAATTTTACTCTGCCAGTATTAGAGACTACGTTATGAAAAAAAAAATGTATTACTATATTATAATGTAATTATAATATAGGCATATACTTTAAAAGTATATTGGTTTAATTAAAGCATGTTCCTAAGGGTCAGAAAAGTCCTAATTGAAAAATACCAGAGGAGAATATGTTAAGTTGTTGTTTAAAAAAAAAAATCCATGGTCCATAATAAACAAAAACAGTAGCCGATCCAAGGATTTCAAGCGGACGCTTTTCGCCAACCTTTAATTAAACCCAATTACACCGCGACCTCTGCAGGCGCTTAATTGCAACAATATGGGGACATACGTTTAAGAAACTCCACGCCGCAGCGTGGCGCTACTGTTCCGCAATTTGATGGCCATTAAAGAGAAAACCGCCAAAGGAGAAAAAACGAGTGAAAAGGAAGAAAGAAAGGCTATAGCGCAGGTTGTTGTTGTCACTGGCTGGCTCGTGTATTTGTTTGTCTGCCATCTGAAATCTCTCTGTGGTGACACAACAGACGTGTCTTTACCGAAATGGACCCGAGCACGACCATTCTGCGGGTGAAGAGGAAGAGAGGTACTGATCCAGCGGACGCGCTGCTCCTGGCCTGTAAGCGGATCCGTCCGGAGGCCACGGCGACTCAACCCAGCGATGAAAGTGAACCAGAACCACAGGAGCCTAAGATTGAAAACTCTGTGTTCAAACTAGTAGCCACCGTGGTGTCACAGGTAATGAATAAACGGCAACTGCTTTGCCGTCAGGATAAACGAACTCTAGTGGTCTGTGAGATTGTATTGTTTTCGGTGGTCATTGATGACGTAACGACGTCATGACTTGCCAGCGCACAAGTCAATGCGCTTGTCAAAAATCTTTTTCATCATTTGTGTGTTTTTACCTTGTTTGTTACATTTGAGGTTTGTGCAGATGCTCTTTAACGTTCTCCTGAATGTGTTTGTACAGTATAATTTCTGTTTCCTTAATATGAAAAATGTGCTTTTAAAAATTATGCAACAGTGTATGAAATAGTTAAATTACACGCTTATAGTTGATGTTACCCATTGTAGACCATGGATGGATTGATAGATCCATTGATGGATACATGGATGGATTGGTAGATAAATATGAAATTGCTGTGGTTAAATCTATATATTTATAATTCTTGTCTGTTTCAATATCTATTAGGGGTGTAACGATACACCTATGCCACGGTTCAGTTCATATCATGGTTTTGGAGCCACGGTTCGGTTCGGTTCTGTTTGCTGTGGAGGCAGGGTTCATGGCAGGGCACCAGCAATAATAACACTAGATTCACTTTTAACTTAATAATAATAATAACAACAATAATAATTTAACTTAATAACTTTATCTTTATTAACGTGAAGCCAGTGTATAAAGTTTTCTTTAGAGCAGTTAGCATACCTGAGTAAACTAAAATGAAATAAATGCCTCCACTGTAGAGTAGTCAGAAATAATCTCATTTTACCATGTTTTTTTTTTTTTTTCTTTTAAAAAAAAAAAGCAAATTTATTTAATAAAAATTGATGACACACAAGTAATGTCCCACTTTAGCCTACTTAAACACATCAATTGTATGAATATGACTAATACTGATGAATAAATATGCCTATAAGTTAAAGCTATTAAATAGCAGTTTTTGTTAATACAATAAAGTAGCCACCACACTAATTTAAAAATATACAAAATAACATAAGGTGAAAATAAAGTGGCATTTTGGGGTTATGGAAACAACAGTTACCATGGCGAATACACAATACCAACATGAACTGTTAATGAAACATGAAAACTGCTCCTGATGAACAGAATGAACATCATACCTGCATGCAAATCCTTCCCAGCTAACACACATCGTACCAGTTACGTGATTTATTAGTACTTTACTTTTATTTCATGACTTACGAATTGACAGCGTAACGTTGCATGCTCGTAGTTTCTCTTGCGCTTTATATATGAAGTGATATACAGCGCGCGCCGCCGCATTTGCCCGTGTAATTGAAGAGTGTGCGGTAAGAGCACAGTATAACGGCTGACATGACAGGAAAGCGGTTTTCTGAGGTGAGAGGATATTATTTTTATTTTTTTTTCGTAACAAGCTACGAAAATGACGATGTTGCTGGGACTCCAAGGTAGCATTTATCCAACCTGGCTAAATGGGGAAACTGACTCTCTGTCCTTCCACCATGCAACTTGAGCGATCACCCAAGTCACGTGACATGCACTTGGAAGACAAAAGTTAGTGTATATTTAGTAAATATTATTATTATTATTATTATTATATTTAGTAAAAATACAGCTCTTATTAGTTGTTAAAAGTGTACTAATTACTGTTTAATCAAATGTCAAGGAAGAAAAAAATAATTTTGTGGCATAAGGTGAAGTGAGAGCCGGGAAGGGCAGCAGGGGGCGGGGCACGTTCGGTTCGACATGAGTATGTATCGCGGTTTTTCGGTTCGGTCTGAATATCGTTACACCCCTAATATCTATGGTTATTGCAGTCTTATATATATATATATATATATATATATATATATATATATATATATATATATATATATATAAAATCACACAATTATAAAATTTATTTTTATAGGATGCTCCGGTACAGCCACATGTCCGCGAGGCTCTGGCACGGCCACGACTGGCCCATCATGCCTTGCGGCCATCACAAGGAAGCACTCAGAGGATCATTGGTGATCTTCGCAGTGTCAAATGGAGCACCAGGCGAGAGGAACGGTACCGGATCCTGTCCAGCCACCGGGCCGGACTGCCAACAGAGCCTACACCTGCAAGTGGAGGAGAGGAGAACGATGACAGCCAAACAGAGAACCGTGACAGCATGTCTTTGGGAGAAGTGCAAGTGTTTGATATTGTGCATGAAGATGAGGATGTCAAGGTGCCTGGCAAGGTAAAGACAAAACATTTTATTCATCAGTTTCTGTCAATAGAAATTTTTTTTTACAAAATCGCAAACAAATATACTTTAAGAAGCCCTCATTCTTAATATATTATTCTTATTCATATTAGAAGTTTGAACACACCTACTTGTTATGATATTGCTATTTTCAACATTTAAAAATAGTAAAATCATTAAAATGTTAAAGGTTGTTATTATTATTTATTACTAATATTATATTAATAATAATAATAATAACATACTACTAGTATCCAGCCTTAGTCTGGGCATTTTCTCAGCCAACTTCATGCAGTATCCAACTTAAATGGTTAGTTCACCCAAAAATGAAAGTTCTGTCATTATTTACTCACCCTTGTGTTGTTCCAAACCTGTATTATTTTCGTTCATCTTTGGAACACAAATGAAGATATTTTTTATTAAATCTGAGCCAGTTCTGTACTCATCTTCTGTACATCCTATGCAACTACCACTTTGATCCTTTAAAAAGTTTATAAAGAGATTGTAAAACTAATCCATATGAATTGAGCAGTTTAGTCTAAATTTTCTGAAGATACATGATCACTTTTTATGATGAACAGATTGAATTTAGGCTTTTATATGAGTAATTAATGACAGAATTTAAATTTTGGGGTGAACTAACCCATTAAATACTTCCTAAACCTCACTGAATGTACATTTTAGCTGTGTTTTCTTTTACCATCCATTTCTTTTAACTCATTAATTAAAACCGGCCTACAAAAGTAATTAAGAATAAGCTTATGACTTTTTATCCTCTTAACAAAATGACAAAAAATTGAAATTTTCTTTTTCCTCAGACTGTTGTGTCTGACCCGGAGACAATCCTGTGTAACTCTGTGAAGATGATTCGTGAGAAGCTGAGTGTGTCGGGAGATGGACTTGGGATTGAACATCGAGAGAAAGAGGACGATTACGTGTACGACTTGTACTACCAAGAGACGGCCACACCAGGCTGGATCCAAGACATTCTGTCTGTCAGACCCTACACACAAGAGGGAGAGCTGGTTAGTTGCTATGTTTCTTTAGTATTATCTATATATTAGAGTTTTTAGTCATATTTTGAAATAACGTTTATTTTTATATTAAATTTTAGCTTCAACTTTTTTTGTCTTGTTTGTATTGTTTTTTTTTAATTTTATATATATATATATATATATATATATATATATATATATATATATATATATATATATATATATATATATATATATATATAACTATTTAGCTTTCATTTGTTTTATTTAAAAATAACCCTGTTTAGTAGAAGATGTATTTTATCTGTGCACAAACGCATTTGTCTCTTCTTTTTTTCTCTCTCTCTCTCTCTCTCTCTCTCTCTCTCTCTCTCTCTCTCTCTAAATACACAGGTCCCTGATGAAGTGGCCTGGGAGGAAGAGGTGTATGAAGATGAAGATGATGAGAACGCTGAAGCCAACTGGAGAAATGACTACCCCGATGAGAGCAGTGAGGGTGACAGTGATGCAGAGGAACGATATGGAGGTCATACACCGAAGCAGTTATATTTGCTTTATTTCTGAATCTTTTTTTTTTTTAAACGCTCATCTAGCCCTGGATATTATGACATGATATTAAAAAAAATTGGCTTCAAGTGCTTAATCAAATGGCATATCATAATGTACTGAATGTATTTTTCGGTCCAGGTTTCTGGAGTGAAGAGCACTCGTACAGCAGGAGGAGCTGGGAATGCTACCGGCAGGACATGATGCAGGAGTTGGAGAAAGACAAAGAGGAGGGTGATGACGAGGAGGAACGAGAGTATAACGATTCTGACTGAGAGCCTCCGTGTGTTGTAACAAGCATGAGAGAGGCCGTTTTTACTGACGTGTGTTGAGTGAAGCTGTATGTTCTTTTGTCAAAAGTGAATGTATGTGGTAGCCCATGTGTGTGTACTTGTGTGGGTTGCTTTGACTTGCGCGTTAGTGAGATGAGTGATTTACTATTTGCAATATTTTGCGATTGTTTGATGTGAAGATAGTATGGGGAGAAAATGGTGATTATTTTGAGTTTGTGCAAGTGTGGGGTGCTTTGTGTTGTCAGTTATGTGTGTAGTGTTTGTACATTTCCCCATCTCCAAAGGGGTGAAAAACAAAATACCTGTAAATATGTAGATGTGTATAAAAAAAAAAAAAAATAAAGACTTCAGAATTAAACTGAAAATCTCATGAATCATTTATTCAAACAGTTCATATGTGGTAGAAAAGTTATTGATATTCTTTGAAATAAATTAATAGTACAATACT
Organism: Coreius guichenoti; assembly: GCA_039654105.1. Lineage (NCBI taxonomy): Eukaryota > Metazoa > Chordata > Actinopteri > Cypriniformes > Gobionidae > Coreius > Coreius guichenoti. Next base: position 38,100,066 of record CM077168.1, on the reverse strand, counting down.
TGTACATTTAAGGCAAATAAAAATAGTTTGAAAGCTGTTCAGTGTGTTACATGCTCCAAGGTAAACATTTATCAGAATGACCTGTTTAAATCACTTCTGGCATCCTGAGTTGACTGGGATTTTCACCAATAAAAAAAAAAATGTATTGCTTGTTTGGCTGATGGATATTTAAAGCTGATTTTACAGAAACTGAATGATTCAAGAGCACTCTTCATGACACTTAGTATTGTAAATGGAGGATATGAATTCACTGAAAATCTGTTTTTCAGCCAGTTTAAATCTGGAGTGCCATTTGAAGTTAACAGAATTTGAGTATACAGATAATAAAGATCCAAACTTGGAACCAACGTACTTAAAAACATTCCTAGATTGAGTCGACAAATGCTTCCAGCACATCTGATGTACTCTTCATCTTTATCCTTACCTAGCCTCTTCCACAAGTGAACATGTGATGCTTCATTACATGTACAGCAGCATAGCAGCAGATTTGAACGTTCAACTGTGTACAATCACCTTTCCCCCTAAAAACCAGTTGAGGCATGTGGGCAAATATACAGGATTGACCTCTGGTCAACAATAAAAACACTCCAAGTACTATAAAGAACTGACACATTTGTGCAAAAGTAAATCACAGAGAGGAAGATGAAAATAAAATCTTTTGCTTAAAAAGGTATATAAATTAATTGACAAATTGTAAAGACTATATTCTAAAATAAAAGCATGTTAGTAAAAAAATAGGGGAGAAAAAAAGTGTTACATAAACACATAAATAATCAAATTCTTGGCCATGTTCATAATGACATACACAAACCACTGCATCCTGTTCACGTCCTCATTTCTCTGAGAGGAATACAGATGGTGTTTGCAACATGAGTGCGCTGGTTCCATTATAAACCTTTGAAATGGCCTTCATTTTCATGCCATATGGTTCATAAGGTCGTATTCCTAATACCGCAATGCACCGTGACCTTAGACACCTTACAATAAAGAAAAAGAAGTATCCAAATGCAGTTACATTAGGAGTGCATCTGTGTCTTTAAAAGTGTGGAAGATCTTTTTCCCTTATGTCCAGATATTGGTTTCCTCTTCCTGAACCAGTGGGTTTGTGGGTCAGAGGGGTGCTAGTGTTCTAATCAACCGTGTCCATCTCGGTGAGCACACAAAAGCATGTGAACTGGGTGAAACGGGTGATGGCACCTGTGTAAGGGAGACACATGTTAAAGTCCCCATGAAATCAAAATGGACAAATTAATAATATTTGTATATTTATTATAAATGATTTATTCGTGGACATCATTTTTTTAAATTTATGTGCCCTTGTATTATTTAATCAAAATAACTTCCCCTCCCTCTTACAACGACATCTCTTTTTCGGATGATGTGTTTTTTAGCACGAGGGCGGGACAACCTGTCACTTACATGAGATCACAGCAATAATTGCAGAAGCTGTTTCACTCGAATACATCACAATAGGGAAGAAAAGATTATTGCAACTTCCATTTCATGCCAACTTTAAATACAATCATTGCCACTATCATTCTGGCTCTAAATCCATGCAATTAAACGACAAATGAAAGTTTTAGTGCTAAAGGTTCTGGTACTTACTTAGTAGTTTAGTGATGATGGGTGGGCGCTTAGACTCTGGAAGATAGATACCCAAGAAGTAAACAGGAACTCCAGAGAGGGCAATAGCAATTCCAATGAGTGAGTTGAGTGTGTCAGAATAAAGTGGCACAGCCACCAGGAACACAACACACATGCAGAAGATGATGGGATACAGCAGACTCAACTGATCACACACACAAACAAGAAAGAGAAGAGAGGAAAACAACATTTTAATTCACATTCAATGTCACTTTTTTTAAATTGCACCTGATTTCTATCTTCCCATTTAGTTATTCCATTTATGTTTCTGAACCAGTCCTACCTAACCTGTTATTTACACTAACATTCAAAAGATTGGGGTCATTTTTAAAGATGTGAAATTTTTAAGATTTTAAAATGTTTTTGAAAGAAGTCTCTTATTGCTCACCAAGACTGCATTTATTTAAAAAGAAAAAAAAGAAATATTTTAAAATATTTTTACAATTTAAAATACCCGTTTTCTATTTTAATATAATTTAAAATGTAATTTATTCCTGTGATGGCAAAGCTGAATTTTCAGCATCATTATTCCAGTCTTCAGTGTCACAATCCTTCAGAAATCATTCTAATATGCTGATTTGGTGCTCAAGAAACATTTATTATTATCAATGTTAAAAACAGATGTGCTGCTTAGTATATTTTTGCGGAAGCCGTAATTCTTTGATTCTAACGTTAGTTCTAAAGAACAGCACTTATTTGTAATATTACACTGTCTGTGTGTCTGTCGCAAAAAAAAACCAATTTACTAATCCCAAGCTTTTGAATATATAGTGTATATAATAGTAGGATAATAGCTGTTTGTAATGGGTTTATGTGTGCACAGTGACAGATCACACACACTTCTTCATGTTATTGTTAAGCTATAAAGTTGCCTCACCTTCAGTGGTCGGGGCCTGTCTGGCTCCTTCCAGCGAAGGTAGATCTGCCCGGCGATGGATAGGCCAACGAAAAACCAGTAACTGAAGCTGTAATAGTTAATCAGCTGGAAAACATCCTCCACTGCAAGGTAGATCAGAGCCATGGCACACTGCAGACAGAAAGCACAACCTTGGTTACTTGATCCACTAGATGGAGACAGAAAACGTCAAATATCCCAGACTATGAGATGCTACAATTACACTTATATTTAAAGAACTAAATGTAGTATATAATAGAAAGAATAAAAACTTATACATATACATTTTTAATACTTAAAAAAATAGGAAGACAAAAAGGGTCACAGAAAAAGTTACTCTGAAAAAAAGAGAATGTGAAGATGCATTAGGCAATAAAAAGTGTAACTGAAATGTACTTGCATTAAATAGCAGTGCAGGAACTGGTGTGAATCTCTGCACGTGAATCATGGACAAAGCATCTGGCAGTTGACCTTCTCGAGCTCCCACGAAGAACAACCTGCAGCAGCACGAGACGTGCTTTATTCAAATGTAACTCAAATGCACCCAAGAAGGGTTATTATAGTTCACTTAAACTATAAAATTAAATAATAATAAAATAAAATAAAATACAAACTTTATTATTTCAGCTAGTTGCCACAGGCAACATTTCTTATTTTAAATTTAGATTACCTTGATGTACTAAAATAACTAAAACTGAAAAAAAAAAAAAAAAAAAAAAAAAAAAAAAACTATATAGACATAAAAAAGGGGGGGGGGGGGAGACAAAAACACACCACAAAAGCAAAAGCACTAAAAATGTATACTAAATTAGCACTGCACTTAAATCGAAGTGCTGAGAAATCAAACCGATTATGCAAACCAAATGCATTAAACCAAAAAACATCAGACAAAAAGATACAAAATATTAAGATTGTATGAAAATTAACGTCATACTCATATGCTCGCACATTAATGACCTAAAAGCAAATTCAATTGTATTTGAAGATTTCATGCTAATATATCATACATGAAACATGAACAAACAAGTGCTATAAAGAAAAACAGGAAAATGGGTTCTTCAAAGCATCTGAATTCCCATCAGCACTGCATAGATTCTCAACACTCCCCAGAATTTACTCCTCAGATTCCATTATCTTACATATGAAATAGTGGCAGGCACCCCACAGTCATTACCAGAAAGCAGATCCAGATGGTGTGAGCAATTGAGTAGCTCCCTATAAAAACCACAGGGGCTGAACTAAGCTTTGTTCCTCCTCCTGGAGGTTAACACCAGTCATTAAGAATAAACTTGAGGAACAAAACAGAGGTTCAAGTGGAATAATAAAACTATAAAGCCAGTGCAATTGTACAGGACCATTTTCAAAACAGATAATACCAACACAATCGGTCTCTGTAGACCGAATAGAAAGGACATAAGTTATATTCTTCGTGATGGTATGTAGAAATCAAGCTTTAGACTGACCTAGACGCAGCAATGATGGAAGCATTAAGACCTCCGTAACATGATAAAGCAACCGCAATAGGGATGGTCCAACTCATCACTCCCAGGGTGCGGTCTGCAAATGTCTGTGGGACAATTAGGAAATATTAGCTGTTAGATTATAGACTCTACAAACATTATGACAACACAGACGTCTATGAACTCACCACAGCGACAGCATCACTGGCAAGGATGGCACTCATGTCGAGCACAGCATAGTAGGCCACATTTGTGAGGATGTAGATGATCGTAACGATCGGCATGGAGATCGCAATGGAGAGGGGAAGGTTCCTGAGACATGCATGAACAGATGTGTTATCTTATTAATACCTATTTTTACATGCTGTGTGTTCACAACAGGGACAGGAAATGAGGGTCAAGTCCGTCTCAAAGAAGTACCTTTCAGGGTTCTTAATCTCTTCCGTGACAAAGTTAAGAGTGTCCCAGCCGGAGTACGAGAAAAGAGCCGAGTATAATGCCAGAGCGATATCTCCTGGGTCACGAGACGAGCCTTGGAAAGAATCCTCGAAGTTCATTGTGAAACCTGTGTGGGAAACATTACAAAAGTACTAATATGTTTAGCGGCTCTTCAAGATCAACATATGTGAACACATGTTGTATTGCAGTTGTATTGCTCTTATTGTTTTATATGATTGTATATATACACTGTGCATACTTTTTATGTTTATGCTTTTGCATGTTTATAACATGAAGATTTGACTTTACATTTTGTATTTGTTTTTAGGGTGACATCAACATTCTGTCCAGGGACTACAGATGAAAATAGCCTTTACACCAGGGGTGTTCAAACTCGGTCCTGGAGGGCCACTGTCCTGCAAAGTTTAGCTCCAACTTTGCCTTAACATACCTGCCTGGAAGTTTCTAGTATGCCTAGTAAGACCTTGATTAGCTGCTTTAGATGTGTTTAATTAGGGCTGGAGCTAAACTTTGCAGGACAGTGGCCCTCCAGGAACGAGTTTGGACACCTGGTCTAAAGGCTATTTTTATCTGTAGTCCCTGGACAGAATGTTGAAGTCACCCTAAAAACAAATACAAAATGTAAAAATACTTTAAGAGCAGACGAACTCTGCCGCATTTACAATAATGTTTATTAGTTTGCACTGTCTCTGTTAAATAATCTAATAAAATAAAAAAATAAACTAGCCAATGGGAGAAACCAGAATTAATCTTAACCTTAAAGATGACTTTTTGAGTTCACAAAAAAAATAAAAAAATAATTCTGTCCTCATTTACTCACTCTATTGTCCAAACCTGTATGCCTTTCTTTCTTCTGCAGAGCACAAAAGAAGGTATTTTGAAGAATGCTGGTAACCAAACAGTTTTGATTACCACTGACTTCCATTGTATGAATGGAAGGGGGAAAAAAGAAAGTCAGGTTTGGACATGAGGGTGAAAAAAAAAATTATGAAAGACTCGCATTTTTTGGGGTAAACTATCCCTTTAAGCAGATTCAAAACTCACAAGAGAGCAACATCTGGCTCAGACACAAACAAATAAAATATTTGCAAAAACATCTTTATAATATGGCTGATTGTGTAGTCAAGTACATTTTTTTTTTTTACCTTGGCACAGTTTCACTATCCCTGTGATAATAATGACAATGAGGGCCAGCACTTTGGCGTAAGTGAAGACATCCTGCACCCTGGTACCCCACTTGACATAAGCAGCATTAATAAAGGTCAGCAGGCCTGAAATATCATGAATAGTAACCATGTTAGCATGTTGACATAATTACTCTGAAAAGTGAATTGAATGCACAATGAATGACAACAATGGTTACTCCCTAAAGACAACTGATAGGATATCAATTAAAGTATTAATACAACTTGAATGGATTAGTGGGGAGGAATAAAAGTTTGGTTGTATTCATGGCAACAGTAATGTTTCCTTAATTTAGAGAAGCATGTCTAATGAGGCTGCTGAAGGTATCCAAGTGAAACAGGTATAAGAGGAGAGGCACCACAGAAACAGAAGAACGGGCTCCATGAACTCAAAAACAAGTTATTCATTAACTGCCCCATGACATTTTTAAAGTTAGACCTTAATGGGTCTCAGCAGCTTATCAGATCTATGGGTGAGAAAACAGAGAGAGGAAGAAAGAACAGTGGATTGAGAAAGACAATAAGAAAGTTAAAGCATGTGAAAAACAAGGGTGCAGAGCAACAGTACGGTATGTACACGTTACTCACAGATACAGGCTGCAGCAATAAGACGAGAAGCAGAATATGGTGGCTCGCAGGTGGGGAAGAGCGGCTGAACCAAGTAGTTGGCAAAGGTGATGGCGATAACAGCCTGACTCGTGGGTTCGATAATGAGCAGCGATGTCCACAGACGTATGAACGCTATGAAACCTCCAAAAGACTCCAGAATGTAGGCGTAGCTGGCGCCAGATTTAGTGATTGTCGTGCCCAACTCGGCGTAACAGAGAGCACCCACCACTGAAAAGATGCCACCGATGGCCCAGATAACTAGAGACAGTCCATAGGAGGCGCTGTAGATGAGAACGCCCTTTGGCGACACAAATATGCCTGAGCCAATCATGTTTCCCACGATGAGGCTGATGCCGTTCAGGAGAGAGATTTCCTTTTTGAGCTGCATGCTCTCTTTGGGTTTTGAAAGGGTTGCAGGACCCTCAGGCTGGCCATTCAACTTTTTGGATTCAGTGTCGTTCTCCATCCTGTTCCACAGACGTACGTGTTGATGCTCGGAGATAGAAGCGGCCCTTGTCGGCCTTATCTAATTTGACAGAGAAGACAAACCAGAAAAACTGAAGTTATATTGGGAACCAAATGAACAATCTCAGTCTATATTTAATGAAATATTCCTTTGACCCCAAGATGAAAACTCTGTCATCATTTACTCACCCTCATGTCGTTCCAAACCTGCATGACTTTCTTTCTTCTGTGGAACACATTCAATAGAGATATATATTTTTTTTAAAATGTCTCAGTGGTTTTTCTGTCCATACAGTGAAAGTCAATAGGGCAGTGTAGTTATTGTTAAATAAAAGTTAAAACTATTAAAAATAAATTCTGTAATTGAAAAAGGTGAAATAAATTAAAATATAAATATTAATGACTTAATATTGGAAATGCTGCCTTTACAATTAACTGAAATAAGTAAATACTAAAATGAGTAAAACCAAAACTGAAACAAAAATAAAGCTAAATAACATTAAAATACTAAATGTAAAAAAACTAACAAAAATCCTAAACTAAAATTAAACAGAAAATATAAAAAAGAAAGCCAATTTTATTTTATTTTTGATAAATACTTTAATATTATAAACAAAATAATACTAAAATAACACTGCAATGGGGTTCAGTGTTGTTTTGGACCCCACTAACTCTGAATGTATGGGCAAAGACAATTCTCCAAAGAAACATTCTTCAAAATACCTTCTTTTGTGTTCCACTGAAGAAAGAAAGTCATACAAGTTTTGAAGACATGAGGGTGAAAAAAATTACATTGGGAATCAATGTAATTACCCACACATAATTAAAAAGTCACATCCGGCCTCCAATGTCTAGTGATGGTGTGAAGGCAGTAGGTCATTATGATAAGTATATTGCATACGTGCAAAATGTGCTGTAGCTAATTGACGAAAAGCTAGTGTGAAGATTGCATCACGGATTACGTCAACCAGTTCGTGTTTCACAACCAGTCTCCCAATCAGAATCTGAAAAATTAACATGTGCATGTTAACATCATGAGTTCACTCAGGGTCTATATGGGTTTCTAAATGAGGGAAATCACACGTTTAGTCCTGACTTGCTGTTTGTTGACCCTCTATAAATGATTAAGCACAACATGTCCGTTGCTGTCACCTCTCCTACTGTGGACAGCTGATAGCACATTCCTCTGATTATTTGGCTTGAACCACTTACTTTAACATTTATCCTTGTAAAATGGTCATTACCCTAAGTGTGTTCGAAAACCAAAAGTCCACCCTTGCTTGTCTTTCAAACCGAGGGCATATAATTTTTTATTAATATGTAATACAGCGTGAGCGTGCAATTGATAAACAAGCACTGATTCAATTTTTCCCAAATTCTCCCCAGAGAGTTTTCCTTCCCTGAGGCTTGTTTCCCATCCTCGAAGATGTTTCCCAGAACTGGAAAATGCACAAACACATCTGCACTCATGACACATCAGTTTACAGTGGTAAAGGGCAGTCCACAGTCATTGCCTTGGAAACTCAATGACATCTTTTTAGATTTGACTTTGAATGAGCCTAGGACTTGCTGTGGGAACCTGTCTTGCTTTTGATTGATGCTCTTGATGTTTTCTTCTTAATGTGCGCTTATCTGTTCCATACAGACTGATAAGCACAAGATAATATGTTTAACCCTCACATGTAAATATTTAAATGGAAGTATAAATACTGTAAGTGTGTGTTTGAATATGTGTTTTCCATGTTGCATCAGCTGAATGATAAACACTCAGTAAACTGACTGCTGTACATCTATCACTCACAGTCTCATTGTCATTCATGTCTAGGTCCATGACAATATCTGGTTTCACTCACCCCATTTAAAGTTGTTTGTTATTCATTTAAACATTTTTTTTTTTTAAGTAGTACACATAATTAATTTTCATTAACTCGCACTATATTTAAGAAATTGCTCATTTTGGCAGCACATAAACAAAAGCTGATTTTTAAAACCACTTAAAAACAACAGCAACTTGGCACCCCGCGATCAAAACAAGTTCATATTTGGCAACCCTCTTTGTTACAACAAGATGCACATCAGTGTCGCGTTAAAGAAAAGAAAAGAAAGATCGGTCTTTATACAAAATAAGATATTACACGTCATAAGCTGACACACAAAATAAAGAAATATAGAAATAAAACAGCATAAAAGTTTCTGAAACTGCATTACGAGACCTTAACGTTTAAATTTATCCCCTCAAGCATATCAGCTGTTCAACAAAACAACCGTATAAGCGTGTTTTAAACGCGTCTGTACTGTGTAAGATTTTGGAGTGATGGGATAATTAATACAGCTCTTATAAATCACTTGTTCAGAAAGTATGCCATTATGAATGACTTGATTAAATGTAAAGCATTTTGTAATCGATGAGATGAGACGCGACATCCTGTTTTTCTAACGTAGAGGGCAGCAGAATATGAGACACGACCACTGCGTCATTTTAACGCAGATTCCCCTCTTCGCTTCGCATTGAACATTTTGAAAACAATCAATTCGGCCGTTTGGAAGAAATAAGTAAAATGGAATTAAAACGGGATGATTATTTTTGCTGATTTAACATAACCTGTACAGTCCTTCTTATTCTTATTCTTTAAGCGTAAAGATAAAAACACAAACATGTTCTTACCTTGTCGTGTGCTTTCTTTATCGTCTTTGTCTAACTGTTAACATTAACAAACACAACAGCATCTTTAACTACAGCAGGGTCCCCGATACACCATGGGTAAGCGGCCAAAGAAAGTCACGTGATACCGGTAAAATTGTTGTCACGTGGGTGTTTTTGCAAATCAGATAGATCAACCCGTCAGCAGAGCAAGCCCATTTAGGTGCTGCCCTGCAGCCAAAAGCGACCCATTTAAAAGTAATGTGTTCGTGTGTATGTGTTTAAGTTTCTGATTAACGATGGTCCACACCTGATATATTTAAAGTCAGGCGATTTGCTTTAAAGTTAGATAATAGGTTTTGCTTCAGAGGAAAGGATAAAAAGAACAAACAAGCCTAATTCTTTTTTTTATTATTATAAAATTATCTTTATAATCTAAATCAAATGTTATTAACAGTTCTGTTCTGTGTCACTGATTGTCCACAATTTTCTAAAACGACCATGGACCTTTTTGTATTCAACAAAAGGTCTTTAAAGAAGTCTCTTATGCTCACCAGGGCTGTATTTATTTGGTCAAAAAATACAGTGAAAACAGTAATATTGAGAAATATTATTACAAATTAAAATATCTGTTTTATATTTTAATATATTTAAAAATGTAATTTATTCCTTTGATGGCAAAGCTGAATTGTGTCTTCAGTGTCACATGATCCTTCATTCTAATATGCTGATTTGGTGCTCAAGAATCATTTCTTATTATTATCAATGTTGAAAACCGTTGTGCTGCATAATATTTTTCTGGAAACCATTTTTTTTTTCAGGATTCTTTGATAAATAAAAAGTTCAAATGGACATAATTTATTTGAAATATAAATATTTTAACATTTTAAATGCCTTTACTGTCATCAATTTAATGCATCCTTCCTGGATAAAGGTATTAATTTCTTGCAAAAAAAAAAAATCAACCAAAGTTTATAATGTATGTAAGCATATTTGGATAAGGGAATGAGTATTTTAGGTCATGTGAATGGTTACTATTACCGGTACTTTTAATCACATTTTACCTTCACTACTTCATTTTAAATGACCCTGTGGTGTGACAAAATAATGTTGTACTTAGCAATACAAAAGCTCCATGTAGTTTGAGCTTGTAGCTTTCATTGTTCATAATAATTATAATAATTAAAAAAACAAAACAGAAGAATGTCTATGAAGTAGTACGTCACGTCAAAGACATTTCACATCTCATATTGCAATGTGAGTAAAGGCCCATAGCAAGGTCCATTCATGCCCTTTAGTGTAAAGATCATCCATGCAATTAGACAGTCTGTGAGGAGGTATGTGGCATGGCATTGACCTGAGTAATACCACGTAATAACTGTTCTCCAAGAAGTGGATCTTACATATGAGTTGAGGTGAAATGCTGAAGGGACACATACTGTTAAACTGTGGTAAAGACACAACAGATCACAAAACAGTATGAATATTTAATGACATTTCTTATACCATATTCGTTTTTCCATACATGAATATTTTACTCATATTCTTAGTATACTTTATACATTCCGTGCTACATACATAGGGCACCAATCAATACTATTAAATGCTATTAAAAACAATGTCTTGTTGCAAGATACACTACAATCAGAAACTACTGCGTCTGTTGTGCAACATGCACAATTGTAAGTCTAACATCAAAAACATACAACCTTGGAAATGTGTAGTACACACAAAAACACAAGATAAAAGTAGTTATAATAAAAAAACGTAAAATATTTGATGAGTCTATCAAAAGAATATGATATATTAGGCTGAAACAACGGTTTCAATATTTACAGCAACTGAGTGTGAAAGTTGCAAACACTGTTAGGTAAGAATGATTAAAGGAAATAGTTTTACCTTTCATAAAAGTTCCTTTTAAAAATAATCTGGTTTTGTGTTGTTGATTTTTTTTTTCTCTTCAAAGGAATGTAATCAAATCTGTATTTGCCTATTCATCAGAACATTATCATGTTCAAAGTCATTTGAATAATCCCTTCAGTTTCTGAACTAGGAAACAATGGCATCATCAAAACCCTTTATATTGGGTGTCAATTTGATGATAATTTTTAGATTAAAAGTAACAAAACTGCATGGCAGCATACCCTTCTAGAGAATCTGACCTCTCTTCATCTCTTACAGACTTGTCTAAATAAGAACACAATAACAAATCACAACATATTCTTGACACACTATACTGACACACAAATCTAATATCAATCTGATATCAATTGTTTTGTGTGTAGTTACTGCATTTTGCTTTGCACAACACTAATGTAGAGGCATTTTTGATCCAATTTAACCAGCCTGCCACCTCTGGGCAGTTTGAGTATTTTCAGTGGATACTAAACCTAAAGTTGTGGCCACCAAGATAGCAACATTTTCACCAAGACAGGCACAGATATCAAGCAAATGGCGCGTGCGTGCGGTCAAGGTCAAGGCCGCAGTGATGATCTCATATGTCTCACGTGTCACAGCATGTCTAGCAAGTAACACGTCAAGTAGGTTGTTGAGTCGTCCTTCAGTCATGTAGCGAACAATGGCCTCTCGTCTCTCACGCAGAAGTCGACAACAGCTCCTTCCCACAGACAGTTCACATTTAACTAGAGAAAGAGGAATATAGTCAATAGTGTATTCATAAATCTTTTAGATTTTGCAAGAATATTGCAAATTTAGCAAGAATGAACATACTTCGTAGACAAATCAAGTCACTATATAGCGCTTTATACAATACAGATTATTTCAAAGCAGCTTCACAGTGATAAACAGGAAAATAATGATTCAATGATGCAATCAGAGTTCAATTCTGCTGTAAAGCAGCTCTAAAAAGACAACAGTAAAGCTGATTCATTTTGGATCAATAACTGTGTATTTATTAAAAAGAAACCAGGCTCAGTCGGGGTGCCAGTCCTCCTCTCCTTAAATAAAAGATACACTAAATATATACAAAAGTTTGGGGTTTTAAAAGAAATTAATAAATCTATTTAGCAAGGATGCATTAAATTGATCAAAAGTGACAGTAAAAACATGTTAAAAAATATTTCTAATTCATCAAAGATACATGAAAATGTCATGAAAAAGCAGCAACTGTTTTCAACATTGATAATAATAAGAAATGTTTCTTGAGCGCCAAATCAGCATATTAGAATGAGTTCTGAAGGATCATGTGACACTGAAGACTGGAGTAATGACTGTTTTAAAATATATTAAAATAGAAAACAGTTAGTTTAAATTGAAATAATATTTCATAATATTACTGTATTTACTGTATTTTTGATCAAATAAATGCAGCCTTGGTGAAACTTCTTTCAAAAACATTTAAAAAATCGTACCAACACCAAACTTTTGAATGCCTTTACTTTTAACCAGTTACTTCACTGCAACAAAACCATCTATACTACTTACATTTAAATGAACAAAACAAGAATAATTCTGAGAAAGACAAAAACCCTCTGGGGAGGAAACACACTGGACACAGATAAGGCATTAGTGGGCCGGTCATTCAGGAAGCGAGCGAGTACAGTCCCACAGAACTGCTTACTGCGCACATGTAAAGGCACAACACAAACAAGAACTGATACATTTTCTGTGTCCAGGTAGATATGCCAACAGTATGTACACAATATGTACACAAAGCAAAGATTTATTTAGCATAAATACATCAGACAATTTAGACTGACAGAGAGCAGAGCTTTTTCCATATGGATTAAGGTATGCAACAATGGCGTGTTTATGTTTGTGGTCCAAACTCATATGTTGGAAATGTGCGGGACAGGAATGGAGGGAATTAGAGAGATTCAAACAAAACGACTGTTAGGACATATTGGAGACAGAACTAATTTCTCACCCTGGTTGCCAGCGTTGTGTTGTGGGGTGCTCTGAAACAGCGTTGTGGAGGAAACACATGGGGACCTTAAAGATGTGGGACTCTGTCTCTGGGAAATTCCACAATGCCCATTAATCTGAGTGAAACCAAGATCACTGCAGGAGTTACTGGATTGGACTGAACTTTTTCCAGTATCTATAAAAGACATGAGAATGAGTGAATTTAGGGTAATTATAAGACATTTTTAATAAAGTGCAAAATACTATTAAATGAGAGCTCACTAACCCCTAAAGCATCTGATCTGAGGACAACCTCTTGTTGCCATTGGCAGAGAGGACTTTCCTTTTGCCTTCAGTGAAGACACTGGCAGAGTTTCATTCTGTGGAATCACCTTGGAGGTCCAATTTTTTGTGGGACCTTTGCAACTATTGTCCTGCTGGTGGTAAAAAAATAAATAAAAGTCAATTGTCTGAATCCAAAAGCTGTAAGCATGGCCGTACCGACCATTGAGGTCCCCAAGGTGTATAATAAAAGTCATAAAAATAACTGCCTAATAATAACTGTACTTTGGTGCTGCAAAAATGTTCTACAACACAAAGATGACAGACTTTCTCATCTGAGCTGACCAGCAGTTCCATTCCTGGTATTCGGTAATATTTCATCCTTGATTTTATTTCCTTAAACTACATATAATTTATTTTCTAAATATCCCACATCATTAGGCACATGTCAAACCTCTAACAAATCATATTTTCCCACCTCAGTCATTAAAGACCTTTTATTATTTTTTAGTTTTTTTTTAGATTTAAACACTCTTTATTCTCCACCCCGTAACGGACAAAATGGAATTGGTTTAAAAAGGATTTTACATAAAACCACAATTTTATTGTGTTAGTCCTTAAATGCCTTAGAAATGCAAAACACAGTCTTGCTACTGCTAATGTGGCTGCCATTTCTGACTTTGGATGCTTGTCAATGTTTAAGTGCACACATTACATCAAATATTCTATTTATAATAAAATAACGAGTTGTCATGATTTTGTTAAGTATATCTTTACTGAAACCATGACTATTTTTTTATTAAAAACTATTCATCAATGAAGTGAAAAACTCAACCCCGTCACAAATTTTCAACCTCAAAACAATGAGAAATATATAGATATGTGACAAAATGCTTAGTGTACGATAGAAATAAGACATTATTTTATGATAAAAATGATTTAAATGCAATAATTATTTTTATTCATCATAATGGACATACCAAAGTATTGTGAAAAGCTTTTAACATTTCATTTTGGTGAACCACCACTTTAAAAAGTCTGGAGGACTGAAATATTACCGAATCCCAGGAATGACCCGCATGTCAATGTCAAAATGACAGAAACGTCCAATCAAATCAAAGAGTTATCTATTCAAATTTGTCATTTCAAACCTAAATGATATTTTACATTAACATTTTCATGCCATGCGTTTTCTTTTTGCACTGACGCAGAAAAAAATAAAAAAGACTAACATGGTTTTAAAGCAATTGTTATGTAATCTTTGCCTTTCAGGCATCTTAAAATGCACAAATGTAGATAAAGTGAATCATAATCATGTTTTTTCCCAGCGGGCCCCGAACCCCCCAAGCAAGTATTTGGACCTCTGTTTTCCCTAAAATCCTGCGTATGGTCACGGCTGTAAGAAGTGTTATATTTGCACATCATTTATAATGAACACACACAATACAAAATATAGCACTGGACTGAGTACCTGCTCAACAATACCAACATTCTCATACAAAAATGAGAGAACATTTCTACACCCAATCAAGTAAAACCTGCTCACATTAATCGCAGCAGTTGCCTCACCTCTAGGTTATGTAGCTCAATAGGCAACTCCCAGGATGAGCGCATTTTACAGCTCAGTAACCTCCTCTCCTGACACACAGACACACAGGCCACAAATAATCATTAGCACCTAATAAATACACAATCATTCAACTGTCAAATTCTTCACAGCTGTATTAAAATAAATTTGAATTTATACAAGAAAATATTCAAAATGAAGTGTATTCAAATCTCAGACTGCTAGTGAAAATGCTTATCACTGAATACTTCTGCATAACAATTGAGTGGCATGTTGATTAGAAAAATTTACGAATTTTAGAAATGTCTTAGTCAGTTTGTACTCAGTTTGCTTTTGTCACGATCACCAACTGGAGTGCCCTGGTTGTTCACTAGAGGGCATTCCACCCCGGACTATTGCCACACCATCAAGGACTTCATTTCATATAGTTCATTGCCTGGTCTAATCATCCATTATTGTTTAAAGCTGTGTCTCATTAGCTCATTACCTCACCCTATATAAGCCTGATTGCCTCAGTCATTCATTGCAAAGTCTTGTTTAGTGTAACACTGCAATTCTGAGCATGACTGGTATTTTTTTTTTTTAATTTATTTTTAAATAAATCCTTTGCCTGGTTTTCTTGGTTTCCTCTGGTTTTTGCCTGTGACCCTGTTATTGTTTGGACTGGTTACCCGGTATTTATGACCTTTCGCCTGTTTTTGATTATGATTGTGGATTCCCCTTTCAATAAAACTGCATTTGGATCCTCAGCCTTGTGTCTCGGAGCAGTTTGTTACAGCTTTAAACACAGCAGCACTCGAGATGTATGAACACCACAAGTTTTTGTAAAACCTGATCTCCAACATAGCATTTGAGAATGAAAGCATTGTGTGCTTCAATGGAATCAAGAACATCTGACCATTTGAAAAGAGTATATAATGTTTAGATAATTTGCTTATTGGATTAGTGACCAGGAAATCTTATTTCTTCTTAAAGTTTTTTCTTTATTTTAAATGTCTCCTTAAGTCATCATGGAATTAAAATGGATAATTTGTATTTTTTATATTGCAGTGTTATTATAAATTATTTATCCGTGCACATCACTATTTTTTTTTAATTCATGTGCCTTCATAATCTTTAATCAAAAATATTAACTTCCCCTCTAGTAATCCCTATTTATGGAAGCTTGTTTCCGCCACAGAATAAAAAAATAAAAAAGGTAATTGTAACTTTTTATCTCACAATTCTGACTTTTTTTCTCAAAATTTGCGTGATATAAAGTCGCAATTGCTAGATATAAAGTCAGAATTATGAGATATAAACTTGCAATTCTGAGAAAAAAGTCAGTCAGAAAAGAAGTCAGAATTGCAAGTTATAAAATCACAATTATCTTTTTAAATGTTTTATTCCGTGGTGGAAACAAGCTTCCATACCTATTAGCAAACGACAACCATCCAATCAATTCCTGATGGACAAATTTTTTTTTTTTCTTGTTTGAAAAGCTGTTTTACTTGGATATACATCACAATAGAGGAGAAAAGCAGATCTCAGTCTCATTCATGCCAACTTTAAACTTATTTTCAGATTATGATGAAAAAAATATCTGTATAAAATAAAATATATCACCCAACTGTATTTACAACTATTATTAAGCTCATTAATTATTAAACAAGTACCTTGCATTTTTTCAGATGAAGAACATCTTCAGTGAAAGTCTGAGGATCAAACGCTCCCAAAGCTGTCCTTAGAACCACTGCACACTCTGTATGAGCAGAAAATAATAAGTGATGAGCAGATTCTTAAATAACACCTCTAAGCTCCATAAAAAATGCTGTAACTAACCCTCAGCCGATGGGCGTTTTAGAGGTTCACTGTTCAAGCATCTAACGATGAGCTGGGTAAGAGCATGGTTTTGAGGGGTCATTGGTGGCAGAAGGTCAACCTCTAAACCAAGCTCTAATCTGGTCTGAAGCTGATCAATACCTGTATGAAAACAAATGTTTCAGGTCAATGAATGACTGAAAATCCTTGTCCCAGAATAAGACAAGATGCATTGAAGAGATGACAACATACCTTCACATGGACGCTTTCTATTCAGTGTTTCCCACAGCAGAACCCCAAAACTGTAGAATCATTAAAAAGCTCAAATGAACTCAACGATTCGACTGTAATATACAGCTAAAAACACTCTAGAATTTAGAGATAATGCACCTTACCTATATATGTCCGCCTCCACAGAAGGAACAGCACCTTGTAAGACTTCAGGTGACACATAGGCCAGATCTCTGTAACATGGCCCACAGCCATTAGAAGTGGTCAAGATAATGTCTATCTCCTGACCCCAGTCACACAACTACAATGACACACATTTTAAAAGTAAGAAAAATGGTAAAGCATATACACACAAAAAAACATGTTTCTATTTTAAGGAACTTTGGACTATGCATGGCAATACTTTGGCACGGTACTCTTGGTCAAGTAGAACATTAGTAGCTTTCAGGGCTCCGTGAGGCAGCGGAATGGCATGGATATGAGCTAAACCTTCAGCAACATCCAACAAGATCCGAAGACAAAGAGCCATTGAAAGCTCTGGGTACCGGTTTGTCTAAAGAAAGCAAAAAAAGTATCACTTGCAGTTAAATGAAATAAGACTGGTAAGACAGACATTTCCTAACGATAAGAGTTATATTAATGATGATGATGACACAACAGCTACTAAAGTGCTAATCCATTGTATTGGAATGCTATGGTACTATAAAACTGATGTTCGTTGGCACTATTTTTAGTACTGTTACATTACTAGTTGGCTCCCTGCCCAGGGGATTTCCACTCTCTCACTGTCTCACTGTAGAACATGAACACACCTCCACAATCCAAAAACAAACTTTCAAACTTTCTGCGTTAGATAACAGACTCATCAGGTATGTTAACGCACCTGTCTGACTCAAATAATCTTTTAAAATTAAGTATTAAGTGCATTGTTTAAGTCCTGCTTACCTCATGCAGTGTCGAATCTAGAGATCCTTCAGTCATCCAGTCCCACACCAGTCCCACTAGAGAGTGAGTTGAACTTGTGTACACACCCAATGGGACTAGTACTTGCTCAGAGCACACCTGGCCCAACATTCCTACTTTCTTTATCCTGTCAATCCATTTACTGATGTCACACACACACACACACACACACACACACACACACACAAAGCATTTAGGTTTTGTTTTCCATTTCTTGGAAATACCCTGTAAGCTGCACAATGTTTTTACAGAGATTTTACTCCACAAAGCATTGCAATATTTAATAGCATTTTGTTTGAATATTTATTAATATTAACATTAATTCTTCTTCTTATTATTATTATTAATTCATATTAATGCTGTATTAATAATGAATCTACTACAACTTAAATAATATATCTTAATAAATATTAATTTTATTATATATATAGCCTATATTTACTATGCAAAGCACAACAAATAAACGTGCAAAAATCATCTGCCACAGGTATGATAACTGAAAAGGCACTTTACCTATCCTTGATTAACTTGACAGCCACTTTGCTACCTGTCCTTCCGAAATGTCCTCGCAAACACGCACCTACACTCGTTCTGACCAAAACTACGTCTCGCAAGTCCTTTTCATCAATCATCTGCAGATGACTGACCTGAGCCATTCCTCTGGACTCCTCTGCTGGAATGAGTAGACTGAGACTGCTCGACTAGTTTCATTTGCTGTCATTTACTGTCATGGATAGAAAACATCTATAGTCTTTGATAGAAAATGAAAGGAATCGAGAGCCCGGCCCCAGATCGCGTGCTCATGACGTCACTTGTTTATGTCGTGTCTTATTGGCTGAGTTCACAGAAATCCCCGGCTCTTTTTTAAAAAGCCACGTAGTCGTGAAAAACATTTTTGTATGTATGTATGTATTACCAGTTTATACTATTTTATAGTAGAACTATACTATTTTTAAAGCCTCCCACATTCAAGTTTAAAATGACAGGGTCAACTAAAACAGGTCATCGGTGTGGTTTATGAAGCCATTTTAATAAACTCTTAACACATCTAACAACAGCTCATCAAACGAGTTTCATATCGTTTCTTTTTTCCCTTGCCTCTTTTTTTTTGTATGACCACATGAATAACATCAAAATACCTATACAAAATAGCCATACATGGAAGACAATGACAGGGAGTGATCTATTAATTATTAACCTCTCAGCATTTATTAATTTATTTATTTGTTCATTTCTGAATTGTCTCTCGTCATGGTGGACTCATCAGTGTGACTCCATCTTTCTCAACAACCAAAAAAAAAGCTATTTCCTTTTTTTCTCATATGTCTGCCGAAATTGCAAAAAGAGGTGTCTGCCACACACTCGGGGGTTTTCTTTGCAAGGCTAAAGTTTATATTAAGTCACCATTTGCTGATCCCTGTTCAGCGTGACAAGTGAATGGGAAGTGAGATTTCCATCTTACAGAGAAGGGGATGTCCAAAGTGACTGAACTAACAATAGAAAGTGGAATCTTGTGAATCATTTATTGGTTTATCACTTTCACGCTTTCACGTTATCTCAGAAAAAAAAAAAAAAAAAAAAACTATTGTCAATTTAACTTACTTTAGCTATAGGCCTATTGTTATTTTATTTTACTGTTCTTTTGTATATACATAAAACTGTAAAAAGAGATAGCCTATTTAGAATTTATAGCAACAATAAATTATATTAAATAAAGATAACAGATGCAAACAGACACTGAGAATGATTAACACTGTTGAACTGTATAACCTATCCAATAAAACTAGTCAATTCATTGACCATTTTATCCAAACATGATTAAAATGTATCATTACCTGTACAATACATTTGATAAAAAAAAAACTATGAAAGGAATTAAAGTCACTAGGAATGCAATCAATGTCTACACTTCCATGCTATTTGATGGAAAAAATGAACAAATGACTCAATAAAGTAACACATTAAATAAATAAGACATTTAAGACTGCTTTAATATTATACATCATAAATAATTTGCATATTGTCACATTATGCATCTAGTAATTGTACTTTTTTAAATCATTTTTGTCACATTTCTTGTGAATTCACATCAGTGATCCAGTGCAAATGTTTGTAAGTGATTACTCCAATCTCACAAAATTTACACTCAAGAGTCAGTAAAACCCCTTTTACGTAACTTTCCATGGAGGAGCTGCAACTCAGTGAAGAAGTCATAAACAAGGAGTTTAGATGAAAATCAAGTTGAACAAAGGGGAACTTTAACGCAATGCCCATTGTGTAAATATTTTCCATTGAACATCAGAATGCAACACTGGGCTACATTCCCTGTCTACACCATAAAGACAATAGAACATTTAAGCAGTTCATCAAAGAAGTTTGAAAAAGTTTTTGAAAAATACAGCATAAAGAATATAAGAACATTTCCAATGCAATAAATGTACTCTGGATCAAAGACTCAGTGAGTCTTTAATAGCCTACTCATTAAGTTTGGTACAATCCTAATGTGACATCGTACTGAAAGCATTATTTCTTCAATAATAGTAACAGAGTACTAGACTGTATTGTTGTTCATGTATAGTCATTGCTATATGAACATGTTGTGTATTGTTTAGATGCATTCTATGTAATGTCATATACCAAAAGTATCTTATATGATATGTCTTGTTGTTGGAGCAAATCACCAAGAATCACCAAATTCTTTGTAAATGCAACTTATTTGGCAAATAAAATGAATTCAGATTGTGGTAAAGTGTGGTAGTGGTATCCTTCAGGTATATTTTATCTGTTAAGGTGACTGGGAAACTCATGAATATGAATAATGAATGGAGATAAATACAGAAATCTCCTGGTAGAAATATGCTGAAATCCACAAGAGCACTGAGATTAGGGTGATGGTTCGTCTTCCAAACCAACAGTGACCTGGAACATACATCAAATACCACAGCAAAGCCCAGATCTGAATCCCAGTGAGTATCTGTGAAACTAATTAAAAAACTTTGCTTTTCACAAAGAGTCCCAATACAATTTGCATAGAAGAACAGTCAAAAATCCAGTAGGATTTTTTTAATGTATTTTTTTTTTTTTTTTGGGAAAGAAATTTGGAAAAAAAAAAAATATTTAAAATATTATAGACGCTCAGTTGTGCCACTATGTGAGCTCCAAACCCCTGCCACCAGAGGTCGCCCCCCCTGAACCGAATTATTATTTTTAAGATTCAAAATTTGGACACTTTTTTGATAAACTGTGTATTAAATACAAATAAATCTATTCTACCTACACTATTACTGTTTTAAACAAATGCCCAAGGTCTCTTATGTCTTGTAATATGGTTTTTTAAGCAATATATAAAAAGATTTTAAAAAAAGAGATTCATTTTCATCTATAGTTTGTGTTTTTTTAATACAATTGCTTACAACACAGGATATTGTACAAATTATTGTACAAAACATTTTTTTAATAGAAAATTTTCCAAATGTAAAAGAATAGCTGTATAAAAACAGACACACTAGTGGACTGTGTTAATGAAGATGATGCTTCATGCTCAGCTCTGGGTTTTGGGACCAGTAATAGCCTGCTGCTTTGGTTTTGGTTTCGGTTTCAGAAAACCCTTTAATTCCAGTAGATTTTGCATGTATTTTTTTGCACATCTCTGCGGAAGAAGCGTTAACATTTTTGAGTCATCTGAGACCACCTTAAGCACATTAAGCAATGGATTATCTTTTATTTAATAGGATGTCCAATTTAGCTGAATGCTACTATCCCAATATTTATCAAACATGGGACAGTATCAAGACTTGATTTAAAAAAAAAAAAAAATAGAACGAAGAAATTTGCACATCATTGCATAAAATATAATTATTACATGAACAGATGTAAAACAAATTTATATTGTAGATTAAAAATACTGTTTGTATTAGAATTTAAACCTTAACAATTGTATTAGACTTAAACTATGTACGGGCAGCTTTCTCAGACATTCCAACACTTGAGTAGTAATCACGCCCACATGATTTACATTTGACCAATCAAATTAAGTACTGTTACTACAACATTTCAAGATCACCCACCATCATCGCTATACACCAAAAAGCCTGTCCCATTTTAGTCCTACTTTTGCTGACTTCACCCCCTAGGTCATATTCTTATTAGCCAGGCTTCAGTTCTGAGTTAGTTTAACGATTAATAATTCTTTCTGTTGTTTATCATCCTTTGAGTTTTAAACAGAAAATGTTGTCTGTGAAAATGCTGTTAATTATTCTTTGTGGATTTTGAGCATGTGTTGTTTTCATTTTCTGACCCTACATTTCACCTGGTTATTGGAAAAAATACTATGGAAGTCAAGGGGGACCATCAACTCTTTGGTTACCCATATTTTTCAAAATATCTTCTTTTGTGTTCAGCAGAAGAAAGAAACTCATACAGGTATGGAACAACCTGAGGGTGAGTAAATGATCACAGTTTTTTCATTTTTAGATGAATTTTTTTTTTTTTACCAATCTATCTGATAAAAGTCCACGTAAAAAAAAAAAAAAGTAAAAAAGTAAAAGAAAAAAAATCACCAAACACCAATAATATTGATATGATGTATTCCATATTATTATATTCCAACAGAAAAGTAAACTAAAGAGTAAAGTTTGTGCTTTAGTTTGCTTCATTACAAAACTCTGAAGAATAAACGAAAGTGCAACTTATGTCTGACAGAACTAAACAAAATACAGTTTGCTGAACTCGTTTACCTTGATTCTAAAAATAAACATTAAGGAATGCACGTTTTTTGGCAGTTTAAACTTGCACCGTAACACCTTAACTCATCACACACAACTCACTACTTTTTGACTACAAAATGAAATAATTTTTTTTAAATTTATTACTAAAAGTGATTTGCTAGAACTCCTATTTACATCACAATGAATACAGCAGTTTCACACAGTAGAAAAAAAAAGAAGCTAAAGTGCAAGGGTCGCTTGAGAAAACGAAACAAACTGTCATACTCATACTAAGAATATGAATACAGAAATACAGCTTATGACAGGTGAAGCATTTATGCTCAATTACCCAACGCTCTGTGACTCAATGTCATCTGAGGAACTATCAAATTCCTGACCAGCAGGATAAGAAAGTATCTTTACAAATGCCCTTAAGGATAAACTTTCATGGTAAAAACTCTGAAAGAAAAGTGAAATTTGGCAATTTCAGAAAGACACTGTTTGAGCATCACCAGATTTTTAACTCTTTTCATGAGTCTGTAGCATATGCTGTTTTGAAGATCCAGAACTGCTCCCATCTGAACTGGAGTCATCTTTCTTTTTCATCCGCTCAAGAGCATAGAATCGTAGCATGAGAAAAAATCCTGTTAGGATACATGGGAATTTGATATTATCAAGCAATTCTTTCATAACAGAATGGAAGCTAATGAGTTAAATGCAAGATTTCTTAAGTAATGATAACAAAAGGAAACAAGTTTGAGGGCTGTTTTATTTTTAAATGCCGCTACAGGAACTCAACTTACATTGACACAATAGCCTAGCCATTATTTGACCTTGTGTATTTTGTGATCGAGCATTCAAGAAAAAGCTTACCTTGTAAGGAATTGATAATACAGAAGAGGAAAAGGGTGACCTCTGAGAAGGGGCCAAAATCGAGGAAACCGAGGCCCCACGTTGTGCCAAACAGACAGGTGAGACCCCAGATACTGAGAAAAGCCACGTGAATCTTCTTCCAATCGGGGCGATTGCGGATCTCCCTCACCACAAGGAAAAGCATGATTGCACCAGAGCTCACCACAATAGCCAGTAAGCCAACATTAATGATGTAATGGGCCAATCGGCTGTTGTTACTGTCCAACATCCAGCACCTGGATAAGCAGAGAAAAGATTATTTTAATTCTTGTATACTGAATGCATGGTTACATCTAAGTAGTAAATATCTCTTCTTACATGCGGTAAGGACCGGTGATATTTTCACTTGGTACAATGTTCCTTTCGCCATAAATATCCCCTACTGAGAGCAGTATACCGACTAGCAGAGCTGGGAGACCTATAATTGGAAAAAAAGAATTGTTATATAAATTAAAAGTTAATTACTACATTTAAACTCATATCAATACTCCTAAAGCAGATGGAAATGCCATTTCTGCTTGTTTTAAAATAAATAAGTAAATAAATAAATTCTCACCAAATCCCCCCAAGTAAAAGACCCATGGAGGAGTTGAGCTGAACACCTTACGGACTAACAAGAAAGTGTGAAACACTTCCATAGCCATCCAGCAGAGGGTGCTGAGCAATGAGTAATGCAGAAGAGCTCCCGTTATCTCACAAACTGTTTTATTTCCAAGATTGGCCATTGTACCTGTAAGAATGAAGAACAAGCACAAAAGAAATATTGCCACCACCAGACCACGATGTACCAGGGAGGTCTGGTTTTTCTTCCCTTTTCTGGAATTCAGAGACAAAAAAAAAAAGACAAAAACAATGGGGGTGAGATTCAAAATAGATTGTTTTTTTCACTGAACAAGCTTTTTTTTAAATTTGTGATAGTGTAATAAATTCCAAGTCAATGAAGTCATAGTTACCTGCGTTTACAGAGCCAATAGAAGAGAACTAAACAGCTAACTAAAGACACGGCACAGCCCACAGCGGTAATGAACGTCAGAGCTTTTAGATGGCGAACTGTAGCCTTCTGTTCCACTTGCTAAAGCATTGAAGAAAACAGACATGGTATGTATTATTTCTTTTTATATGGTATAATCTGTTAACACACTCTCCCATTGGCTATGCAAATTCCCAAGAATGAGAGAAATAACTTTTATTTATAAAATCTGGCTCTCAGTGTAAAATATTACCAGCAATGAGTAAAACTTTTACTTAATTTTCTTGGTAAACTCACCACAAGAATAGCAAAGTATGTAAGGTGATTGCAGTGACATTCTGTCTCTCTTTCATTGATTTTAACTGTCGCACAGCCCTCATATCTCCAATTCACTTCATTGTCTGCAGCGAAAGACATCAGAAGAACAATTAGTAATTGCTTAAACATTTTCTTGATGTCAAACATGAACATGAAGACTTAACCTTTTCTTGTGTCCCATGAAACACATCTTCCAGAACAGTTAGCCTGTGGAATGAAACAGAAGAGGATAGGAAGAGAGTGGCTTGGCACATATACAGTACAGTTTGGAAATTCATCATAGCTATTGCAAACTGCTGTCATAAATTCTGTATGGGGGCCCTTGTGATTTAGATGCCGAAAACAAGATGAGTAATCTGATGTTTATCAGGCTTCACCTGTTAAGGAAATGGCAGACATTTAGGGTGTGTTGACACTTGTAGTTCGGTTCTCTTGTTTGTTTTTTTTGGGGGGGGGGGGGTTTGGTCCAGATTTGGTCCAAATACATTTAGTCCTGGTTTGCTTAGCGTAAAACAAAAAAAACAGCTTTTTATTTTAGAACGGAACTTGCTGTGTGCTGGGCTAAATGCACTCATTATAAAATGTGTAAAATAGTCAAAACAGTCAGGAATTCCTCCGTTGCACACACAAATGAAGATCTGCTGCAAGGAGACAGTTGTTCCGACGTCTGTAATGGGCAACATAGCTCCTATGAGGAGAAGGTTCAGGTATGCTTGAGCATTCTGTCCTTTATAGGGTTACATCTTGTGATACAAGTCTTTTTTGGTTAGTTTAGATGTCTTTGGCCCATGTTGCATTCATATTTTACTCAAAAGCTTCTTTTGGGAGCTGTTTGTTTGTGGCGCACCAAGGTTCGGATGGCACTCTTATTCAAATGAACCGTACTATCAGAGCAATTGCACCAGAGTTTGCCTTAATCTAACCAAGTGTGAACACATCCTCAGTACAAAAATGATGTGAGCTACAGTTGTTGCTAAGCTTATGAATAGCACTTTATCACCATAACAAACATGGTATAACTTAAAAATGTATTAAAAAATACTACTGAACATGCTCAAACATACTCACTGGTAAGGGAAGGTGATGGAACCGGATTTTGACAGGATCTGTGAGGTTTTGGATGATCTCATTCTCCACAGAGAGTCCAACTATGTCACCCAGAAGAGTTGAATCAGACGGTCCCCCCTATACAACACAAACACTGTTGTATCATACTGTACATAGCTCCACATGATTTATTTCTGCTTGATATTGTCATACCTGAAATAATTTCTGTTCCTTGTAGTAAGTGCACACCACTTTGGATTTGATTTTTGATTTCGATTTCAGGCAGGAGGGAAGATAAACGGAGGGTATCATGTTTGGGGCTACAGTTCGAGGGGCCTGGAATGCAACACATATTTATTCATATGGAAGAAAAAGACCTTTCTGTGACTGAAAGATTATTTGAACTCTGATTATAAAATGTGAATGTCATTTACTGGCAGAGTTAAATTGAGTCCTGTGAAGCCATCTTCCATCTCAATAACTGTGCTCTGAGCGCAAGGTAGATCCACACGGCCTGTTGTATTGGATTTCATCACTACATTCTCTATCCTGCAAACATGCAAAAACACACATGATCACTACAACAGATACAAAAATATTCACATGATTATTCAGCATGATCATTAAAAGATACAAGAGCTAGTATAATATAAGGCATAGATTCTGTCTGCACTATCTAGAAAGTCAGATGTATACGAATTGCATCAATGCCACAATCCCACCACAATTTTCGTTCAAAGAAAAATGTTTATTTATAATATTTTACTGTGAAGGGTGTGTATGTTTGATGGTTACAATACAAACCACCTAAAACACTTATCTATTGTAACCACACAAATAGTATCCACCCATTTCTGCACTTAACAGAGTATAAGACGATTCTCATTTAAACATTTTAATAAGATGGCTCAGCATATTAAACAAACATGCACAATAAATGGGATGTATATGAAATAAATAAAATGTTGACGTGATACATGTATTCAAATTCCAATGATGCATTTGACAGTCCATGCCTCAATGGTATAAGTTAGAAAGCCATTCTAAGCATTGGTTTAGTTTCCTGTTTGCGGCTCAACCTCTGTTTTTCACTCAGACTTAAGCTCATCATGATCGTGCTCTTATAAGCATGCACAACATCCCCTCTTGCAGTCTAAACCTGATAAACATCAGTTCATGACACTCTAAAGTAACAGTGAAACTACCAAACTAAAATAAAATGATGACTGGCTCACATGTTTGCTCCTCTGGACTTCTGACTTGCCTCATCACAGAACTTCTCCTCTGAAAGTGGGAAAACAGATGAAAAATACTGAAACCAAACTAATTACAAGCTCAGAAATGCTAAACTCACAAGTGAGCTCACTCAGTGTAACTTTTGATATCTGTATAAAAACTTTGACAAAAATTAACATATTAAATTAAAGGTTCTTACTGCAGTTGATTGAATCCCCTTCAAATGTATATAGTTCCACGACATCATGCCTGATGATATCACCATGGGTGCTGCCATTCACAATACCATACAGACCAGCATTTTTCTGTTCCCCTTGTGAGAGGTCAGTACAGCAGGTTCCTTGAAGGCCTTTTGGTTCACACAGAATGTGATTTTTTCCATTCACCTCCACTATCAGCAGGTCCAGCAGTGGCTCCCAGATCACACAGAAATGACTTTGATTTTGAAGAGGGTTTGAATCTAGCTGAATGGATGAAGATTGTGTGCACTTCGCTGTGATACTGCCCCGAATAGAGAGTGTGCTCTCACTGGCTGAAATCTCAATTTCCTTACAGCCTGTTCTCAAGTCATATTTCAGATTTCGGGATGCGTTGCCATGGCGCCATGTTCCACACATCTTAAAGTCTCTGTCATTCTCTGTTGTTGCTGGACAAAATATGGTAAATAAATAAATAAAATTAATATAAATAAATGTTATCAGCAAAATGTATTGATTTGAATTCTAAAGGTATTTCTAACAAACTATCCAAAATATTACATTTTACATTGCATTTTCGTTCTAAAAATAGATTGACTAAACAAGATGCTAACAGTAATCCACCATCAATATGCAACATAATTTCACTTTCTTGGTCACCGCCTACTTACCTAGACCCAAACTGAACAAAAGACAGATGATCATCCACATTCTTACAGACTTTTGGTTCTGCTTCATTGTAGCTCATAGATGATGCCTGAAAAGCAACAGAGAATTCAGTTAGAGAGAAATGGAAAAATGCACAATGAAATGCCTCAGTAGAGCCATTTTTCCCAAATGAATATGAAATCATGTTATCAATATCTTGGCTGTTCCTTCCTCTTACTACCTTTTTAATAAAAGATACATGTCTGCATTATCTGTGTAAAAAAAACAACAACAACGACGAATTTCCTTTTCACAAACTCACTATTGAGATAAAGAGGCAGCCATTCAGCAACACATCTATTCCTGGACTCTTATCAATGAGAACACCTACATGCAAGGGTAAAAATACTTTCTGATGCATGCTAGACTGCAACTGCCATCTCTTATCCATAAGAACAGACTTTCCTTTGCAACAAAGTGACTATTGTGGTCATACAGATATGATGCCATCTTTATGTCACAATTTTTGTTTCATTTTGTGTAGTAATACACAAGTCCTCATGGTCAAGACAAAGAGCATGTCTCAGATTTACAATAAAATGAATTATAATACACAGCCAGTCCCAATGTGCTAAACACACAGCCAGTGACAGTGGATGAGTCAGCATGGATCATTGAGGCACACAACACATCAACAAGTCACTTCTGCAAATTTGACAGTGTTAGAAACTGATGTTTTTTTTCTCACTTTGGACAGACACCAAACAACTGTGATATTGCAGTTTTAAAAAAAATGTGGGTAAGCATTCAAGAAGCTCACGTCATTGCATGTACAATAGAATACCAGAATATCATTTCAGACTGAAACGGATGAAAATGAAACGGATTCTCGAACAAGAAAAAATGTAAAATGTCATCAGAGAAGAGATGTCGCTGCAAGAGGGAGGGGGAGTTACTTTGATTAAAGATTAAGAGGGTACATGACTTCTAAAAAAATAATGATGTGCACAAATAAATAATTTATAATAAATACTGCAATATTCCATAAAAATAAGAATTGTCCATTTTGACTTCATGGTGCCCAGATGATGGGCTTAAGAATAAGACCACAGGGTTAAACAGTGCAGTGTGACGTTTTCACAAATAAAGTCTAACCTTCTTGTAAATAACCATAGGTTAAATGATAGATACTTTAACACTTGAATTAGTTCTCACTTATATAGTGCAGATATATTGTGTTGCTTTTCTGAATGTTGACCTTTACATCTTTCAGAGATATGAGCCAAATCAGTTGAAATGAAACGGCAGGAGAATGTAGCACACTGTTAAGATCAAACACCACTGTGGCTTTCCTGCATTTACCAACTTTGAGTGCAAATATGCGTCAACCTGTTGTGGCAGGCATTATGCACAACATAACATCTGCAGATACTCGATTTGGTCTGACGACGAAACTACATTTGCTTTACCACTGCTGCTGCTACTATTATGAGATAGCGTGTTCTAGAACTACTAAACTGCTATGAAAATGCATGCATGCATGCATACATAAACAAAAAGAATCAGAGACACATATGGGAGAGAAAAAGGAGATGAGAGATAATAACATAAAATGACTGCCATCTGTGTCAAGAGAACAATGATAAACATATCTAAACAGCAAATGTGCACATAGTGTATATAATATACTTCCTTTTGCCATACTGAGTTTACAGTTACACTTTACAGTTGACAAAAACGTATGTGTTTAACTCATTGCGGGTAGTGGAATATGTGCGAGACAATTCTAACACTTTAGCAACAAATATTTTTGGGTTTAAGAGCAAGCTGCCTATATTAATGCATAATTTTGCACATTTTGGACACTATGACATTTTCAAAAAATTATTCTTTCTTTGCAATTTTCTATCAGGCCCCATCAATGAATGTTCCTGCCATGCAAACTACTTGGACACACATCAGTCTTTACAAGTGTAAACAAGCAATTGACAAAAATACAAGCAATGAAAATAAAATAGTTTATAATTTAGTCAAATTTTACAATGGAGTAAAATATACAAACCCGATTCCAAAAAAGTTGGGACACTGTACAAATTG
Source organism: Coreius guichenoti (assembly GCA_039654105.1). NCBI lineage: Eukaryota > Metazoa > Chordata > Actinopteri > Cypriniformes > Gobionidae > Coreius > Coreius guichenoti. Next base: position 38,069,871 of record CM077168.1, on the reverse strand, counting down.
TGAATAAAAACAGAATGCAATGATGTGGAAGTTTCAAATTTCAATATTTTATTCAGAATACAACAGATGACATATCAAATGTTTAAACTGAGAAAATGTATCATTTTAAGGGAAAAATAAGTTGATTTAAAATTTCATGGCATCAACACATCTCAAAAAAGTTGGGACAAGGCCATGTTTACCACTGTGTGGCATCCCCTCTTCTTTTTATAACAGTCTGCAAACGTCTGGGGACTAAGGAGACAAGTTGCTCAAGTTTAGGAATAGGAATGTTGTCCCATTCTTGTCTAATACAGGCTTCTAGTTGCTCAACTGTCTTAGGTCTTCTTTGTCGCATCTTCCTCTTTATGATGCGCCAAATGTTTTCTATGGGTGAAAGATCTGGACTGCAGGCTGGCCATTTCAGTACCCGGATCCTTCTTCTACGCAGCCATGATGTTGTAATTGATGCAGTATGTGGTCTGGCATTGTCATGTTGGAAAATGCAAGGTCTTCCCTGAAAGAGACGACGTCTGGATGGAGCATATGTTGTTCTAGAACTTGGATATACCTTTCAGCATTGATGGTGCCTTTCCAGATGTGTAAGCTGCCCATGCCACACGCACTCATGCAACCCCATACCATCAGAGATGCAGGCTTTTGAACTGAGCGCTGATAACAACTTGGGTTGTCCTTGTCCTCTTTAGTCCGGATGACATGGAGTCCCAGTTTTCCAAAAAGAACTTCAAATTTTGATTCGTCTGACCACAGAACAGTTTTCCACTTTGCCACAGTCCATTTTAAATGAGCCTTGGCCCAGAGAAAACGCCTGCGCTTCTGGATCATGTTTAGATATGGCTTCTTTTTTGACCTATAGAGTTTTAGCCGGCAACGGCGAATGGCACGGTGGATTGTGTTCACCGACAATGTTTTCTGGAAGTATTCCTGAGCCCATGTTGTGATTTCCATTACAGTAGCATTCCTGTATGTGATGCAGTGCCGTCTAAGGGCCCGAAGATCACGGGCATCCAGTATGGTTTTCCGGCCTTGACCCTTACGCACAGAGATTGTTCCAGATTCTCTGAATCTTTGGATGATATTATGCACTGTAGATGATGATAACTTCAAACTCTTTGCAATTTTTCTCTGAGAAACTCCTTTCTGATATTGCTCCACTATTTTTCGCCGCAGCATTGGGGGAATTGGTGATCCTCTGCCCATCTTGACTTCTGAGAGACACTGCCACTCTGAGAGGCTCTTTTTATACCCAATCATGTTGCCAATTGACCTAATAAGTTGCAAATTGGTCCTCCAGCTGTTCCTTATATGTACATTTAACTTTTCCGGCCTCTTATGGCTACCTGTCCCAACTTTTTTGGAATGTGTAGCTCTCATGAAATCCAAAATGAGCCAATATTTGGCATGACATTTCAAAATGTCTCACTTTCAACATTTGATATGTTATCTATATTCTATTGTGAATAAAATATAAGTTTATGAGATTTGTAAATTATTGCATTCCTTTTTTATTCACAATTTGTACAGTGTCCCAACTTTTTTGGAATCGGGTTTGTATATAAACGGATACATTATAAACATATATTTGTTGCTTTTCCATAAGCTAAAAGAGAGCTTACTATTAACCATTTAACAGGTTTTTACCATAGCATAAAATTACAATAATTTTTACAGTATACATTAGGTACACCTGCTCATTAACGCAAATATCTAATCAGCCAATGACATGGCAGCAACTCAATGCATTTAGGCATGTAGACGTCTGAATCCAGCAGTGGTGTAAAGTATTTGAGTAAATGTAATTAGTTACTGTACTTAAGTATCTTTTTGGCTACTTTGTAGTTGTACTGAGTATCAAAGATATTAGCAACTTTTACTCTCTACTTGACTACATCTTTGAACAAGTAAATGTACTTTTTACTCCAATACATTTGTGTTGAGTAATGCAATTACCAGAGGTGGAAAGAGTAATAAAATATTCTACTCAAGTAAAAGTACTATTACTTCAATGAAATTTTACTTAAGTACAAGTAAAATTACCGGTCTAAAAATCTACTCAAGTAAAAGTAAAAAGTAGTTCATTTAAAATTTACTCAGAGTAAAAATTACTGAGTTACTTTTTTTTAACAGTGGGGTGTGGGACTCTCCCGTGTAGGGTTGTAATAGAATGAGATTTTCACGATATGATAACCATCTCAGAAAACCTCAGTTTCTCACAGCATCACGGTATTAAACAATTATTTAATAAATAAACTGTATTACTAAATTATGGTTATTATTATCATCTGTTAAAATGGCCGTTAAATAGATAATTTGGTTGAACAAATGCTTTATTATAACAAATTTGAAGCCATTTGTTTGTTTTGTTTGTTAAAATTTCAATAAAACATGTCTAATCAACTAAATTCAATAAATTATTATGAATTAGATTAACAACTTATTTTTATCATTAATTTATTAAAATGTTTAAGAATAATAGTCCTATGAAATTTTTCTTTTTATGATTTAATACAAATATATTATCAAAAACGGTGGTAATCAAAAAAAAAAAATGTAACACTTTTATCCTTTTATTTTTTTGCAAAGTGCTGCAAAACAGAGATTTACTAAATTAAACCATGGATTAAAAATATATATTCTTAAATAATGTTTAAATTATGTATTATTATTACTGTTGTTATTATTATTATTATTATTTTGACAAGAACATTCTATTGTTGGCCTACAATAGTAATATATTTCTGTCATAATTTCTTCTAGTTAAACCAAACTTTTATTTTGACGGGTTGTAGTGAAGACCTGTTTCAGTGTTTTTGACAATGGTTTTTATTCAAATAAAATGATGAAAATGCTAATTAGGGATTCTCTTAGCTCTGGAAATGTTCATGTGTTCATTTCCAAATATGGTTTGTGAGACGTTATAAACACCATGAGCATCACGCTTACTTGAGTATGTAGTAGACGAAACAGCACTCATTCACACAGAGACAGAACAAGCAGATCATATATTCATATAGCAGTGTTTTGCGCTTTAATATTCACAGACCATGTCGCGATTTGATTTCTTGTACAGCTCTACTTTCGATTTATTCATTCATCCATCAGTTTGCGTGTTTTACGTGACATCTGCGTTATACTGTAAATTCAATTTTCATGACTGGATTCCGGGATTCCCTCTGCATCACAGAAATCATTCGGCCTTAAGTTATAAACATACCTCTGTCTGCACAGAGGGATGGTGTTCCCGAACATGTTCTATGTGTTTCCTCCTTTTGCAGCCACTTTGCATCCACACTTTTTTGCAAATTGGATATCCTCCAGGACATTTTTTCTATATCCAAAGTATTTCCATACTAGCCAGGGGTTCACGACGGCATTTCGCTTTCAATTGGTTCTGCATCACTGACGTCCGTCTTGTCCGTCTCTATCTTTTTGTGATTTTTGCGCCTTTGTTCTCTCGCCCTTCAATTCAATGCAGTAGTTTTCGGAGCGCGATTTTCCCACTTTGTATTATTTATTTATTTATTTTTACTCAGTAACGGATATGGTTTAAAATGTAGCAAAGTACAATACTTCAAACAAAACATACTTAAAAGTAAAATTACAGATTTTTAAAACTACTTAAAAAAAGTAGAAGTACACAGAAAAACTACTTAATTACAGTAACGCGAGTAAATGTAATTCATTACTTTCCACCTCTTTCAATTACATATTACATTTTGCATGGCACTTAACTTTTTCTGCAGCAGTTAGTTTCTGCTATAAAGAAGCGAAATCGCCATCTAAGGGCATTGAAGGTACTATATCTTGTGTGTTTTGCCTTTACTCACCCAAACATGTCAACAAGGCTACTTTACATGAATGTGAGTGCATTAGCAGGGAGTTGCTGAATCGCAGGTGTTTGATTTATGAGATAAGGTCATGACTGCAGCCGGTGATGAGGCTGAAACCAGCACATCCAGTGCAAGAAGGCTTTGACTATTTCATTTTACTTAACATTATTTTATGTTTCCGCTATATTTACGAGACCTTTCTGAAGGATATTGGTTTACTTATGGCCTTTTTGTGCACTTGAGCTTAACTGAGACTTGAAAGTTTGTAGACGTCTAAGCTAGGCTGTTGTGTCGACCTTGATTTATTGCAATATTGAGGTGTTCAGTTTTATTTTGATTTTAGAAAATAAACATAATTTCTCATCTCACAAATCAATTGATTCTTATTTTCACTGGCATGTCTCTCAGGTGTCGAGGACTAGTTGAGCCTATATTTAGTATGAGTAAAATACTTAGATACTGTTAAAATCAGATACTTTAAGACTTTTACTCAAGTTGTATTGGAACTGGTGACTTGTAATAGAGTCATTTTCGCTGTAAGGAATCTGTACTTTTATTCAAGTATGGTTTTCAGGTACTCTTTACACCTCTGGAATCCAGTGATCATCAAGTCACATCCTGTCTACTGAGATACCTTTAACTGATTGATTTTTGAAGGCATATGTATCCTTCGCTGCCTATGATATCCCACAATCCTGTGCGTTCCATTCTGCAACAGTTGAGCTAAAAAATAAAGAAGGCATCTGAAAGTTGCAGTTGGTGGTCAGTTTGTGTGGAAATGTATGTTTTTCACCAACGCTTTCCACTTTTGATGTCATTCTAGCGAGAAATTAGTATTGTAGTAATTAAATATTCTCTTAGTTCTCACCAGAGCTCTCTTTATTTTGTTGTAGATCATTAAAATTGTGTTGTCTCAGAAGACTGTCCAAAAAAAAGTTTCAGCAGATACCTTTGTGTGCAAAAGCTGCCTGCAAACCCTTACGAAAAAGTATAATTCAAGTTAATTTTATGAAGTATACTTAAGTAATGTTCAAGTATATTTTTAAGTATACTTTATGTAGTAAGTATACTAATATCAATGTACTAGTAGTAAACTTGTAAGTGTACTATTTCAATACTGCTTGGGACTAAATTGGTCCAATTTTGGTATATAAAAGTATACATTTAAGTGTACTATAAGTGTAACTGTAGTAAACTTTAAGTGCACAACTAGTTCACAACTAGAGAAAGTTGAAGAAACTACATTTCTCATTTGCACTGCATACTACAAGTGAACTTATAAGTATACTAATAGTTTACTATTTTTGTCACGATCCTCTGTGAGAGTGCCCATGATCACCACCAGAGGGCACTCCACCTTGGACTATTTCCACACTATCACAGACTACACTACCCATAACCCACTGCCAGCACTGATCAACCATGATTGCATTTAGCTGTTACTGATAAGCCTTGTAACCCTGCCTACTCATTCATTCCCTGTGAAGTACTGTAGCCTGTATCACTACATTTCTGACCCTTGTTTCTTGTTTCCTGGATTATTGTTATTTCTTTGTTCTCTGTATTTCCCAGTTTTGCCTTCACCTGGATATTCTCTTTATTTGGACTGCTCATCTGTGTTTCGACCTTTGCCTGGCTTTTGTGTATGCTTTGGATTTCCCCATTAAACTGCATTTGGATCCTCAACCATTCGAGCCTTGGAGCAGTCCGTTACAATTTAAATTTTTTTTTTTTTTTTAGTTTTGTTTGAGGTATACTCTTAGTAAAACTACTAGTTTAGTAGTTTGTAGTTTAGTTTGTAAGTTTTCTTTAAGTGAACATATCATACTGTACTTATAGTTTACAATATATTATATATTTCTATAATATTTTTGCACTTTAAGTATACTACCAAGTTCCTATTTAGGTATTAATTTTTTTTAACTTGAAATATATCTTTAACTGTACTTTAACTCTAGTTTTGATTTATATGCTGTTTAATGTTTGATGATGCCGTTGTTTTATATTTGCTTAAGCAATCTGCTAGCGCTCATTTGTGCTTTTTCTTCACCTGTGTTTTAATCCGGAGATTCTGTACTAGAAGATGCGTAATAGCGCTCCCAAATGTATAACAGTGAAAACATGGATAGCCAGAAAATTCAGTCAGTGGCCGGGAAAGAGTAAAGTAGATTTTAAGTAAATTCCTATGTACACTACCAGTGGACTAGCATGCACAAAAATTCAGAAACTCCGAATTAGGAACATATGTGTTTTCTTTTTTAAAATCAATATTTTCAAACAATGTAAGCAAGCTTATAAGACAGTTTTACATACTATGTGAAAAAAGTATTTAATAGGCTGCTCAATCAAAAAGAGTAAACACAACTACAAGCCAAGTATACTTAGAATACTTAATTATACTTTTAAGTTTATCTCAATCAAAAGATTAAGTACATGTATAGTCCAAATATACTTCAGTATAAGTCAAGTATACTTGAGTGCAATTTTAAGTATATTTCTGAGAAGTACATAAAAAGTAGACAAAGTATACGTTCTTATTTTTAGTTTAAAAGAAGTATACTAGCATACTTGAATAAATGTCTTTTTCGTAAGGGAAGTCATTGCCTGATAGGGCAGCGAGACAACAAGTCAGCTGCCTAAAGCAGCCCTTTCAGATGCAGCCCTGGTCAACTCAAGACAATCTGCTGAAGTTCAAACTGAGCATCAGAGTGGGGAAGAAAGGTTATTTAAATGACTTTGAACATGGTGCGGTTGTTGGTGCCAGACAGACTGGTCTGAGTAGTTCAGAAACTGCTGATCTTCTGGAACTTTCATGCACAACCATCTCTAGGGTTTACAGAGAATGGTCCGAAAAAGAGAAATATCCAGTGAGCTGCATTTTTGTGGGCGAAAATGCCTTGTTGATGCCAGAGGTGAGAATGGTTTGAGCTGATATAAAGGCAACAGTAACTCAAATAACCACTCGTTACAACCAATGAGTACATGCAGAAGAGTAGAAGAGCATCTCTGAATGCACAATAACTCAAACATAGAAGCAAATTTCAATATCAAAATATTTTGCTATAGCGCTAAACAAGTGAACACAATAAAACCACACAGTAGCATCCATTAAAGGGTTAGTTCACCCAAAAATGAAAATTCTGCCATTAATTTCTCTCCCTCATGTTCCAAAAACCTGTAAGACCGTCGTTGATCTTCGGAACACAAATTAAGATATTTTTGATGAAATCGGAGAGCTCTCTGATCCCTCCATAGACAGCAAATTAATTACCACTTTCAAGGCCCAGAAAGGTAGTAAAGACATTGTTAAAATAGTCCACGTCAGAACGCCAGCTTACCATTGGCAACGCTGTTCAAGTGAGTACCACGACGCATGCATGTGATGCTGACGCAGGAATTAGCCAATGGTGAGCTGCCGTTCTGCCGTAGAACTAGGAAGCGCTGGACTGTATTTACAATGTCAACAGCGAAGAGAAGAAGAGAAGAAATTGTTCAATAAAGTCGTTATTTTTGTTTGTTTTTTGCGCACAAAAAGTATTCTCGTTGCTTCATTACATTAAGGTTGAACCACTGTAGTCACATGGACTATTTTAACGATGTCTTTAGTAGATGGGCTACAGCAGCAGAAGACCACACTGGTGTCACTCCTGTCAGCTAAGAAGAGGAAACACAATTCACACAGGCTCACCAAAATTGGACAAAAGAAGATTGGAAAATTGGAAAAAAATTAGTTCACTATACTCTAATGGCCTCCACAGTCATCAGATCTCAATCTAATAGAGCACCTTTGGGATGTGGTGGAACGCAAGATTCTTATCATGGATGTGCAGCGACAAATCTGCAGCAACTGTGTAATGCTATCATGTCAATATGGACCAAAATCTCTGAAAAATGTTTCCAGCACATTGTTGCCACAAAGAATTAGGGCAGTTCTGAAGGCAAAAGGGGTCCAACCCGACACTAGCAAAGTGTACCTAATCAAGAGGCCGGTGAGTGTGTATATACACTGTAAAAATTATTGTAATGTTATGTTAAAAACCTGTTAATTGGTTAATGGTCAACTCTCTAGAGTTTCAATCTCTGAAATTTGTCTTTGTCCAAACATGTCAGCAATGCACTGTATAAAAATTACAGCCCATGTAGCTATAACAGAGTAGCCTATTGACTAGCACTGAGAGTACCCAGTTCCTCTGTGCTATGTTTGAGAAGGGTGCGTCTATGCCTCCGCCCTTTCTGGCCCGCTCTCCCTCTGCCATTGTTCCAGCTATGTGGACCTCACAGCAGTCAAAGAATGTCCCTTTTCTCTCCAAGCACCACTGAAAGGAAGCTGGTGAAGTCCATTTATACAGGGAGCATGTTGCCCGTTTTAAACAGTGCAAATAAAGGAATTTTTGTTCAAATGTCTTACTATGTTATGTTATTTCCCACTCTACAGCCATAAAAAAAAAAAAACCATGCACAATCATATAACACTTCCTCTTTTAGTTATAATGACTCTGGGGAAATTTTAATAACCTCTGTGTTTTTAACTCATGAGTCTCCATTCCTGCTACCTGAATTTCCTTCATAAAAATTGAAGTCCTACATATAAGCCTCAAGAGAGATAAACCACAGAAGACTTGTGTTTCTACAGCTGATGTTGTATCTAGCAACCCGCACAGAACAAGAATGTGAACTTTGAGATGAACTAGGTCAAGCTATTGTGATTTTCCTTTGTGACATCAGTGCCAGACAAAAAAAGAGAGAGGCCTTTCAGCTCGCTTCATTCTGAGCTGAACTGACAAGTAGCAGGGACTGAGGGCAAAGGTCTTTCGACCGTTTAGTGGCAACAGCATTGAAGCTAAGTTGCACTACAGTGAAAAACCCGCTGACGTTGAGCAAATCAACCACCATGGCAGGCAGGAAAACCAACATACACTACAAGACGTAAAGAGAAGCTAAAACAAAAACATCTTTAATTGCAATTTAATAAGCATTCCACCAATTCGTAAAGAAATTCTTAGATTCTTATGAATCTAAATTCAATTTGAATTTGCAGAAATAATAAAAGCATATGACAGTTGTAGTCACAGGCTCAATCTTCTCAGTCAGTTATAGAAGGCATATAAAAGGGAGCATTCCTTTCTATTGAGGTGGACCGACTGGGGGGGGGGGTCTCAGTCTCAGTGTGTCTTTGATTTGTTCATAGCCTCGGAGTAAATATGTGGCTGCTGCTGCTCCTCCACCTGCGCTCCAATTTCCCCAAGGAGATCCATGTCTCATATATTACTGCAGTGAGTGTGAAATGTTGAAACGAACATGAAAATAGAGAAATGCATGAAGAAAACAGATAAACTGCATGTTTATCTTATAAAAGTCTAACACTGTGAAAGGTAATTGCATGTTAAGATGTGTTAACATTAGATGTGTTAATGTGTTTTGACGCGTATTTTGGCCAACCCAGCCCATTTGTGAATACAAAAGAATAACGGAGCTAGCTGTCACAACAAGGGCTATATCTCAGGTTGATTACACACGTGTTTTCTCGTGCAGTGCATTCATATATTGCTCTTAAGCCCTTGTTATTTTGAATAATTAGAACCCTTCAAACTTAAATTTCAATATCAAAATATTTTGCCATAGCTCTATAGCTCTAAACAAGTAAACACAATAAAACCAAGGCAATGGTCAACTATATAATGATAGATTTTAACTGAATGGTTAAACGGAAAAAGATTTTGTTCATAAATATCAGGCCGGGGTAAGTTGTCACATTTCCATTATCATAATAAGTTATTATTGTTCTTACTGTGACAACTTACCCTACATAGAGCGTTTATGTAGTGTTGAGGGGTTTGATAGTGTTTGACTAAAGTCAAAAGTGTGACAAATAGCTCTGCATCTCGGTTCATATTTTTCTAATAATTTTAAACTAAACAAACGGCGAGGTACAAATGACCCCAAGTTCACGCGTAAAAAAAGCAAAAACAATGGATTCGGATCATAATGTGTGAAAACATAAAATTTACACTCTAACACATTTCTCACAGAGTGATCGGACGTCATATCGTGTATCACATTGGCAAACATTCAGAGAAATCGTCTTACCTTTCATACACAACCGCAGAACACTTGCTATCTGCCTGTCGTACACAAAACACTTGGTTTTTGGAAAACGTTCAGCAAAATCGCGTAAACGGTAGCTGGTTATTTTGAAATAATGTTCCCGGTGAGACAGTACATGTCAAAACACGCGTAATTTAAAACCAGTTGAAGAGCAATAAACGCAAATGACTTTCACACGCAAAGACTCCGCGCTCACAGTGACTCAGTCCCTCAGAGCGTCTGTGAATTCTACTGAAAGTGCTCGTGTCACATTATCATGTCGTTGGCTAGTCATGCGGAAACTAGCGTAGGTAGTCTACTACGAGCTCAACAGTCATAGAAACACCCCATCAAAGCGAACAGATGACAGCAATAAAAAAGCGTGATGGTAAAAAATGTTGTCAAAATATAAACTATTGTAACATGGTTCCCTTTTTATGTGCTTTATTTGGAAATTAAATAGCCTAGAAGTTACACCTGCGGCTAGGTACAGTACAGGTAATTAGAAAGGGAGAAGTGATGCCTGTGAACATTGGCTGTTTGCATTCATGCTTTATTTTTGCATTACAAAAAAGTCTTTTCTCACTATTATCAACATGTTCTTTTCAAGGGCGACCTCTTATATGGCTTGGAATTTGTTAAATTAAACCCTACAATAAAGCCATAATGCTGATAAGATTTCATTGCTAGGTAGTGGACAAGTAGAGGAAGAGCTCTCTCTGTGTATGTTCATGTTTTTCTATCCAGGTGGGGACTTAAACCTGAATGCACACTGACTCATGGGGACTCGTGTCACCGAGGGGACCTAAATTGAGGTCCCCATGAGGAAACAAGCTTATAAATCATACAGAATGAGTTTTGTGTTATTGGTAGGTTTAGGGGTAGGGTTAGTGTAAGAGGATAGAATATACAGTTTGTACAGTATAAAAACCATTACGCCTATACAAGGATAGCGAACCAGACGTGTATGTGTGTGTGTGCTGTCTGTTGATCAGTTAGAGCACCTGGCTTCCTGTGCGTCCCACCTGCTATTTCGACAGCATTTATGAAGGCCAAGGTCTGACAAAGGCTTTTCTGTTTCAAGAGTCTGATGTTGAAAGACCATAAACATAGAGTCAGACACTTACACTGAGGTCATGTTTGATAAGCCTCTTAGCACACTTTTTATGTCAAATAAACAAAAGAAAAAAAAGTAGATCGTTTGTAATACACAATGACAAAGAGAATGCTGTGTTTAGAAACATTAGTAATCAAAGTCATAGCTCTTAGACATAGACATTTTTATAAAGCGTACCCCAGTAAAATGTTAAATACAACCAATAAAAGTACATTTTCCCCATGTTGACCCATATTAGCTCAAAGTCATAGACTACCTGTGTTTAATGTATTTTTATACAGGAATGAAAGCTCTAAATTGGTCACCACATCATGAAAAGAACTAAGAATTTCCCTTTCCCTATTTAATATTCGTGGTTAAGCTATAGACAATGTGTAACTTGTTCCACTACAGGACATTAACTCCTTTCAGTGAGGTTTCAAATTGCTACAGCAGCGTTTATGTCTGAACTTGTACACAGGATGAAAAAAAGAACAGACTTTTCACACAGCTCCAGTCTTTCTGTTAAGAATCTTACTATGGATCTTGTTTGCAAAGTTGTCTGTTTTATTGGACTTTAAGGTCACAACAGCACCAACGTAACAATACAGACAACTGCTTTACGACGGCATTAGGAAACCCTGTCCAATGTATTCACAGCATTTTCACGCCATGGCTCTGCCTCTTTGCAATAAAGCAGTGTATGCATAGGTCAAAGAGGTATTCTATACTACTCATGCACACTCAGACATTTTTGGTACTCTTTACAGTTTACCACTATTTTGGCCTAATCTACCAGATGGCAGTTAGTGCAGATGGTATATAGTGTGACGGCAACCAGCCAACAAAAGCAGTGCTTCTGCTCTTTTGTTGCCTCTCTTAGCCGTTGTGAAGTAGCGCTGACTCCCACTGTGTAAATCCATGGTGATCTCACAGGCCAGGGGAACTCCAAATTTATGTTTATAAAGAGAGATTAAGGGTACCAGCATGAAAGACTTCTGCACTTATATGCAAGCACAGACACAAAAATGAAAACAGGTTCAAAGCCCACACCATAAAATGCTTTTTAACCAGATAATGGAAATAACTTTGAGGTGTTTGGACAAGACAAGCAAATTCATTTATCCTACACCTCCAGTTGTTCTATTTGTAGATTCTGAAACGTTAAACATCTATGTTCCTGTTCTGTACAAGGCTGCTTTGCTTATACAAACATGAACATGCTTTAATACTTTACTTTCCTGTTCAGAATGTGTTGAGTAGAGTATTTGTGTATAAATATGGTTGTGAACTAGCTGTCATTAGTTATTATACATAACGTATTCTTCTCTTTTATTATTTTAAAGTTCCATCCATCCATATATATATATATATATATAAAAAAATTCATATTACAAAAAATTAACTTTAAAATAGCCCATGACATATGACCTTTATATATATAAATATAAATGACTATAGCTTGCCTTGTCAGACAGATATGTGCCTTATATACATTTATTGTATCTAATATAACAGATAATTATCTAAAAAAATTTAGCTTTTTAAATTAAAATGTATTTTTATATAAAATAAAGAATTATACACCATAAATAATAATTAAAAAAAAACTAGGAATATAAAGAAAATACTACATCAGTGTTTCTACTTCACAATTTCACATTTAATTCAATATCACTTGTCATTTCTTTGTAATTATTTGTGAAATTTGCTAGTTTCTTTGTGAAAATTTTCAAAGTAAATCCTACACTAGTTTTTTGTACACACATATCAATATATTTTTCAAAACGATATTGACTCTCTGCCATACTGACTCTACCAACGCTGAAGTTCCACTATATCATCATGCTGTATCTTGTTCTAAGCATTTTTTCCCCATTTCTACTTCTCCTTTTTACCTATAGCTTTGTTTCTTTTCTCAATCCCTCATCCTGCTGTGGTAAGTCAGAAGGTCTTTGTATGTCATTGTGGTGTCTGCTCAGCAGCAGCGACTGCATGATGTCTGCAACATTACGCTCTATGGTCATCAGTCGGTTAGCCTGTCAAATGACAGATGGGTTTACCAACATCTACAGATGGATACCCTCACCCCTGCATTATTAAAATTCATTCAAAGACAGAATCGCCTTGTGATTGCAACTGGGAATTGGTCATTCTACTGTCACCATGGTTATTTGATTGACTAGTGACATGCTGTTTAAACCTGGTCCCAAGGGGATCTGTGGTCATTTCTGGGACAGCCAGTTGTAAGTGGTGAATTACTGTGGTTTATTAATAGCTCAGAGTGGAAGGTTGCCAGGGTTGCCTTAATCTGATTTTATTGCTGCAAGTGCACTGCATCAAAGAAATGAAATACAATATTTTATTTCATACATATCAGCACATTTACATTGACAACATAGAACTGAAGTAGAGCCACACTTGGCATTCTATTCAGAAACCCCTGAAGATATTGATTGGGTTAAATGTCCTACAGCTTTAAGGATTATGTAACTTATTACATTTCTAGTTCTAACCCACCCATGTAAACTGTGTTTACTGGAGCAGTTTAAATTCGTAACAGGAAGGAAGGAAACACCACTGAAAAGATAAGCATATAAATTAGTCAAAATGTGATTTTGATAAACCATAAATGAAAACATTCCAGTCCACCTCTATTGAGCACACAGAGAAAGACATAATATCCTGATAGGCCAAAGCAGGTCGGGTTTTGTTACATGCATCACTACTTACAGCCACTAGAGGTCACCATCACCAGCCTGTTTAAACGTAGTGAGCAATTTTAGTTTATTTATTTATTTATTTCAGTTTTTTGATTATGTAATTTATTTAATCCGTGCTGCTATACAGTATGTATCAAATTATTAGGTGGTACCAAAACAAACATTTCCATTAAGAAACCTGCTCACTGATATAACTGAAGTCTTCTGTGTACATGATTGCAAACATTTTTCAAAATTATAGTACTGTAACTGTAAAGATTTGGATATTGAGTTTAGCTAGAGAGCAGCTGTTCAAAACAACAGCATAATTGCAAATGTGATATTGGTTTCAGTTCCATAGAGAAGTCGAAGTTGATTCCATAGAGAAGTCGAGAAGGTGAAGTCGATATTGAGTAACTTACATTTTAGAGACAGTATTGCCATTTCTTTGTCTATATTTGCTCCACCAATAGAAATAGTTACAAACGAATCCAAAGCTCTTGTGCTTCTATGAGCAAAAGAGTGTCATTTCTCAATTAATCAGTTTTTGATTGAATCGGTTGAATGAATGATTCAATAATTCACAAAAAACACTTGTCGCTACCTACTGTAATTAACATCAATCATGTGTAACTGACAAGGAGTGTAAATGGCGATGGTCAAGTGATGTCATAATGTCAGTTTTTGCAAGTTAGTTTCAATAATGTCTTTTTTTTTGACTGGACATTTGACTGGAATAGTAGTTTAATGTTTTCACACAAAAAACAATAAAATTCCGAGCCAGTCAATATGTGGCACAAAGAGAAAGCTTACTAAAAGACCTCAATAGAATATTCAGATTTTTGTTTTAACAATTAAAGTTAATTGAAATTAAGCGTAATACACAATCACAAAGCTCTTAATATATATATATATATATATATATATATTTTTTTTTTTTTTTTAAATTTATATTAGAAAACATTTTGTAAATATTTTTAAAAGATCAGCAAGTATTAAAATATAAAAATAAAATTTCTATTTAAATATTTTTCATGAAAAAATTATCTGTTATAGACCTATTACATAACGCAACATGTATACTGCAAATATCGTCAGAATAGTATTTAACTAAAAACTATTCTAATGAGCATAGTTAAAAATGTTTTTTCAAAGATTAAAAAACTCAAAGATTACATACAGCAGATTTACACAAAAATATTGCTAAAAGACTTTCTTGAAAAAAAAAAAGAAAGTATTACATACAAAGAATAGGATTTAAAGAAATAGAAGGCTTTAGAAGGCCTTTATTAAACCCCTGGAGCCGTGTGGAGTACGTTTATGATGGATGGATGCACTTTTTTGAGCTTCAAGCTCAATGGACCCCATCACTGCCATTATAAAGCTTGGAAGCGTCATATTTAATAATATAACTCTGATTGTGTTCATCAGAAAGAAGAAAGTCATATACACCTAGGATTGCTTGAGGGTGAGTAAATCATGGGGCAATTTTCATTTTAAAGTGCACTAATCCTTTAATTCCCTAACCTATATGTGTTCTGGAGCACAATGTCATTTGAAAAACATTCAATATTATGACCTATACAGGATGAGAGCAGTCCAAGCAGTTCTCACTTATAACACACTCCTTCACCATCTCTGCACTGTGACATAACAGATCCTGTACTGCCCCCATCCAAACTCAATTCACATCTCTTTTTCATTCAAGAGTATAGTATCGCAGCATGATAAAACATCCTGTTTAGATACAGAAACATTGATTATAATCAATGATTGAGAATTATAACTCTAAATGGCTTTATAACTCATATGCATGCATTTTCTGTCTGACAGGAATCTAATAAGTTACACGCAAGCTTTCTTGAAACAACCTTATAAAGAAAAACTTACAGGAACACTAACTGATTATATTATGTCACATTGACAAGGCCAGTATTTGATCTTTCTTGAGTATGTAAGAACAATTACATGTATGTATTAATTTAAAAAATCTCACCTTGACAGGAAGTGATAATGCAGAAAAGGAAGAGGGTGGCCTCTGAGAGAGGGACAAAGTTGAAGAAGCCCCACGTTGTGCCAAACAGACAAATGAGACCCCAGATACTGAGAAAAGCCATGCGGTTCTTTCTCCACTCAAGTCGTTTCCGCATCTTTGTAGCCACAAAGAAAAGCATGACTGCACCAGAGCTCAACACAACAGCCAATAAGCCAATATTAATGATGTAATGGGCCAATCTGCTCCTGTCAGAATCCAACATCTAGCACCTAAGTAAAAAAAAAAAAAGTAGTAATAATAATAATAATAATTAAAAATATATATATATTTCGCATACCGCATGGTTACATCTTAAGTAAGTAAGTCTGCTTACATAAAATATAGACTGGTGGCATCTTCACTTGGCATAATATTCCTTAAGCCATAAATATCACCTATAAAGAACAATCTACAAACTAGCACAGCTGGGATACCTAAGGGTAAAAAAGTATGGAGATATTTACCTTTATTTAAAATTTAGGAAATTTAGCAGTTTTTTGAAAGGGCTATGGGGACATAATTTATGACTATATCTCACCAAAGCCTGCCAAATAAAAGACCCATGGAGGAAGACTTGAGGTGAATACGCAGCACACTAACAAGAACGTGAGAAACATTTCCACAGTCATCCAGCAGAGGGTGCTGAGTAGCGAGTAGTGCAAAAGAGTTCCTGTTATCTTACAAACGGTTTCATATGGAAGCCCGTTTCCGCCACAATTGAGTAAAAAAATATGATTCTTTAAGTCATAAGTCAGACTTTCTCATAATAATGACTTAACATCTCATAATAATGAGAAACTTTCTCGTAATGAGAAACTCTCGTAATAATGACTTATCTCAATAATGAGAAACTTTCTCGTAATAATGAGAAACGTTCTCGTAATAATGACTTATCTCATAATATTGAGAAACTTTCTCGTAATAATGACTTAACATCTCATAATAATGAGAAACTTTCTCGTAATAATGACTTAACGTCTCATAATAATGAGAAACTTTCTCGTAATAATGACTTAACATCTCGTAATAATGAGAAACTTTCTCGTAATAATGACTTAACATCTCGTAATAATGAGAAACTTTCTTATAATAATGACTTAACATCTCATGAGAAACTTTCTCGTAATAATGACTTAACATCTCATAATAATGAGAAACTTTCTCATAATAATGACTTAACATCTCATAATAATGAGAAACTTTCTCGTAATAATGACTTAACATCTCATAATAATGAGAAACTTTCTCGTAATAATGACTTAACATCACATAATAATGAGGAACTTTCTCGTAATAATGACTTAACATCTCATAATAATGAGAAACTGTCATTACGACGCATTGTGCGCTTGCGCCACGCTATAGCTATTGAGGCGCCGGTGTTGCTGATGCTGATTCATGCAAACGACTCGGTTACTTACGTAACCTCGGTTCCCTGAGAGAAGGGAACGAGTATTGCGTAGCAGTACGCTGGGGGAAGCTCCTTTCTTCGAGAATATGAAGCAAAAAATGTTATCCTTAATAATTTTATCCATGTAAAACGCAGTGCAGATACAGCAGAGCGTGCCTAAGCGCTGATTGGCTGTGCTGCGGCAACTGCAGGAACCTATGGCGAGGTGGCTAAGCGGGAGGACCAATGAGGTGACTACCTGAGCTCCCGCCTAAATAGCTCGTATGAATTTGCATATCGAGTCTATAAAAGACTGTGTCTAGCCATTGGAATCAGGTTAAAAATCGACTGAAGCGATACCCTGAGCAAAAGCACAAGCACGGCAGACTACGCAATACTCGTTCCCTTCTCTCAGGGAACCGAGGTTACATAAGTAACCGAGTCGTTCCCTTTCGAGAGTACTCTCGTACTGCGTAGCAGTATGCTAGGGGGACGCAATGTAAAATGCCGTGCATGCTTAATCTAACTCCCACTAAGGTCTGTGGTGAACCACAGGAACCTAGCAGAGATAGGTGAAATGAACACACAAGAGGCCAACCGTGGTGAGCCTTGTATGAGGGTATAAGAGGAAACCCAATAAAATTAGGCCGTATATAATCGGGCCTGAATATGAATGAGAATCTCATATACATATGGGTTATGAGACCTTTGACCAGACAGAGTCGGGCCTTATAGTATGTAGTGTGAAAAACATATGCTTATGTTGAACATATGTTTTATACGTTTATTATATGGAAAGAATACCAGCTTGTAAAGCGGGGACCTCCAAATTATAAAATCTGATAAAAGTGGACGGAGAGGCCCAGCCTGCCGCCGCACAGATATCCTCCAGTGGTATGCCACTTGACCAAGCCCACGAAGAGGCCATGCCTCTAGTGGAATGAGCTCTGATGCCTATAGGGCAATCGAGGCCTTTTGATTCATAAGCCAGTGAGATAGCGTCTACTATCCAACGTGACAATCTTTGCTTCGTGACCGCGCTACCTTTAGTGCGGCCACCGAAGCAGACGAAGAGCTGTTCAGAATGCCTGAAAATAGCCGAACGCTCTATATATGACCTCAGTGCCCTGACTGGGCAGAGCAAATTTGCATCTTCCTCGTCTTGTGACGAGGGCAAAGCTGACAGCGAAATGACCTGTGCTTTGAATGGAGTGGAAAGCACTTTAGGTATATAACCGTGTCTTGGCTTGAGGACAACCGCTAAGTCGCTAGGCCCAAACTCGAGACAGGACGTACTCACAGAAAGCGCGTGTAGGTCATAACCACTCGCTTGACTGAGACTAATGCCAGCAAAAAAGCAGCTTTGAGTGAAAGGTGCTTTAAGTTCGCAAACTGAAGTGGTTCGAATGGGGCGCCTTTCATAGCTTGTAAAACTGTAGAAAGGTCCCATATAGGAACTGAGGGGGGACGAGGTGGGTTGAGCCTCCTGGCCCCTTTAAGGAAGCGCACAAGAAGCTCGCTTTTCCCCAGTGACTATCCAGTCACCTGAATGGGATATGTTGCTATGGCAGCCACATATACTTTGAGCGTGGAGGGGGAACGACCCGCGTCCATAAGCTCTTGAAGGAAGGTGAGCACGTCTGCCACCTCAAACAAATGTGGGTCCAGGTTTCATGCTGTACACCAATTTGAGAATACTGACCATTTCAGCACATAAAGCCGCCTGGTTGAGGGGACTCTAGCTTCAGAAATAGTATTCAATACCTTCTCAGGGAGGTCCCCGGGTATCCGTTGATGGGCCACACATGAAGGGCCCACAAACCGGGCCGGGGGTGCCAGATCTTCCCCTTCACCTGTGTGAGGAGGTCTCTCCTCAGTGGTATTGGCCATGGGGCTGTGTCTGGCATCTGAGTCAGTTCGGAGAACCATATTTGGTTTTTCCATAGCGGGGCTATCAAGAGCACTGCGCATTTGTTTTCCTTGATCCTTTTGATGACCTGAGGTATCATTGCGATAGGAGGAAAAGCATACAGCCGATGTCTGGGCCAGAGCATCCCTGTGCTTGGAGAAAAATGTTGGGCAATGAGTACTGTCTTCTGAGGCGAACAGATCGACTTTCGCTTCGCCGAAGATGCTCCAAATCAGCTGAATCGTTTGTGGGTGAAGAGACCATTCCCCTGGGGGAATGTTCCCTCTGGATAGCATATCCGGACCCTGATTCAGAATACCCGGCACGTGAGCTGCTTTCAGTGAGCTCAGGTTGTGCCGTGCCCATACAAGGAGATGTTTCGCCATGGAGTGCAGGCTGTTTGATCTCAGGCCGCCCTGGCGATTTATATAGGATACCACCGACATGTTGTCCGTTCGGACCAGGACATGGTGGTCCTTTAGATATGGTAGGAAAGCTCTTAGCGATAGAATGACCGCTTTCATCTCTAGACAGTTTATGTGTAGCCGTTTCTCCAATACTGCCCAAAGGCTACCCCAACCTAGGTTGGATGCATCTGTCGAGACTACTTTCCACTTCGTGAATGTGCCCACACTCACACCCGACTGGTACCAGGCGGTCGCTTTCCAAGGAGCCAGAGCTTTGATACAGCTGTGGTTCACTTTGACCCATAACCGGCCCGAACGCCACGCACGGGATGGAACGCAGGAATTTAGCCAGCGTTGGAGGGGGCGCATGTGTAATAGACCCAGTTCGAGCACTGCTGAAGCCGAGGCCATGTGACCTAACATCCTCTGAAAACGTTTGAGAGGAGTGTAAGCGCCAGCCTGAATAACTCTGCCAGGCTCTGAATGGAGCGCGCGCACTGTGACGTAAGCTGCGCTCTCATCCATACCAAGTCTATGAATGTTCCCAGAAAGGAAATATTTTGTGTCGGAGACAGTGCACTCTTTGCGATGTTGATCCTGAGACCCAAACATTGTAGATGGTTGAGGAGCCAGGATCTGTGGGTTATCAACTGCGTCTCTGACTGGGCTATAATAAGCCAGTCGTCGAGGTAGTTGAGTATTCGCATTCCCCGTAGTCTCAGGGGAGCTAGCGCTGCGTCCATGCACTTCGTAAAAGTGCGAGGTGCCAGGGATAACCCGAACGGCAGGACTGTGTACTGATAAGCTTGCCCCTCGAAGACGAATCTCAAGAATGGCCTGTGGTTGGGTGCTATTTGAATGTGAAAGTATGCATCTTTCAGATCCACTGTGAAAAACCAATCCCCCGGGCGAATTTGCGTGA
This sequence comes from Coreius guichenoti, assembly GCA_039654105.1. Classification (NCBI taxonomy): domain Eukaryota; kingdom Metazoa; phylum Chordata; class Actinopteri; order Cypriniformes; family Gobionidae; genus Coreius; species Coreius guichenoti. Next base: position 38,049,496 of record CM077168.1, on the reverse strand, counting down.
GGATTTGTTTCATCGTCAGCATTCTGAACGAGCGCGTCATAAGCACTTTGTTCAGATGTCTGAGGTCTAGGATGGGTCTGAGACCGCCATCCTTTTTCGGAATTAAGAAGTAACAGCTGTAAAAGCCTGATTCGCTTAGCGTTGGGTGAACGGTTTCCACCGCTCCCTTTTCTAACGGTTTCAACCCTTCGGCGCGAAGCACGTGACTCACTTCCTCCTCCACATCCATTTTTGGTCCGCCGAAGGAAACGGAGCAGGCCGCTGCTTGAGAGGGGCGCTGGTCCTCCTGGGCAAACAAGACAGGTGAGGGCGAGGCACGCGGGGATATGTCCGGCGTGTGCTCACGAGATCGCTCCGGCGCTTCTTTTTGCGGGGCCCGAGAGGGAGAGCGGATGGGGCGGGATCTGCATCGAAAATAGCGAGCCGAGCCCGCAGAGTCGGAAGCGACATTTCGACGAACTCGGGGCAGCCGCCCTGGGAGAGTGCAGCTTGGGCGTGTTCTTGTCTGAGACACGCCGCGCAGATGATGTGACGATCCCCGCCATGAAGAGGGCCTCTGCACGAGGCGCAGGAAGGACGAGGCATTTGTATCAACGCTCGTCTGCTCTTTTAGAAAAGTGTGCGTTGCAGCGGCAAATGCACACACACATATGACACACAGATAAAAAGGATATAACACCGGATGGCGCAGCTGGAACAGCAGGTGGCTGAAGGCGGAGACCAGGTGGGAATCCGGCGTCCTCAGGGCTGCAGAAAAGTTCTGCTGGGTGCGTTTCGACGGCGGCTTCAAAATTCCAGAGATCAGCGAAGAGTAAGTCCGCTGAAGGAGATTAAATCTGATTCCTATGGCTAGACACGGTCTTTTATAGACTCAATATGCAAATTCATATGGGCTATTTAGGCGGGAGCTCAGGTAGTCACCTCATTGGTCCCGCTTAGCCACCTCGCCATAGGTTCCTGCAGTTGCCGCAGCACAGCCAATCAGCGCTTAGGCACGCTCTGCTGTATCTGCTGTGCAGCTGCACTGCATACATGGATAAAATTATTAAGGATACAATTTTTTGCTTCATATTCTCGAGGAAAGGAGCTTCCCCCTAGCGTACTGCTACGCAATACGAGAGTACTCTCGAAAGGGAACAGTGGGCCTCCGTATGGAAGCCCATTTCCTATGGAAGCCCATTTCCGGCACATAAGAAAAACATACTTAAGTCATAATTTCAAAATCGAAATTATGACATAACTAAGTCGAAATTATGACTCGCTGCTCATTGATCTGCCGCGACCCGACACAGGATGAATTGTGAACAAATTAAGGAGTATTTTAACTGTGGTTTTAGCTACCAATGATTAAATTATTGCCTTATTATCTTATTATCTGAATGGCATTGAATAGCCTATCTCTGAGCAAACTTGAGAGGATTTTAAGCAAAGACGAGCTTTGGCACAGAAAGAACAGAACAGAGGTGGCTGCATGAGGTGGCAACATTCATTGAACAACTTCAAACCTCTGGCCAATGTCATGATTATTGATGCGCGCGCACGCACACACATGCACACACACACACACACACACGTTGGTTGGATGGTGTTGTAACCGAGTTATTATTATTTCTCATTATTACGAGATGTAAAGTCATTATTACGAGAAAGTTTCTCATTATTATGAGATGTTAAGTCATTATTACGAGAAAGTTTCTCATTATTACGAGACGTTAAGTCATTATTATGAGAAAGTTTCTCATTATTACGAGATATTAAGTCATTATTACGAGAAAGTTTCTCATTATTATGAGATGTTAAGTCATTATTCTGAGAAAGTTTCTCATTATTATGAGATGTTAAGTCATTATTACGAGAAAGTTTCTCATTATTATGAGATGTTAAGTCATTATTACGAGAAAGTTTCTCATTATTATGAGATAAGTCATTATTACGAGATATTAAGTTCACCCAAAAATGAAAATTCTGTCATTAATTACTCACCCTCATGTCGTTCCAAACCCGTACGACCTTCGTTCATCTTCAGAACACAAATTCAGATATTTTTGATGAAATCCGAAAGTCACATCGCTATCTATAGAGGGGTCAGAGAGCTCTCGGATTTCATCAAAAATATCTTAATTTGTGTTCTGAAGATGAACGAAGGTCGTACGGGTTTGGAACGACATGAGGGTGAGTTATTAATGACAGAATTTTCATTTTTGGGTGAAATAACCCTTTAAGTGTAATTTAGTTAACATATTTTGGCTCTCAATGAGAAATATTAACAGCAATGAGTCAAAACACCCATTCTAGTCAAAAAAGAAAATTAGAATTATAACTGAATTTAATTATATATATTTATTTATTTATGTTATTTATGTTTTTCTTTGCTCATGAAATTGTTGCTCACCATAAGAATAGTGACGTAAGCAAAGTGATTACAACGGCACTCTATCTCTATTACGCTTATGATAACTGTCTCGCAACCCTCTGATCTCCAGTTTACTTCACTGTCTGTAGAGAAAGAATACTAGTTTGAGAAGAACAATCAGTTAGCTCGAAGCTTCAATAGTTGAGCTTGAAGATCTGCACGCACCTTTTCTTGTGTCCCATGAAACACATTGTTTAGAGGAGTTAGACTGTGGAATGAAAAACATCATCAATATATCTTTAAGAGTCAAGAGGCATTTATTTGTCATTTGCACAATTTACACTGGGGAAACTGGACATTGAAATGCTTGTGAAGAGGCTTACAGTAACATTAACAGGACCATACACAAATGGTCCATGCACAGATATAAACACAAAGTGGATGGCACTGGGATATTAAAGTGACGTGCTATTTCGTAGGCAGGACAATAACACGTAGGACAATAATAAATGCAAATAAGTGGCATGTAACAAATACAATAAAGAGTAAAAAAAAAGACTAAGAGTACTAGTAGTAAGTACACTGTAAACCCTAATGCTCAAAATAATTAATTGTTTTAAGTAAAGCAAATTAAACAAATTAATTCAAACAAATTAACTTTAATGAGTATTTAGACCTTTGTTTTTCTTTTGAGTTCTCAAAACTGACACATTTTAAGTAATCTGAATTGTTTCATTGTTTTGGTTTTATGAACTTGTTTTTTTTTAAATTTAGACTAACTTAAATTTAACCGAAACTGGGCTGGGATTTCTATTTCCCAGCATGCTTTGCCATGACACTCAAAAGGAAATGCCAAAATTAAGGGTTTCTATTCGGGTTTACAGTGTAGAAATTGCTGTTAATTTACAGCAACATTTCAACAGTATAATCCAGTTAAGTTCAAAGGCAGTATATTACTGTTTTTTTGTTTGTTTTTGTTTGTTGTTTTGGTTTGTGACATGATGTAAACGAAATATAACAAAATTTTACAATTTTTCCATATATGCATGATAAGCACATGTATGGCACTAAAACAGACATGGTGACTAGAACAGATGATGTACAAAGAAACAGACTTACTGAAAGAGCAGAGTGATGGAACCGGATTCTGACAGGTTATTGGAGGTTTTGGATGATCTCATTCTGCAAAGAGAGTCCAACTACACCATCCAGAAGAGTTGAATCAAACGGTCCCCCCTATACAACACAAATACTGTTGTATCATACTGTACATAGCTCCACATGATTTATTTCTGCTTGATATTGTCATACCTGAAATAATTTCTGTTCCTTGTAGTAAGTACACACCACTTTGGATTTGATTTTTGATGTTGATTTCAGGCAGGAGGGAAGATAAACGGAGGGTATCATGTTTGGGGCTACAGTTCGAGGGGCCTGGAATGCAACACATATTTATTCATATGGAAGAAAAAGACCTTTCTGTGACTGAAAGATTATTTGAACTCTGATTATAAAATGTGAATGTCATTTACTGGCAGAGTTAAATTGAGTCCTGTGAAGCCATCTTCCATCTCAATAACTGTGCTCTGAGCACAAGGTAGATCCACACGGCCTGTTGTATTGGATTTCATCACTACATTCTCTATCCTGCAAACACGCACCGCACAAACACATACATTTAGACTTGATCATACTACAAGAGATTCTCAAATGTTACTTTCTCTAGGTATTATAAGTTATTCTTACACATTCAGACAATAACAAAAATAACATGATAACAAAAATAACATGATTATACAAGTGCAAGTTTTGAAGATGTTATTAATGCATTAAAGATCCACTGATGCACTTGGAGGTCCATGTATTAAAGGGGACCTAGTATGCCAATTTCCACAAGATGTAATATAAGTCTCAGGTGTCTAGTGCTATGTTTTGTGACTCAAATCGCCTTTGTGAATGTGCTTGTTAGCACGCAGTACGGCTAAAGTTACCATTGTCTCTGACTGTATTCACAGAGATCAGAGCTATATCATTAGTTTTATTTTTAAGAAGCAATAAAAGTACGCAAGCTCTGGTCTCTGAATACAATAGAGACAATGGTAAATTTAGCCACATTAGCACATTCACACAAACATACGAATTTAGCGAATTACTTTGGCACATTCCCTTCATAAATGAAATTAATCCACTGCATCCTCAGTGGCTCAGAGGCTGGGAGTTTATTATTACAGCCAAAAACAGAACAGTTATAATGTTTAAACAGCTGAGACATTTTATGACTAGCTGCTCTAGCGAGGGTATAAACATGACGGGCTATGTGTGGCTCCTCAGGGTTGGGGCTAGGATTCAGCCACGGCCAGATTGTCCTACGGGGCATGCGCACATCAATATTGCGTCATTTTTGTCACGCTGAACAACAATTACTGTACCTATTTGCATTATTGTAAGGGTAGGTTTAGGAGGTGTAGACGTTAATAAAACACAATAAGTATATATAGCAAATTTATTTATTGTTATTTTATGGCGAGATTTTGCATCACTTCCAGCTGTAACTGTATCCCTTCTAGCCACAACCCCCACTCAGGGCTGGATCTATGCTAATAGGGCAGAGATCGTCACCAGTGGGCGGAGCTTTCTCCTACAATGATGTCATTAGGGAGAAAAGTGTTCTCAGACAATGCTTCTGATTGAAGAGGAAGAGGTGATATCTGCATGATAAACCAAATCAGTTCATAACACTCTAAAGTAAGTGAAACTACCAAACTAAAATAAAATGATGACTGGCTCACATGTTTGCTCCTCTGAACTTGCCTCATCACAGAACTTCTCCTCTGAAAGTGGGAAAACAGATGAAAAATACTGAAACCAAACTAATTACAAGCTCAGAAATGCTAAACTCACAAGTGAGCTCACTCAGTGTAACTTTTGATATCTGTATAAAAACTTTGACAAAAATTAACATATTAAATTAAAGGTTCTTACTGCAGTTGATTGAATCCCCTTCAAATGTATATAGTTCCACGACATCATGCCTGATGATATCACCATGGGTGCTGCCATTCACAATACCATACAGACCAGCATTTTTCTGTTCCCCTTGTGAGAGGTCAGTACAGCAGGTTCCTTGAAGGCCTTTTGGTTCACACAGAATGTGATTTTTTCCATTCACCTCTACTATCAGCAGGTCCAGCAGTGGCTCCCAGATCACACAGAAATGACTTTGATTTTGAAGAGGGTTTGAATCTAGCTGAATGGATGAAGATTGTGTGCACTTCGCTGTGATACTGCCCCGAATAGAGAGTGTGCTCTCATTGGCTGAAATCTCAATTTCCTTACAGCCTGTTCTCAAGTCATATTTCAGATTTCGGGATGCGTTGCCATGGCGCCATGTTCCACACATCTTAAAGTCTCTGTCATTCTCTGTTGTTGCTACTAAATACAAAAGCTGCAAACTTTGTAGATTTCTACATATTTCTTACTATCCTTGAATTCTTATTGAATTCTTTAGTGATCACTTTCTTACCTAGACCCAAACTGAACAAAAGACAGGTGATCATCCACATTCTTACGGTCTTTGGACTCTGCTTCATAAATTGTGCCTCAAAAGCAACAGAGAGATTTCAGTTAAGAAGAGATGAAAAGTGCTCAATGACATGCATTAAGTCAAGCATGGGCTTCATATGTCTTTATAAATTCAAGAATTCCATTGACTTTCGCATTACCTTTTTGACAAAATTCCATTATTATAACCAATAAATTTCATGAGCATTAGTATCATGAGCATTTTATCCTTTCTGCATAACATAGTTCTCACATCGCCTATGTGACTTGATGAACATCTCGCTGATATCTCATCTCACTCTTATCTTATTTGTTAAATCCCCAGGTGAGTTAACAACAAAGATCAGAGACCAGAACGGCTGCTAGCATATAAATGTGTTATTGGTAAAATAAAGCTAATAATTAATGAATTAAATACATATTCTTTACCGCTGTATAAAGAAGACATGTAACACTTCCCTCTTCATCGATCGTGAGAAACAGATGCTCAACCGAGCTCTCTCAGGGTGTTTAGTCTAACCACAGTTAAAGCACTACAGTTTTTCACAGTTGCTAAGACACTAAACCCCATTCTCTGAACCAAATCACAATAGCCTAAACCCATTTGTTGAATAAATCACTATTTCTGTAAAACCTTAAATAAGTTCAGGCAGTTAGACACTATTTGCAAATCTCCTGCACTCTTTTTGCAAAACTCTAAACACATTCTCACTCACTAAACACATATCGCATGTGATACATTTGTGTCGCAAAACACTAAATACAAGAGGCAAAAGTTAAACACAACTAAAACTCAATTAGAATAATAACCTCAAAGCAATGAAAACTGCACACTGTAAAAAATTATCTAAAAAATAGTAAATGACTGTCAGCTACGGCTGCCAAACAAAAACTGTAAAATTAAAGTAAAATTTCCTAATTTAAATAAAGTGCATAAAACTTTAACATAAATTTTCCTTAAATGTTTTACAGAAAAACACTGTTATTTTATAGTTTTTTCTGAATGCTTAAACCCTAACCGTGATTCTTATAGCACAGTTTCTAAAACTATTAATACTTATAGCAAAACCACTCACTGAGTTTGCAAAACTAAAAGCACAAACACTGCTTTGAACTCAGTTTGCAATTTTGTAACACACACTTTGCAAAACTGTAGGTACAATCCACTGCATAGCACTCTTTTTGCGGAACTGTAAACACAACTCACTGCTTTACACTCAATTTCCAAATGATAAACACACTCCTAGCAAAACTATACACATGTATGGCTATTATTTACACTATTCTGCCAACTGTCTGGCACACTGTCACATGTGAAAACTTTGCAATCAGCCTAAGCACTATAAATAAGCCACAGGTAAGCTGTCCGTGTGGAGTAAAATGGAGGGAGTGAGAAGAGTGAGAATTAGAGGAGGCCGAGGAAAAGGACGTGGAGGTGAAGAAGTAGGAGGAAGAGGAGGAGGAAGAGGACGCGGAGGCGAAGAAGCGAGAGGGAGAGGACGCCAAGGACAAGGAGGAGAAGTTAGAGGAAGAGGACAAGGAGGAGGAAGAGGAGGACGAGGAGGGGGAAGAGGAAGGGTAAGAATAGTAAGAAATAGAATTACTGATGACATCAGAGCTACAATAGTGGACCATGTAATCAACCATGGAATGACCCTGAGGGAAGCTGGCCAAACGGGTTCAGCCTAACTTGAGCCGCTACACTGTAGCAAGCATCATAAGGACATTTCGAAATGAGAATCGGTTAGTACAGTCACTTTGCAGTAAGTTTTGTAGCACTGCCATTCTCTAATGAGAAACACAACAATACCATACATGTAAAAATACTGAAATTGTTACTTTACAGAATTGCTAGACGTCCAGATGCTGGGGGCAGAGGAAGAATGTTCACTGCATAACAAGAGACCCATATAGTCAATATGGTGATTGCAAATAATTCCATAAAGCTACAAGAAATTCAGCAGCGCATAACTGAGGATGACACCACCTTCCAAAACATACACAATGTGAGCGTTTCTGTATTATGTCGTGTACTTGCCCGCAACAGAATCCGAATGAAACAAATCTACAGAGTCCCTTTTGAAAGAAACAGTGAACGTGTAAAACAACTGCGATATGACTATGTGCAGGTAAGCTATAGTATCATTGGTACTGAATCTGGAAGTGCGTACTGTAGTGCTGTGCATGGGCCTGCTGTGCTGCATTTGTTTTGTCTTGTCCAGAGAGTGATGGAGCTAGAGGCAGATGCCATGGGTCATGAGCAGCTTTTTGTGGATGAGGCAGGTTTTAACCTCACTAAAACAAGGAGACGTGGCAGGAACATTATTGGACACCGTGCCATAATCAATGTCCCAGGACAACGTGGTGGTAACATAACTATGTGTGCAGCTATAAGTCAAAATGGTGTTTTGACTTATAGCTGCACCCTAGGCCCATATGACTTATAGCAAAACCCTAGGCCCATATAACACTGCACACATTATTACATTCCTGGACACCTTACATGACATGCTCACTAATGTTCAGAGACCAGAGCGGACCAGATACGGGACAATGTTAGTTTCCATAGGGCTGCTTTGGTCCGCAACTGGTTTACAGATCACCCACTCTTCACTGTACTCAACCTCCCCCCATACTCTCCATTCTTGAATCCAATTGAAGAGTTCTTCTCTGCCTGGCGCTGGAAGGTCTATGACTGTCATCCCCATCAACGCATAGCCCTTTTACAGGCAATGGAGGAGGCATGTGGGGATATTGACCAGGCATCATGTTAGGCCTGGATACGGCATTCCAGAAGATATTTTCCCCGGTGCCTTGGACTAGAGGACATTGCATGTGATGTAGATGAAATTTTGTGGCCGGACCCAGAGAGACGAGACTGATTTTTTTTTTTTTCTTTTCTCAGTGAAATTACTATTTTGAGTTGGCGCATTGTGTGCTTATTAATGTGATGGCTTGTGTTAATTGTTTGATACGAAAATACCATTTTTACAAAGGTTTGAAGAGTTAAGCAAGGTTTATTAGCTTTTGCAAGAGAACTAAAATGTTTTGCTGATTTGGTGAAGGGTTTTGCAAAAATAGCTAATAGTTACAAAAAATGTGCTTAAGCCATCAGAAAAAACTGTAAAGGTATTTCCTGAATTATTATGTTCAAATACATTCACTGTAAAAAACGTCTTCAAATTGACAAATGACTGTCAACTGTGCTGCCAAACAAAAACTATAAAATTAACGTAAAATACCCTAATTTAAGTACAAAAAACTTTTACAGAAAAACACTTACTTTACAAATATTTCCTGAATTATTATTAACAAACACATTCACTGTAAAATGCAAACCTCTTATATAACACACATGCATGACTTAATGTAACTTTCTATTACTGCATCAGCAACTACACAATTACTTCCTTTAAATAAAGCAATATGCAGCATAACACCAACAGCACCATTTTCTGGCCCATCCTGGATTGAAGCACAGGCTCTACTCTTCAGCACAATGGTGACCCACAAAACAGACGATACAGAAACCCTTTAAATCCCAACAGAACATTAAACACTAACAGATCTCTCAAGACCTCACCATCTTCACTTATTACAATCCAGACTTTATTTCTTTCATACTAAAGCTCTTATTGAGAACTAACAGGGGTTTAGATGTTAATGTTTTATTGAAAATAATAACTTTGATGTCACCATTATGGTGATCAGTGTTTGCTTTAGTTGGGCTCTTGACCCTTCACTTCATATGTTAGATTTTCTCTACAACAATGTTGTAAAGCAGTGAAATCAGAATAAGTTTTTTTTTTTTTTTTTTTTTAAATGGCTACATAATCATAGTAACCTGGCCTGGTTGCATCTAAAGTAACTAATCAATTTTTGTCATAAATACATTGAGGTTTTGTGCTACCAAGCTTGTGAAACTACAGCAGGAGGGGAAAAAAGTTTTTCAGCAATCATTTATCATGTGTAAATTTAAAACTGTGCAGAGCATAAAAGACTTTAAACTACTGCTTCACTCGGACACACACAGACATCAAGATTTAGTGTATGAATCTCAACAATGGTGACAAACAAAAAGTTTCATTCTGCAATGCATGTTGGGTATCGCCATAGTACAAAAATCCTAGCATGCACAGCAGTATGAATAATTATTGTCACCACTGTAGAGGATTGTATGATAAGTATTGATGTCTAAGTGTGTATAATAAGCGGTAATAATTGCTCATTTTCAGCACTGACAGCTGTTTAATAGAACATTTTTTTTTTTTTTACAGCTTTGCAATACCTGAACCATTAGTATGATCACTTGAAGATGTTAATTTAAACGTCTTTACTTTTATTACTGCAGCGCTCAAATGTTTATTATAAAACACTATAGCAATTGCTTAAAATAAACTTGCTTTAGAAAGATAAAAGGGTCACGAGCCCAACTAAAGCAAACACTGACCACCATATTAGTGGCATCAAACTTTTCTTTTTTTTCAATATGACATCAACATTTAAACCTCTATTAATTCTAAACAAGAAAATTTGTATGAAAGAAATAAAGTCAAACTGGATCTTAACAGATGTGTTAGTGTTTAATGTTCTGTTGCTGCCAGTCATTTGAATTAATTCAGGAAATACCTGTGTTTTTCTGTAAACATTTAAGGAACATTTCTGTTAAAGTTTTTTGCAATTTATTTAAATTAGGATATTTTACTTTAATTTTAAGGTTTTTGTTTGGCAGCCCTGCCAGTCATTTGACCATTTTTTTTTTTTTTTTTGTTTACAATTTTTTTTTTTTTTTTACAGTGAAGGTATTTGATCGTAATAATTCAGAAAATACCTGTAAAATAACAGTGTTTTTCAGTTTATTTTAATTAGGATATTTTACTCTAATTATACAGGGTTTTGGCTGCCAGTCATTCGACCGTTTTATCATTTAACTGTTTTATTACTGTTTAATTACAGATTAATATTGTAATTTTACATAAATTTTTATGTAATTAAAGAAAACAGAAAAAATATAGTATTTTTTCCTGTATAAAAAATGTGAATTAATGTAATTTGCCACCAATGTCATAATGCTTAAAATAACAGCTTTACAGAGTTTTGAGTACAATTTAAAAGAAAAGAAAATGACCGTAAAAAAAAATCACAGTTATTTTCCGTAAAATTGGGATTTTTTTTTACAGTGTTGTGTTGTCTTTACAACCGTCAGTTCACTTAGTGTGAACTAAGTGTAAATAGCAGGATTTTCTCTTAGCGATGCTATTTGCACTAAGTGGAAAATAGTGATATATTCTATTTACACCATGTAAAAGTAGCAGTTCTTTGAAATATGTGTAAATAGTAGTAAATAGTGTAAATAGTAATAAAAGGGAGAAGAGCAAGCTCGGCAAAAGGTGGATTCGAACCCAGGTCGGTTGCGTCAATACCAAGTTCCATGAACCTTACACTCTACTGACTCACTGACTCACGTTGAAATGTATCGTTTTTTAATCTTGTGTGGATCAACGAGGCATTGTTGGGCGGAGCTAGTGTAAATAGCTTGCCAACAAGAAAATAAACACTCCGAAAAAGGCAGCTGAACAAAGTAGAACAAATGGTGTGAACAAGTGTAGAAAAACAGATAAAAAAGTACAGTGTATGTACTTTGAGTGGAGTGTGTGTTTGCATATGTGTGTGCATGTGTCTGTACAAGAGTTTGTGTGAGTTTGTGTGTGTGTGTGTCTGTGTGTGAGTAAATGGGCGCATCACATTGGGTGGACCTTTCCTGTTTGCCAGAAATGGGCCACAAGCAGGCCATAGCAATGCCACATATAAAAAAAAACGGAACTGGACCATATCTGAGCCACAAAATCTGTGTATATTAAATATGGAGTCATCTCAGCCTTAATAAGCCTGTTAACAAGCAGAATCACTGAAGGAAAGAAGAGAACAGATAAAGAGGAGAGGCAGAAACACAAGAACTGCAACTGACTTTCAGCCACAGCCTTAGATGAAATCAACTGAAGATAAAAGACATTAAATCTCTCAAGATCTCAGCAGAGGAGGATTAAAGAACTCCACAATCAGCATAATTTAGTTAGTTGGACTAATTAACAATTAGTTTAGATTAAACAACTCCACAAACAGCATAATTTAGTTAGTTGGACTAATTAACAATTAGTTTAGATTAAACAACTCCACAAACAGCATAATTTAGTTAGTTGGACTAATTAGAAGGCCTGCAGCACCAGCCAGCAGCAGTCAATCTGAAGCGTTCGCATGTACTCCCACTGAAGCTAAGCAGGGTTGAGCCCGCTCTTTATCTGGATGGGAGACCTCATGGGAGACTGGGTAGCTGCTGGAAGTGGTGTTAGACAGGCCAGCAGGTCTGATCAACCTGCGGCCTGAGTGGGTCCTAACGCCCCAGTACAGCACATCACATATCACCCAACGCCCCAGTACAGTCACCATAAACTGTACTGAATAAAGGGTTAAAATAAACCCCAGAAAATAAGGGGTGGAACCCTGGGGCAAAAATAATCCCTAACATCACATACCATGCAGGTAGTTAGTTAGTTTCACATCACAAATTATATAATATTTATTTAGTTCTTACACCATACATGGAAGCACTCTATTTTTTTCATTACTATTTGCAATGTTTTGAAAGAAGTCTCTTATGCTCATAAAGCCTGCATTTATTTGATCAAATATACAGAAAAAACTTTTTATATTGTGAAATATCATTACAATTTAAAATAATGGTGTTCTATTTTAATATACTTTAAAATATTATTCATTTCTGTGATGCAAAGCTACATTTTCATCAGCCATTACTGCAGTCTTCTATGTCACATGATCCTTCATAAATCATTCTGATATGTGGATGTGTTATCAATGTTGGAAACAGTTGTGCTGCTTAATATTTTTTTGTTCAGGATTCGTTGATGAATAAAATGTTAAAAAGAACAGAATTCAAAATCAAAAGAGGAAATCTTTTCTAATAATATAAGCATTTATTATCATTTTTTTTATCAATTGAACACATCCTTACTGAATAAAAGTATTAATTTCCTTCAAACAAAAAAGAAAAAAAGAAAAGAAAAAGAAAACTGACCCTAAAATTTTGAGTGGTGGTGTATATTGTTACAAAATATTTCTATTTTAAATAAATGCTGTTCTTTTTTTCTTTTCTTTTTTATTCATCAAAGAATCTTGAAAAAAAGTACCACAGGTTATAAAAAAAAATATTCAGCAGCACAACTGTTTCCAACATTGACAATAAACCAACATTTAGTTGGTCTCGACCGAGTCCAGCAATATATGCTTTTTTTCCTCCTTCAAAACAAAACCATTGATGGAGCGCGCTTGTTCAGAAAACGGGAAACGTTACTGGTTTAATTCACAATCCATCTAGAACGGGCATTGGCATTGGTCGCCTGGCTGTGTCGTGTGCCTGGCTCCGCGTGTGCGCGCTGCGCGGAGATATCAATAATTTTCATTTTGTTAACAGACACAATGTCGGCGAGCAGCGGGTGTCTTTTCATGAGGTTAGAAATTAGAGCTGAAAGATGAATCGTATTTTCATTGTCATTGCGGTCGATCCTTTTCCCATTTAGCACCTAAACTCTGGAACAGTCTTCCTAGCATTGTTCGGGAAGCAGACACACTCTGTCAGTTTAAATCTAGACTAAAAACACATCTCTTTACTATGGCATACACATAAAACATTTTTAATTTATATTATTCAAATCAGTTAAATGATTGTTTTAGGCTGCATTAACTAGGTCAGCCGGAACCGGGAACACTTCCCATAACACCTGATGTACTCGTTACATCATAAGAAGAATGGCATCTACGCTAATGTTAGTCTTATTCTAGCAAGCTAAATGCTCTGTTCAAAATAAAAGCATTTAAAAAATGTGTTACAATAACAAAACGCGTTACGTATCAGACACGTTAGTAGTTGTGTCGTCATCTTGTTTTATTTTTGTAAAAGCATCATATACATCTCTTAGAAAACTGACCATGATTAGACCATGAGGGTTAAAGTGAATGGTAAGTGTATTTTAGCGTATTGACTTGTATCACTTGTATAACCACAGTTACACATATAAAATAAACAGTGTAATTAAATTACCTTTAAATTGTTTTTTTTGTTGTTGTTTTTTTATCAAACATACTTTATCTATTATATTGTTATATAAAACAAAACAAAACACATAATAAAAATGTTGTATTAAGTAATAATACGTAATAAGGATAAGTAATGCAGAATTTAATTATTTAATTAATTTTCAAAGCATTAGTTTTAATTCTCAGTTTCTGGAATATTTTACCTCAACATAGCTGTTGGATGTTTTTCAGTTAGGTAACATTATTGGAAGAAAAATATAACACTTGTAATGAGAACATCCAGCTTACCCCACAAATCAGATTCTGGAACAAATAGAATGGGTAATAAAAATAAAACACCCCAAATGTATTTGTTTATAGTTGTTGTTTTTTAACACATACAAAAAATATAAGCTGTTCTAGAGTACTATTTAAAATTTGATTGGTAAAGAAAAGTTTTATTTTATTTGATTACTGTCTTTGATTAAACTATTAATGATTATTATATATTATACAATATTGCTAATTATGATAAATAACAAGTCAAATAGCAACTGTTTGTCTTTATATTCTCCTTTCATTACAGATGTGTCTCTCATGGGCAGTAATGGTGACCTTCCAAGATCTTGTGGAATATTAATATCGTAATATTGCAACATTGGGCCTAGTTGGAAGCAGAATTTAATTAATAATGTCAGAACAAATATACAGAACAACTAAGGGTTCATTTGCATTGCGGATTGCTTACATTGCACTATAACAGTACATATTATGAATAATAATCACCCAAGTCATATTTGTATTAATCAGAATTTATTAAAAATAAAAAACTGGATAGAATATTATATACAAAACAGAATGAAAATTTTGTCAAAGAACCAGTGTCCAGTGTTCGCTTGCAATGGTAGTCCCAAAAGCAGTTCCTCTCCTCCAAAAAGCAGAGACGAAGATTGCACTTCCTGCAGAGTGTAATCGAATATTCTTTTTTGCAGCGTCCTCTTGTTGTCTTCACCGGGAAATCTGTACCTCTGTTGGTGGTTCGCATGACCTCTTGGCTGGGACCCCCGTTACCTGACAATGGTCGTTTCTGGGCAGTCACAGGTCTCACAGGTGACGTCAAAGGGCTCCTACTGGCTGAAGATGGCAACCCTCTCCTTGATGTGGTAACAGTTGTGTTTGTCTGAATTAGATCATTGCAATGTCAAACATACATTGAAACTGTATAATCAGTTAAATATTAAATATGGTAAGGAGCAAAAATGGATTATTACCAGGATGAAAGAGGATGCTAGTTGTGTCTGAAACGTTCCTAAATCAGTTCCTAAACATAATATATTTCTCTGTACCACACTGATGCACATCAGGACTCTTAAATGACCACTGCCACTGATGCACATCAGGACTCTTCAATGACCACCGCTACTGATGCACATCAGGACTCTTCACTGACCACCGCCACTGATGCACATCAGGACTCTTCACTGACCACCGCCACTGATGCATCATCAGGACTCTTCACTGACCACTGCCACTGATGCATCATCAGGACTCTTCAATGACCACTGCCACTGATGCACATCAGGACTCTTCACTGACCACCGCCACTGATGCACATCAGGACTCCTCACTGACCACTGCCACTGATGCACATCAGGACTCTTCAATGACCACTGCCACTGATGCACATCAGGACTACACTGTTATATATAACATACTACACTGTTATTATTAACTACTAACTGCTTGTATATTGATAAATGAAACAAATTGGAAGCACAACCATATCTAAATGTAATTTGTTTCACTTAAACTATATTACATTAAACTAACAGTAATTATGATACAGTATTTAACATACAATACAATAAAAAATTAGTATTTTTTTATTGGAGAAATATGTACAGTACAGATAAACTTAACAGAAATCGATTCAGAATATAATACAGTAATTCATAATACATGGTTCTGGACAAGCAATTGTTTAAAAATAAACTGAATTAATTGTCATACTAAGTACACACAAACCACATTTATTTGAAATATGTAATTGATTACTATAATGGGAGCAATAACATGCCTAACATATTGTAAATTATTTCAATTGATAAACTAAGTAATAATACCAATACAAAATCATAACATAGTAATGTACCTATAATGTAAATAATAAAGAATAAAAAAAACAATAATATACAGAACAGGTGCACAAAATAAATACAACAGTTTTTTTCTTTTAATTGTATAAACATTAAAGCGGGGCTAGGGCTTTTAAGATGTAGGGTAAGTGCAACAGTGGTGTATAAACTAAGCTAATCGGGTAGATGTATGCTATGCTAGAACGTACGATAACTAAAAAAAAACATTAAGAACGAGATATGCTTGATTTCACAACTTATAGCTTCGGTTATATACTAGTATATGAAACATATGATTTGCAAGACGTTAAAGACTATTTTAACACAATTTAAACGACAAAAATCAAAACGTGATTTTGTAAGAATTGTAATCAGGCTATGAACAGATTACCCATTAAAAGTTCTTTCAGCCAATATAAATCGCTCTGGGGTCCTAAGCGGACACTATTTCACAGGGACCTGTCGTCTCTGCTTTCTCTGTCGCTTATTAACGCGCGCGCAAACACACGAATATGGCACGCCAAAAGGGTCAGAATTACGCTACAGATTAATCGCGTTTACAGTTAAATACTGTTTTAAACAGTATTTGCGCCGCAAAATACGCCGTTGTGATTACAAACGGCGTAAAAATCACGCGAAATACGTCAATGACGCCGTATTTGACAGCGTTTTAGTGTACCTGAAAAGCGCCGCTTTGCTGTTCATCTTGCCATATGACGGCGTAAAAAACGCCATTTTGGTTGCACAGAGCGCGCGTTTTGCTTATAGTATAATGAGCCACACCCACTGATTTCCACAGCCAGTAAATTTGAACTGTTCTCACCCAATCAATGATGAACTGAGTCAGACCAGACAAATTCAGCACGATCATTTTAGCCAAAGGAGTGCCTATGAATTGATAGGGTATATTTATCTACAATAGCCTATAACTTTTTGGATATTTTCATCTCTACTAACATTAAACATATTAATTAAAGATCACACCTCTTTATCATACTTTAATGTAATTGCAAAGATTTCATGTTCAGCAATTATCCTACCTACCCCATGTATTCAACTTATTACACCGAATATGGGAGAAGCTGAATATGATATAGGCTATTTTAGTTGACCCTCACTCTAGAAGAAATCCTTTAAAATTAATGGTATTCAGAACAGAACAAGAATGAGAAAATTTAGCTATAGGCTAGCCTATATATGAAGCCAAAACAAATTCGTTTAAAGCTGAACTGAAACAGAAACGCGTGTTATAGCCTACCTCTCTCATTTGTCACAAATCCAAATATTTCCATATTCACGATGTATTTGGATGCTAAACTATATTTATTATTTACAAGTTTTGTAGGCTACTTCGTGTTCCAATACTACGGTGACGCATTGCTGCCACATACATATTTTTTCCACTCAATTATGTCGTAATAACGAGATGTTATGTTGTTTTAAAATCTTTTAACCCTCTGTTCGACGAAGGCGCCGGCGCCTTCTGATGGATTTTTTCCTTTATGACAGCGGAAACAACTTACAATACTCCGTCATTTTTAGCCATACAGATAAGTGCAAGACATAATTATAAACTATAAACTGTCTACTTTTATTTGTGTACACTCACAATAACAACAAAGGCTGTGGTTTCAGGAAACAGATTATTTTGCATGCACTCCACTCCAAACGCCGTCTTCATTTCAAAAATGTATTTTGTTTATTAAACGCAAAGTTTTTAATTTCAAAAGCATTTCTAAATTCAGTTCATATTTCCAACAAACGAAATTCCAAGCCAAAATAACGAAATGGTGAAAAAAAAAAAAAAAAAAAACTGAGTTAACACCATGCAAATTCAAACATTTCGCCCTTCTCTCCCTACGCGGTGACTACAACCCAACAGGGGAACGGTAATTAACTAAATGTTCTAAATAAAAATGCACATAGCCTAATAATAATAATAATAAACAAATACACAACTTATAATAAATAACTGACGTTCCTGACGTTTTGTTACTGATTCCTTGGATGTATTTCAGTTTGTTTAGTTTTCCCCCTCATTCCCCCTAGTTTCCCCTTCCTTTTTGTTTGTGTTTGTTTTTATTTTGTTATTTCAATAAACCACCCTTTCTTCTGCTCTGGAGTCCTCGCCTCTTCTCTGCACCCACAACCATGACAGTTTTAGACTGGGACACGAGTCATACAAAGCATTGTTACCATAATAAATAGTTTAACGTCCAAGTGTGAATACAGAAACATTTGGATTTGTGCAGAATGAGAGAGGAGCAACTCTGGTTTCAGTTTCGCTTTAAATAGGCTGGCCTAAATTCGTTTAGGCTTTAAAATAAATATAGTTTGAAGGCTAATGAATGGCATTATAATTTATGTTTGTTTTACATTTTTATTTTTCATTCTTGTTATGAATTTCCTTACATTTAAAGGATTTGTTGTGGAAATAGCCTAAAATACATGTTGATAATGTTTGTAAACATTTAGTTTTTACCAGCATTTTTAATAAAATGCGACTGACACACCAGTGCGATTTACCTGGGTTTTTTTTCTTAAGTCTTACCCAGTGCATACTCAGGTACGACTCAGTGTGACAAAGGCACATGAGCTATATACATTCTCTAATGTGGATAAAAGGCATATTTTGTACAGATCACTATACAACATATGTCCTTATTAGGAGAAAATATGTCGAGAAAAATGTCGTTTTAACAAATCTCGTTATTACAAGAAAAGATGTCGGAAAAAAATAATATGTATGGCAGCAATGCTCACGGTACAATACCGACGACAACAAACATGCGCAAAAAATATGTTTGGCATAACAGCACAGTGAACGGCACAGATTGTACACACGGACTATTTCAAATGAGCAGTGTAACTTTTTATACATTAAGTTGACTGTATTTTATTTTAACAACGAACAGGCTGCGATGTCAAGTTAACTGATAAATGTTGTGTGTGTGCGCGAGGCGCCGCCGCGATCACTTACATTTTCTTAAAACAGCGGAAACAATTTAAAATAGGCTACTCCATAATTTATGATCATAAGAGTATCATTTGAATCTGTGAAGGGTAAACTATTATCTGTGTACACTCACAATAAAAACAAACATTGCTTGTATAAAGAAAACAAACAGCTGCCGCTTTCCGTTCCAAACTTGCTTCTCAAAAATGAACCGACACTCAGCATTTAGTCTGTTACTTGTCTCAGTTTCTTTCATTCATTTTGTTAATCTGTTAATTATTTAAGTGAAATAAATTTCGCGTACAGACATAGGCTATTTACTCCTTTTATATGATTTTATCCTGTTTTTTCTCCGTTCACAGAAGCGCTGCAGGTGCGTGATGATGATGAATCCTTATGTTCTGTTGTTTATGCTGCTATTTATGCATGTAGGCTAAAATTAACCCCTGGAAAAATGTTTGAGTATTTTAATGGGTCACAGACACTTACCCATTCTAATTTAATTTAATTCTGATTTAACATAATCTTGTCGGTTAATGAATGGAGAATGATCGCGTAGGTTAAAGGTCACAGGAAAAAAAAAAAAAAATCCCGAAATGAATACAGTTTATTGACAAAAGGAAACATTTCTAATTTTCGGTTTAAGTTTTTCAACTAGGCTAATATTTATATTGTCTTTTATTTCAGACTTATTTCGATTAGCATAAATGTTTTTAATAATTTTGTTGTAGTTAACTATAATAACTGCATGCAAAACATCCACAGAACTGCACTGTTTAATTTTCCAGCTGTTTTAAGCCACGAATATTTACAAATATTCACGAATTATTTAATGACCGGGTGTCTGACTCAGAGAGGGAGCCTCACACTCATATAGGTCAATAAACAGCTATTGTTGCAAACATAATTTACATTACTTGTAAGAATAATGACACAAATGTTGGGAAAGTAGCCTAATAACAATGTAGGCCTCTTTTGATTAATTGTTTCCACTTTCTTTTATCAGTTTTATTTTGATAAATATGACCATATGCTACAGCATTAATGTTACATGAAAAGAGTTTTTAGTCCTAAAGGTTTTGTAAACATTAGCGGAACTGAATGTGTCAGAATAAACATGAAATGCATGAATAAGCTGCCGTCATCAGAGCTCTTGCAGCCACCCTGGAGAAACTGCGACTAAGCGAATCGCTCCAGTAATGGCACACATTGCTTAAGTCAGAAGCTGATAAAGTGGAACACACACCTTATGAATTAGCTGCGTACTCAGACCGAACTTACAAACGGTGGACTTTTTTCAAGTTGTTTATTTTACTATAAACGGGACGGTCAAAAGGGCAAAATATTTTAGTCCTCATAATACAAAAATATATTGGATATAACGAAATGTAATAATGTTATTTAAGCTATATAATCAATGTAATATGAATAAAACATTAATTTAAGTAAACAGTCGGAACACTATTTAATCCCTGAAGGAGAAGCTTATTATACCAACAAACCTGCCACATTTTTTAGAAATGGCAAACAGGCTAATAGGCCTACATTCGTCTGATATTTTCCAAGGCCTATATTTAAAACACAAATTCATAGGGCATTATATTGGATTTCTCTATAGGATCTAGATGGAAATGTGCCGTGTTAAGCCAATGCAGATATTTAAGAAATGCCTGTTCGTTGTCAAAATAAAATACAGTCAACTTAATGTATAAAAGTTACACTGCTCATTTGAAATAGTCCGTGTGTACAATCTGTGTCGTTCACTGTGCTGTTATGCCAAGCATATTTTTTGCGCATGTTTGTTGTCGTCTGTATTGGAACACGAAGTACAAAACTTGTAAATAGTAAATATAGTTTAGCATCCAAATACATTGTGAATATGGAAATATTTGGATTTGTGACAAATGAGAGAGGTAGGCTATAACGCGCGTTTCTGTTTCAGTTAGCTTTAAACGAATTTGTTTTGGCTTCATATATAGGCTAGCCTATAGCTAAATTTTCTCATTCTTGTTCTGTTCTGAATACCATTAATTTTAAAGGATTTGTTCTACAGTGAGGGTCAACTAAAATAGCCTATATCATATTCAGCTTCTCCCATATTCGGTGTAATAAGTTGAATACATGGGGTAGGTAGGATAATTGCTGAACATGAAATCTTTGCAATTACATTAAAGTATGATAAAGAGGTGTGATCTTTAATTAATATGTTTAATGTTAGTAGAGATGAAAATATCCAAAAAGTTATAGGCTATTGTAGATAAATATACCCTATCAATTCATAGGCACTCCTTTGGCTAAAATGATCGTGCTGAATTTGTCTGGTCTGACTCAGTTCATCATTGATTGGGTGAGAACAGTTCAAATTTACTGGCTGTGGAAATCAGTGGGTGTGGCTCATTATACTATAAGCAAAACGCCGTAAATAACGCGCGCTCTGTGCAACCAAAACGGCGTTTTTTACGCCGTCATATGACAAGATGAACAGCAAAGCAGCGCTTTTCAGGCACACTAAAACGGCGTCAAATACAGCGTCATTTACGTATTTTGCGCGATTTTTACGCCGTTTGTAATCACAACGGCGTATTTTGCGGCGCAAATACTGTTTAAAACGCCGTATTTTACGCCGTGTGACTGTAAACGCGATTAATCTATAGCGTAGTTCTGACCCTTTTGGCTTGCCATACACGAACACACAGCGGTCGCGGTAAAGTGAAGAAGCGTGTTGACAACAGCTAAATGAAATTAAACCCTCGTGAGTAAAAAGACAATACGTATACGGAGTGTCTATTTACACCAAGTGCAAATAGCGTGCCTTGTTGTCAAGTGCTATTTACACTAGCTCCGTCTAACAATGCCTGGTTGGGCAAATACGCGCGTATGTCAACGTCTTCATCAGTGGCGTTGTCAATAAAGGCTTAAGGATCTAGGTTTTGACGCGATCGATCCGGTTTCGAATCCGACTTTTGCCGAGCTCTCTCTTCTCCCTTTTCCCATCACATATCACATCGGAAAGGCATTTACTTTAAATAAAAATTAAAAAAATATTCTAAAAGTAGAAATAAAGTACCTAACGAAATGTTTAATAATAATAAAAGCATTTATTGGGTAGGGTTAGGGGTAGGTGTAGGGAGGGCTTTTATTGTCCCATTAAGGCAGCATCCATTTAATAATTGTAATAAATATAATCATTTACATTCTATGTTATTATTGCCTGTTGAAAATGCTCCTTATTATTTTGGATACTTTGTAGCCTACTATGGATTCTTTAGGACAATTAATAAGATCAAGTATGGGAAAATTTTTTAGTGACACCTTTGTTGCTTGTTATTCGTTACATTTTCCATTGGCAGCCCAGAATGTGATTGTTACACTATAATAAAAAGACTGAAAATATGAAAGTTGCACTTCAGCTTTATGTGACTTTAGTGAAATTGCTATACCTAAAATAAATAAAATGCCTAATTTGATCCAGTGTTACTCTGCACGTTTTTTGATCATTACAAATATAATGCAAAATGATCATCTTAGAATAGAAGATATGCTGTCTCTCGCATCACATAAATTATCAGTAGTTAAGTACATGGTCTTGAAGAGAATTTTTTTTTTTTCTCTCTTTTGGACTTGGACTTGACTTGGACTCGAACCTCTTTGGACTCGGTCTTGACTTGGTCTCAACTAGTCCTGGTCTTGGACTTGTCTTGGACTCGACAAATGTGGACTTGACTATAGCCCTAGAACATTCTAATAAAACTAGCTACTGAAAATATTACAGACACATAATGTTCTCAAAACATTCTTACAACAATACAATTTCTAGCTAGGGTGACCTCACATTGTGGCCATAGTATGAGCACACAGTGAGTGTGAGTGTGCTGTGAGGTTACACTTTTAGATCACTGTGACCTCACATTGCTCACATTGTGACCACATGGTGAGATCACTGTGAGATCAAATTGTTGACAGGGTAAGCTGAAAATAGTTAAAATGTTGTTGTATTGGTTTAACTTCATTCATTTGACCCTTCGCAAAGATACTGTTGCTACATCTGACAAACCATGGCGCTACCTCTCCAGTCCACACAAAGGGCGAATTGTTAATAGCAGTTCCACATGTTGGAAAAAAGCTTTCTTAATACATTACACTTGTGATAGGAGAAACAATTGAATTCGAAACAATTGTTTTGTTTGCTCCATGGATGGCTCAGCTAAACAGGCTAATAAGATGCTATTATTATTACTCTTTTGAACAGTCGTCTGCTTTTTAATTACACAAATGTCTCATTATAACACCTACTTTACACCTATTATAAACTTTTAAAACTCTGAACCAATGATTAACAACAAAAGTTCAACCAACACATTGGGTATAACAAACTGAGGGGGGAATGTTTTGTAAACATCATTAACCATCATTGAGATCTTGTAACTGAACAAAACCGACCATCACTGAAATCTCATAACAGAACAAAACCGACAGTCACTGAAATCTCATAACCGAACAAAACCAGCGTCACTGAAATCTCGTAATGGAACAAAACCAACCGTCATTGAAATATCATATGTGAAAAAAACCGACCGTCATTGAAATCTTGTAACGGAACAAAACTGACCATCATTTAAATCTTGTAGCAGAACAAAACCAACCGTCATTGAGATCTCGTAACCGAACAAAACAGACCATGTTTGGAATCTTGTAAAGCAGGGGTGCCCAAACCTGCTTCTGGAGGGCTGCTGTCAAGCAGAGTTTAGCTCCAACCTTAAATAAACACACCTGGACCAGTTAATCAAGCCCTTCAGACTCACTACACAGCAAAAACCCCAGTGTTAATTTAGCTCAGAGTTTATTTGAGTCCACACTCAAGAAGCAGAGTGTTAAAGTTAATGAGATAATTAAGTGATTAATTGAGTGATGATTGACAATTAGTGATGAACACCTGACCTTAACAAGCAGAATCACTGAAGCACATTTGCTATGGCAAAGAAAGTCAAGAAAAAAAACAACAAAAAAAATCTGGTTATGATTAACCTGATTAAATCTTTTTCAGTGCTTAAATCACAAATAACAGAAGTGAGTTATTTGTATGGCATTGATTATAACAGATCTGTGCGTCTTAATCTGAAAGATTTTCAAAAGTTGTTCTGTTCAAAAAGATTTGAACTACCACACACACACACACACACACACACACACACACACACACACACACACACACACACACACACACACACACACACACACACACACACACACACACACACACACACACACACACACACACACACACACACACACACACACACACACACACACACACACACACACAAAAACAAACAAACAAACAGGAATCAGCAAATTAATCTCAACAATGGTGACAATCAAACAGTATGCTGCAGTGCATTCTGGATGCACCAATCAAAACTCATCCATGGCTCCCAGCATGCATTGTGGCATGAATAAATTATGAGCTGAATTGTCTTAGTAATTTCTGTTATTCTTACTAATTTCTTTTATTTTTGCTGTTTTTGATGTGACTTTTTAGTAGCTTGCTTTGTGATGTTCAAAGCTCTGTTTATCTGTTTGATTGTTACCATTGTTGAGATGCATATGCTGATTCTTGATGTGTGTGTCTGAATAATAAAGTAGTTATAACTTTTTTGTGCAAAGTCTCATGCTGTAATAACACAGGGCTGTTTTTATCTATAATGTAAAATTATAGATCCACCAATCAGACATAACATTATAACCACTGACAGGTGAAGTTAATAACACTGATTATCTCTTCATCATGGCACCTGTTAGTGGGTGGGATATATTAGGCAGCAAGTGAACATTTGTTCTCAAAGTTGATGTGTTAGAAGCAGGAAAAATGGGAAAGCGCAAGGATTTGAGCGAGTTCGACAAGGGTCAAATTGTGATGGTTAGATGACTGGTTCAGAGCATCTCCAAAACTGCAACTCTTGTGGGGTGTTCCCGGTCTGCAGTGGTCAGTATCTATCAAAAGTGGTCCAAGGAAGAAACAGTGGTGAACCGGCGACAAGGTCATGGCTCATTGATGCACGTGGGGAGCAAAGGCTGGCCCGTGTGGTCCGATCAAACAGACAAGCTACTGTAGTTCAAATTGCTCAAGAAGTTAATGTTGGTTCTGATAGAAAGGTGTCAGAATACACAGTGCATCGCAGTTTGTTGCATATGGGGCTGCATAACCGCAGACCAGTCAGGGGCCTCCAAATTCCCCAGATCTCAATCCAATCGAGCATCTGTGGGATGTGCTGAAAAAACAAGTCCGATCCATGGAGGCCGCACCTCGCAACTTTCAGGACTTAAAGGATCTACTGCTAAAATCTTGGTGCCAGATACCACAGCACACCTTCAGGGGTCTAGTGGTGTCCATGCCTCGACGGGTCAGGGCTGTTTTGGCCTTATGATCATAATGTTATGCCTGATTGGTGTCTAAACAGATAGCGTGAATGAGATCCTAGATTCAGGCCACTACATGGTGATTGTTACCATCAAAAAATAATCAACACCTGATTGCATTTCCACTGGGATTTCTTTAGTCAAGTCAAGTCACCTTTATTTATATAGCGCTTTTTACAATGCCGATTGTTTCAAAGCAGCTTCACAGTGTTAAACACGAAAATAATGACACAGAATTTGATTCGGCTGTACAGCCGCTCTGGAGAAAACGGTGATGTCATCCAGCTCATTTCAATTATCATATAGTGTCAATGCGGGCAGATCAGTAATATAGTTGAAAATGTAGTGTCCCCAACTGAGCAAAAAGCCAAAGGCGATGGTGGCAAGGAACCAAAACTCCTTCAGGTGTCAGAATGGAGAAAAAAAAACCTTGGGAGAAACCAGGCTCAGTGCCAGTTCTCCTCTGGCCAACGAACAAACAGTGTATGATTATGATTCTGGCAACATTACAGGTCAGAAGTCATATTAGATCGAAAGATAGGAGTCGTCACGCCGGAGACGGGTTTAATGAGGATGTCGTGTCGATGCGGCATTTATAGAGGGGAGTTTAATTGACACGGTCTCTGCAGACATTTCAGGGATGCGTTAGTCATGTCTAGGCGCAGGTCCACCATCTGATCTGGAAACGGCCCGGATCCGGCTGACTGCAGTAAACCTCGGGATAAACAGAGAGACTAACATTAGCGTAGATGCCATTCTTCATATGATGTAACGAGTACATCAGGTGTTATGGGAAGTGTTCCCGGTTCCGGCTGACCTAGTTAATGCAGCCTAAAACAATCATTTAACTGATCTGAATAATATAAATTGATAATGTTCTATGTGTATGCCATAGTAAAGAGATGTGTTTTTAGTCTAGATTTAAACTGACAGAGTGTGTCTGCTTCCCGAACAATGCTAGGAAGACTGTTCCAGAGTTTAGGTGCTAAATAGGAAAAGGATCGACCGCCTGCAGTTGATTTTGATATTCTAGGTATTATCAACTGGCCAGAATTTTGAGACCGCAATAGATGTGATGGAGTATAATGCGTTAAGAGCTCGCTCAAGTACTGGGGAGCTAAACCATTTAGAAACACCTTAACAAACATGCTTTACAAACACACAGTCACACCAGCCAAAATAATAATAATAATAATAATAATAATAATGTTAAAAAAAAGTTCAAGGATCAAGAGCCCAACTACAGCAAACACTGACCACCATAAAAATGGTGAATCTTTCTTTCTGTTTGTTAACAGCAAGTGTTCATCACTAATGTTCAATCGTCACTCAATTAATCACTTAATTATTTAATTAACTTTAACACTCTTGAGTGTGGACTCAGAGTAGAGTTAATTTAATGCTGGGTACACACGAAAAGATAATCAGGGCGATTTTGGGCCGATTTCTCCCCTTCCGACAATCCTAGGTAAAGTCCCGATTATCTTGATGGTTCTACAGATTATCTTATCAGATTTTCCTGTGGTGTGAGGTGTGTTAAGAGTGACTGAACCTGATCGAAAGAACGGAGCCACCCCGATCTCGAATCATAAATATTCAACATGTTCAGGATCAGAAATCCTGACGTGTGGGGGACACAAGCCCACGCGCTCTGGAGATTATCACGTGAAATGAAACAATACCCAATCAAAAAGCAAGCTGACGAAAGACACCTCCAGTTCGCGCTGTAACATGTAAAGTTCATTTTCACACCGTCTTCATGACTTCATCTAAACATTTTCCTTTTCCCCCCATGAATTTTCTGTAAAAAGCATTCCATAAGCGCAATTTCTTCTTGCTGGTCGTCCACCATGTTACTTTAAAGTCATGTTTGAGATGTTTTGATGCAAGAGATTTTGTGAGATTTCCCTTGTTCACAGGCGGGACTCTGTTATTTGTGAATGGAATCTGTTCGTGTGTGGTGTGCTTCGCAGCACTCCACACACTAGAGGAACTAAACGGTTAAATCTATGATTTCTTATCGTCATGTTTGTGGTCTCTCACATTTTGAAACTCTTATAAAAGAGTTTAAAAATCTTTTCATGTGTACCCAGCATAACACTGGAGTCTTTGCTGTGTAGAAACTTCCAGGCAAGTGTTTTGGAGCTGGGTTGGAGCTAAACTGTTGGCCCTCCAGGAGCATGATTGGGCACTACTGTTGGTAAAGGAACAAAACTGATCGTCATTGATCGTCAAATTTTATAGTGAAACAAAACCAGCTGTCTTTCTCGTAACAGAACCAAAACACCTTAGGGTTTAGGGAGCAGGTTAAAGGTGCAATATGTACGATTTTTGCAGTAAAATATCCAAAAGCCACTAGGCCAGTGTTATATATTTTGTTCAGTTGAGTAACTACAATATCCCAAATGTTACCAACTATTTGTAAATCGTGAGAACGATTTTTTTAACTAAGGAACCGGGACGTGTGAGGGAGTCGCCTGTCAACGCAGTCATCCGCGTTAACCTCAGTTTCCGCTTTTACTGCCACAGAAACCATGGCAACAGATGTGGACAACTACATAAAGTCTAGCAGCACGCTGAATCCGAAATCGCCTCCTATCCTCAAATAGGGCATTAATTGAGGGGACAGCCATTTGTAGTGGTGTCCGAAACCACAGTGGACGTTATCTAGTGCACTTATTCAATTCCACATTGCACCGCAATAACGAATGTACATGTACACGATGTACACACAACGGCTGTCTGAATTCACTCACTCCAAGTGAACTATATTAGTGGACTAACGTAGAGAGTAGTGAATGAGGGTTTAGGGGGCGATTTCGGATTCAGTCGTAGTTTCATTCAAACATTATGGACCATGGCAAGCAGACTTTGGAACAAAATGAGAAGTCAAAAGAGGACCAGTATCGACGTGGCGTATTCGAGATGGCAAGAGCTTTGCAACAAACTTCGACTTGACAGAGATTCCGTTCTTGCATGTGCTTTATTAGACAGGTGAGCAAATGTACATAAAACGAATCAATATTATGTAGCTCAACACAATGAAATATTAGAATATCATCAGTATGATGTTCTAATGTTGATGTAGCTTACTGATAGTCTCATACAGCCAACAAACTAACACACAGAATAACATTATAACTTTCAACACACTCAAATGCAGTTTAGATAGTGTAGACCTAGTGAAACAGCATTGCGTTTCCGCAGTTTTAATTCATCAAATAAACTGTCCTGTATGAGTAATAATTCAGCACTTGTAGTTTGGTAGAATGAAATGTCCTCATTTCTTTATATCCCCCACGACTCACGTGTGACGCTGATATCTGTCTCTTATTAGTAATCGCGCCCTGCTTCATACCACAGTCATGTTAAAAAACATGAATGCATTCACTCATCCATAAACATTATTTCCCCATAAACATTATTATAAGATCCATCGGTATGACGACAAGTTCCGTGATTCCACGCGCATTCACTGCGTCATCAATCTACGCCTTTGTTATTGTTTTAAAGAGGTTAGCGACCCCTAGCGGCGAAAAAATACATAGTGTAGCTTTAAGGAACAAAAAAAAAAAAACTAATCGCATTGGTCCCACTTTATATTAGGTGGCCTTAACTACTACGTATTACATCAAAAAATAAGTACAACATACTTATTGTGTTCATATTGTATTGCAAAACACTTTTGCTGATATTGAGGTGGTATACGGGTAAAGTTAGGGACAGGTGTGGTGGTATGGGTAAGTTTAGGTGTAAGGGAAGTGTCAACCGTGAAATTATAAATGTAACTACAGAAATTAATAACAGATGTAATTACATGCAGGTAATTTTTAAAATGTAAATACAATGTAAAAACATGTATGTACACAATAAGTGCATTGTATCAAATGATTAATTTAAATGTTAGTACATTGTAGTTAAGGCCACCTAATATAAAGTGGGTCCATGGCATTGAACAAAATCGTTATTGAAATTGCGTAATGGAACAAAACCAACCGTCATTGAATTCTCATAACGAAAAGAAACAAACCGCCATTTAAATCTCGAAACAGCTCAAAGCCGATTGTCTTTGAAATCTCATAACAGAACAATGCTGACCATCATTGAAATCTTATAATGGATCAAAACTGACCGTCATTAAAGTCTCGTAGCGAAACGAAACCAACTCTCTTTAAAGTCTCGTTACCAAACAAAATCGACACTCATTGAAATCTCGTAACTGAACAAAACCGACCGTAGTTAAAATTTAGAAATTAAACCACCGACTGTCATTTAAATCTTGTAATGGAGCGAAACTGACCGTCATTAAAATCTCGTAGCGAAACAAAACTGACAGCCTTTGAAATCTTGTAACAAAACCTTAACTGAACAAAACTGTCCATTGAAATCTCATAACTGAATTAAACCAACCGTCATTGAAATCTCATAACGGAATTAAACCAACCGTCATTGAGATCTCGTAACCATACAAAACTAACCGTCATTGAGATCTCGTAACCATACAAAACCGACCATCATTGAAATCTTTTAACCAAACCAAACTGTCTATCACTGAAATCTCACAACTGAACAAAACCGACTCTCGTTAAAATCTCGTTACCATACAAAACTGGCCATCATTGAAATCTCATAACTGAACAAAACCGACAGTTGTTGAAATCTCGTAAAGGAACAAAACCAACCGTCATGGGGATCTCGTAACCGTACAAAACCAACCATTTTTGAGATCTCATAATCATACAAAACTGACCATCATTGAAATTTCCTAACCAAACCAAACTGTCTATCACTGAAATCTCACAACTGAACAAAACCGACTCTCGTTAAAATCTTGTTACCAAACAAAACCGACTGTCATTGAAATCTCATAATTGAACAAAACCGACAGTCGTTGAAATCTCATAATTGAACAAAACCGACTGACTGAAAACCGTCTGTCATTGAAATCTCATAAAAGAAAACTCGTAGTGAAAAGAATCTGACAGTCTTTGAAATCTCGTAACGGAACAAAACCGTAACCGAAGAAAAACTCCATCATTGAGATCTCGTAACCGAACAAAACCGACCGTCATTGAAATCTCGTAACCAAACCAAACTGTCTATCATGGAAATCTCACAATTAAGCAAAACCGACACTCATTGAAATCTCGTAACCAAACCAAACTGTCTATCACTGAATACTCACAACTGTACAAAACCGACTCTTTAAAGTCTCGTTACGAAACAAAACCTACCGTCATTGAAATCTCGTAACTGAATAAAACCCACCGGTGTTGAAATCGCGTAACTGAACAAAACTGACTGACACTGAAAATCGACTGTCATTGAAATCTCATAAAAAGAAAACTTGTAGCGAAACGAAACTGACAGTCTTTGAGATCTCGTAACAGCACAAAACTGTAACCAAACAAAACTGCCCGTCATTGAAATCTCATAACTGAATAAAACCAATCATCACTGAAGTCTCGTAACAAAACAAAACTGACCATCATTGAAATCTTATAACGAAAAGAAACCGAACGTCATTGAAATCTCGTAACGGAACAAAACCAACCGTCATTGTGATCTCGTAACCGTACAAAACCAACCGTCGTTGAGATCTCGTAACCATACAAAACCAACCGTCATTGAAATCTTGTAATTGAACAAAACCGACTAACACTGAAAACCGACCGTCATTGAAATCTTTAAATATAGTACAAAGCCGATTGTCTTTGAAATCTTGTAACAGAACAAAACGTCTCAGTTACGTATGTAACCTTTGTTCCCTGAGTAGGGAACGAGACACTGCAAACTGTCGTTATGGGAACACCTTCAGTGTGATGAATATCTGAAGCCCTTATACCATCACGCCAATTGATTGGCCAGTCTTTTAGCACCGCCCCGAGAATACGTCACGTATGCTTCATATCAGCGTGCTAGGCGTCATATCATCAGATTTTCAAGATGAAGGAAGCTACTACTCGAAGATAGGGGAATGGCCGGAATCGCAGCGTCTCGTTCCCTACTCAGGAAACCAAGGTTACATACGTAACCGAGACGTTACCTTTCATAGGTTCACTCAACGTTGCGAACCGTCGCTATGGGAACGATATACCATAACGCCTTCACATATCGGAGAGTAGCTGGGAGACCGTAGAAAGTGTCCGCTCAAGCAGATAATCTGGGAGCCAGGAGCCATCTTCACGTCCATACGTAGAACTTAAAGGTGTTAGGAGAGGACCAGCCTACCGCAACACAAATATCTTCCAAAGAGTTGAATGAGCGTGTACACCTAGAGACGAAGTGAAGCCACGTGCCTCATAGGCTGCAGAAATAGCCTCAATCACCCAATGAGACATTCTTTGGTTGGTGACGACAGCTCCTTGCTTTTACCGCCAAACACACAAATAATTGTTCCGATCTATGCCACTGGGATGTACGGTCGACATAGATCTTCAATGCCCGCCCCGGGAAAAAACCAAGGGGTCGCACATCGCTCCCAGTCTCTGCGCCAGGAGGGGAAAAAGCCTCCAAGACCACTTGCTGGGAACGAAAGGGGGTCGAAGTGACCTTGGGAACATAACCTGGCCTTGGTCGCAACAAGACTTTAACCAGCCCCGTTACAAAGTTCATACAAAAAGGACTGATAGAAAAAGCCTACAGATCCCCTATCCTCAAAGAGAGGACAGACCAACTCCAATGGCTCAAAAGGGTCACCTGTTAGTACCTCTAGGACGACAGAAGATCCCATGAGGGAACTCGGGCAGGGCGGAAAAGCCTAAGCCGTCTCATCCCTTACAGAAAACGAGAGACCAGGAGGTAACGTCAACAGAAGCACCCTCCATCTGTATATGCTCGGCAGATATAGCTGCCACATAGACCTTCAGAATGGCCGGAGCCACCCCTGCCGAAAAACAACTTGTAAGAACTCCAGTATTGAACCAATAGGGCAATGAACTGTGTCTAGGTTACGTTGTCTACACAGGCGGTAAACAACTTCCACTTAAAGGCATAAAGACGCCTCGTGGAGGGGGCTATCAAGTGAAGAAAAGTATCTGTAATCTCAGCCGAGAGACACCTTAACGCGCCCCGCTCAGGGGCCACACCCACAACTTCCAAAAGTCCGGACGGGAGTGCCAGATCATACCCTGAGCTTGAGTCAGCAGGTCTGGACTGAGGGGAACCTCCCACGGAGGGCCAACTAACAGACTGACCAGGTCTGAAACCCAAATCTGAGTGGGCCGGAGAGGGGCCACCAACAACAGGTGTCTTACTTGTCCATTCGCACTCTGAGCAGCACCGATGAGAGCAAGTGAATCGGTGGAAGGCAAAAAGACTGGTCCTGGGCCATGTATGGGCCTGATTAATACATGACATACATGTATGTCATGACACCCCTTCACAAGGGGTGACATGACAATGCATGACACCCCTACAGATGGGGTAAGAACCGTTTCAGTGCCAGGACACTGCTAGCAACTCCAAACGATTTATGTGCCAACCACGATGTACGATGCACACGATGTGCAATGACAGCACGTCCGCAATGAGGTGAGATCCCTTGACTCTTGACCCACCATTGGAATGGTCTCATGTGGAGCAGGCCCAACTGAACTACAGGGGACGCTGCTGCCATAAGGCCCATCAGTCTGTGGCATAGACCAACGTGGACTAGACGACCTGTCTTGAAATGATTCAGACAGTCTTGTAGTGATTGAATGCGTGCGGGAGACAATCGTGCCTGCATCACGCCAGAATCTAGATCCACACCAAGGAAAGTTGTCTGCTGACTTGGCCGCAAAACACTCTTCTGAAGGTTATGCGTAAACCTAGGCTCCTCAAATGGTAGAGAACTATGTCTTGATGAACTATTGCCAATTCCTGGGATTGAGCTAATATCAGCCAATCGTCCAGGTAGTTCGAGATCCGGACGCCCTGGAGCCGCAATGGGGCCAGAGCAGCGTCCATACATTTCGTAAATGTCAGAGGAGCTAAGGTTAGTCCGAATGGAAGGACACAGTATCGGTAACCTTTGCCCTCGAAAGCAAACCTGAGGAACTTCCTGTGTCTCTTGACGATCTGGATGTGGAAGTACGCATCCTTTAGATCTATGGTCACAAACCAATCTCTGGTTCAAACCTGAGACAGAATGGACTTCAATGTCAGCATTTTGAATTTGCTCACTAGGAGCGCAAGATTTAAGCGACGCAAGTCCAAATCGGACGTAATCCACCATCCTTTTTAGGCACAACAAAATAACAGCTATAGAAGCCTGCCTCTGCCTGAGTGGGGGGGTATCTCTTCTATAGCCCCTTTCTCTAAGAGAGACAGTTTCCAGTCTCAAAGCCGGGGCCTCCCAAGGACGCACCGTCGTGGGAAGAGCACCGCTGGAAAGAAGTGGGCCTTTGCGGAATTGGATGGTGTAGCCATGGCATATAGTATGTAACACCCATTTGCGAGACGTCGGGCAGGCGTTGCCACGCGGCCCAATGCTCCGCTAGGAGTGTTAACCGCTCTGTTTTGTCACCTGCTGTACTGTGGGCGCCAATACATTTCCTAACTCCAGAAAACCTCTGGTGTCTGCGGAAATAGGAGGCACATGTGGAGCTAATGAGCTTTGGGTTTATAAGGTGGTCTACCTGTATAGAGCCCCGAGGCACAAGAGTGGCGGAGACCTCTAATACAGGGGACTGTCCGACTGCCTGATCGGGCTGGCCCCCCAGCATTGGGGGGGTTCGAACGCTGTCATAAACGGGCCACACGCACGTGACCCTAGGGCTTTCTCCTGAACTCCGAAGGCTAGGACTCGCTGAGTATCTGAGACAGTGCTCATCGATGGGGCCCAACCTAAAACCAACTGAGGCGCACTTATCGGCGGAACAGTTAAGGCAGGAGCCAGGAGGCCACAGTGAGAGAGGCAAATACGCTTGCATGGTTCGTCCAAACTCTCCAATGGAGGGCCTGGCCTCCAAGGACGAGCGAAAGATTCAGGAACTGTGCTTGGGGGCCTGAGAACGAGAGGCCTTGGGCATCAAGCTCAGGTCAATCGTCTGCGGTCTAGTGGGCGAGTCCTAGGACCCCAGTCTCTGCGAGGGGGTTCCATAGGCGATGGTTCGCCTCGCTGTACCTCACAGGAGCGCTGAAAAGAAGATGAGCGCGAACGAGCCGAGGTGGTTACCGTTCAACCTCCCTGGACCTATGTGGGATGAGTTAACAAAACACGGCAGACTCTTCAACCACAGTAGTCACAGACTCTCCAAATAGACTTTTTGTCATTAGAAAATGGGGGCGTAACAATGAAGCCTTTTTTTTTTTTTGTGATGTCAGTGAGAGTAAGCCAAAGGTGGCGCTCTACTGACATCATCCCCGCCATGGGCCTGCCTACTGCGCGGGCAGTATGCTTGGTAGCTCTCAGCACCAAGTCGCTCCTTAACAGCCTCAGGAGTCATGTCTTTAGCTTGATAGGCCTGAAGCACAGCCACTGAATGAAGGGCAGCTGCTGCTTGCCCAGCTGCCATGTCGGATTTACCAACCAATAGAAGTAATAATCCTACACAATTTGGAAGGCACCAGGGGGCGTGACTTCCACAATGAAGCCGAAGTCGGGCACGAGATGGGCCGCGAGAGTCTCTTCAACGGCCCAGCATCATCGCGTAACCTGATCCGCCATATTAGAAACAGTGGCGAAATCCACGGACGCGGATTAGTTTAATGCGTGCCGAAAATGGCTGCTTCCAAGACTTTGAGACCCCGTAGTGGAGGTCTTGGAAGAAGGGTAGAGGCCTACGGGACTGGGTTGGGGCGCGACTGGTGAAAAAAAAAAAAAAAAAAAAAAAAGATTGTCCAGCTTCGACTGGACCTGATTTTGCTTATCTACAGCGCGAGTGACCACTTCTAACAGCTCATTACTGTAGATAAAACATCATATCAACAAGGCCACAGCCAAAAGAAAATCGAATCACGAGCTTCTGGGGTAGGCCGCATTTCGTCACGGACGAATAAAACACGGCTGTCGCTGTTGTGGTTTCGAACGCGACTGGAGGAGAGCGAGAGAAAAGGGGATATCCGTCTGCTCACTCTCCATGTGCTCCGGCTCACCGACGTCACCCCAAGCGTCCATCTCGTGCGGTGCCTCGGCATCTGCAGAAACAGAGAGGCGGGGATTAGACGAGCGCTTTCATTAAAGGCAGCGAGTCGAACGCACACTTTCAGATGCAGGCTATCGCAGTGTCGACAGTCAAATAGGCTGTAAGCGTGGCCTGAGCATACTGAATGCTTAAACATAGCACATACCTGTCATGAGTGTCTCCTCCTGCGATGAACCTGTTGCACTGGTCGATACATCTCTTGCAGAGTTGCAGCTCATCGTGTCCGCTTAAGAGGAGTAAAAACTGCTCTGAAAAGGGTAGCTATGAACATTCGCTTTCCAACGGGCTCAGAGAATCCGCTTCCTAAAGGAATGAAATCTGATGATATGAAGCATACGTGACGTATTCTTGGGGCAGTGCTAAGCGTCACTGGCCAATCAATTGGCATGATGGTATAAGGGCTTCAGACATTCGTCACACCGAAGGTGTTCCCATAATGACGGTTTGCAGCGTTGAGTGAACCTATGAAAGGGAACCGACTATCATTGACATCTTACAATGAATCAAAACTGACTGTCATTGAAATCTCGTATCGAAAACAAAACTAACAGTCTTTGAAATCTTGTAACAGAACAAAACTGTAACCGAAGAAAAACTTTCCATCATTGAGATCTCGTAACCAAACAAAACCGACCGTCATTGAAATCTCGTAACCAAACCAAACTGTCCATCATGGAAATGTCATAACTGAACAAAACCGACCGTCATTGAAATTTCGAAACAGCACAAAGCCGATTGCCTTTAAAATCTCATAACAGACCAAAACCATAACCAAACATAACTGTCCATCATTGATATCTCATAACTGAATAAAACCAACCGTCGCTGAAGTCTCGTAACAAAACAAAACCGACTGTCTTTGAAATATAATAACGAAAAGAACCTGAACATCATTTAAATCTCGTAACGAAATAAAACAAATCGTCATTGTGATCTCGTAAATGAACAAAACCGACTGACACTGAAAACCGTCTGTCATTGAAATCTCATAAAAGAAAACTTGAAAGCGAAACGAAA
Organism: Coreius guichenoti; assembly: GCA_039654105.1. NCBI lineage: Eukaryota > Metazoa > Chordata > Actinopteri > Cypriniformes > Gobionidae > Coreius > Coreius guichenoti. The sequence goes on along the minus strand of CM077168.1, from coordinate 38,012,836 downwards.
CTGACAGTCTTTGAAATCTCGTAACAGAACAAAACGGTAACCGAACAAAACTGTCCGTCATTGAAATCTCATAACTGAATAAAACTAACCGTCACTGAAATGTTATAACGAAACTAAACCATCTGTCATTGAAATCTCATAACGAAAAGAAACTGAACTTCATTTGAAATCTTGTAACCAAACCAAACAGTCTATCATTGAAATCTCACAACAGAACAAAACCAACTCTCATTAAAATCTCGTTACCAAACAAAACCCACCGTCATTGAAATCTTGTAATTGAGCAAAACCGACTGTCACAGAAATCTCATAAAAGAAAACTCGTAGCGAAATGAAACTGACAGTCTTTGAACTCTCGTAACAGAACAAAACCATAACCAAGCAAAACTGTCCATCGTTGAAATCTCATAACTGAATAAAACCAACCGTCACTGAAGTCTCGTAACAAAACAAAACTGACCGTTATTGAAATCTCATAACAAAAAGAAACTGAATGTCATTGAAATCTCGTAATCAAACCGAACTGTCTATCATGGAAATCTCACAATTGAACAAAATCGTCTCTCATTGAAATCTCGTAGCTAAACGAAACTGACAGTCTTCAAAATCTCGTAATAAAACAAAACCATAACCAAACAAACTGTCTGTCATTGAAATCTCATAACTTAATAAAAACAACCGTCATTGAAATCTCGTAACGGAACAATGCTGACCATCATTGAAATTTTACAATGGTACAAAACCAACCACCATTGAAATCTAATAACTGAATAAAACCGACCGTCACTGAAAACTCATAACAAAAAGAAACCGACCGTCATTGAAATCTCATAACCAAACCAAAATGTCTATCATGGAAAACTCACAATTGAACAAAACTGACACTCATTGAAATCTCGTAACTGAACAAAACCGACTGTCATTGGAATCTCGTAACCAAACCAAACTGTCTATTATGGAAATCTCACAATTAAACAAAACGACTCTCATTGAAATCTCGTAACTCAACAAAACCAACCGTCGTTAAAATTTCATAATGGAACAACTGACCATCATTGAAATCTCGAAATAGCACAAAGACGATTGTCTTTGAAATTTTGTAACGGAACAAAGCCGATTATCATTGACATTTTACAAATGATCAAAACTGACTGTCATTGAAACCTCAAAGCGAAACTGGCAGTCTTTGAAATCTCGTAACAGAACAAAACCGTAACCGAAGAAAAACTCTCCATCATTGACAAAACCGACCGTCGTTAAAATTTCGAAATGAAACAACAGACAGTCATTGAAATCTCATAACAGAACAATGCGACCATCATTAAAATCTTATAATGGATCAAAACTAACCGTCATTAAAGATCTCGTAGCGAAACGAAACTGACAGCCTTTGAAATCTTGTAACAAAACCTTAACTGAACAAAACTGTCCGTTCATTGAAATCTCATAACTGAATAAAACCGACCGTCATTGATATCTCGTAACGGAACAAAACCGACCATCATTGAAATTTCGTAACCAAACCAAAGTGCTATCATGGAAATCTCACAATTGAACAAAACCGACACTCATTGAAATCTCGTAACTGAACAAAACTGACCACCGTTAAAATTTTTAAATGAAACAACCAACTGTCATTGAAATCTTGTAATGGAACAAAACCGACCGTCATTGAAATCTCGAAACAGCACAAAGCCGATTTCGTTTGAAATGTCATAACAGAACAATGCCGACCATCATTGAAATCTTATAATGGATCAAAACTAACCGTCATTAAATATCTCATAGCGAAACGAAACTGACAGCCTTTGAAATCTTGTAATAAAACCTTAACTGAACAAAACTGTCCGTCATTGAAATCTCATAACTGAATAAAACCAACCGTCATTGAAATCTCATAACGGAACAAAACCGACAGTCGTTGAAATCTCGTAAAGGAATAAAACCAACCATCATTGTGATCTCGTAACCGTACAAAACCGACCATCATTGAAATTTCATATCCAAACCAAACTGTCTATCATGGAAATCTCACAATTGAACAAAACCAACCGTCATTGAGATCTCGTAACCGTACAAAACCAACCGTCATTGAGATCTCATAACCATACAAAACCGACCATCATTAAAATCTCGTAACCAAACCAAACTATCACTGAAATCTCACAACTGCACAAAACTGACTCTCGTTAAAATCTCGTTACCAAACAAAACCCACCGTCATTGAAATCTCATAACTGAACAAAACCAACCATCATTGTGATCTCGTAACCGTACAAAACCAACCGTCATTGAGATCTCGTAACCATACAAAACTGTCCATCACTGAAATCTCACAACTGAACAAAACCGACTCTCCTAAAAATCTCGTTACTAAACAAAACCAACTGTCATTGAAATCTCGTAATTGAACAAAACCGACAGTCGTTGAAATCTCGTAATTGAACAAAACCGACTGACACTGAAAACCGTCTGTCATTGAAATCTCATAAAAGAAAACTCGAAAGCAAAACTAAACTAACATTCTTTGAAATCTGGTAACAGAACAAAACTGTAACCAAACAAAACTGTCCGTCACTGAAATCTCATAACTGAATAAAACCAACCGTCACTGAAATCTCGTAACGAAAAAAAACCGACTGTCATTGAAATCTCGTAATTGAACAAAACCGACAGTCGTTGAAATCTCGTAATTGAACAAAACCGACTGACACTGAAAACCGTCTGTCATTGAAATCTCATAAAAGAAAACTCGAAAGCAAAACTAAACTAACATTCTTTGAAATCTGGTAACAGAACAAAACTGTAACCAAACAAAACTGTCCGTCACTGAAATCTCATAACTGAATAAAACCAACCGTCACTGAAATCTCGTAACGAAAAAAAAACGACTGTCATTGAAATCTCATAATGAAAAGAAACCGAACACCATTTGAAATCTCGTAACTAAACCAAACTGTCCATCATGGAAATCTCATAACTGAACAAAACCGACTCTCATTGAAATCTGGTAAACCAAAACAAACTGCCTATCATTGAAATCTCACAACAGAACAAAACCAACTCTCGTCAACATCTCGTTACCAAACAAAACCCACCAACATTGAAATTGCGTAACTGAACAAAACCGACTGACACTGAAAACCGACTGTCATTGAAATCTTATAAAAGAAAACTCATAGCGAAGTGAAACTGACAGTCTTTGAAATCTCGTAACAGAACAAAACCGTAACCAAACAAAACTGTCTGTCATTGAAATCTCGTAACAGAACAAAAACAACCATCATTGAGATCTCGTAACGGAACAAAACCAACCGTCATTGCGAGTTTGTAACCGTACAAAACCGATGATCATTGAAATCTCGTAACCAAACCAAACTGTCTATCACTGAAGTCTCACAACTAAACAAAACTTCTCGGTTACTAATGTAACCTCGGTTCCCTGAGAGAAGGGAACAAATATTGCGTAAGTTATAGCTTACACTTTTGGGAAAACTCCTTTTCTCAAGAATATGAAGCCAAAAATTATCCTTATTTTATATAGTGTAAAACGCAGGGCAGCTGCACAGCAGACCCAGGCAGAGTGTACTAGCGCGCTGATTGGCTGTGCTGCGGCAACTGCACGTACCTATGGCGAGGCGGCTGAGGCGTACGAACCAATCGGGTCGCTTCGCGCCTAAAGCACATCAACTCCCGCCGAAATGGGCATGGCTTATGACTATAAAAGCCCTATAAAATGCCATAGGATACAGGTTAAATCGACTGAAGCGATCCACTGATCTAAGCACAATAGCACGGCGGGTTACGCAATACTCGTTCCCTTCTCTCAGGGAACCGAGGTTACGCTAGTAACTGAGAAGTTCCCTTTCTGTGGCTGTGCTGCGGCAACTGCACGTACCTATGGCGAGGCGGCTGAGGCGTACGAACCAATCGGGTCGCTTCGCGCCTAAAGCACGTCAACTCCCGCCGAAATCGGCATGGCTTATGACTATAAAAGCCCTATAAAATGCCATAGGATACAGGTTAAATCGACTGAAGCGATCCACTGATCTAAGCACAATAGCACGGCGGGTTACGCAATACTCGTTCCCTTCTCTCAGGGAACCGAGGTTACGCTAGTAACTGAGAAGTTCCCTTTCGAGAGTACTCTCGTATTGCGTAAGTTATAGCTTACGCTTATGGGAACCCAATTTAAAACGCTGTGTGTGCTTAAAAGAACTTCGTCCCATACTATGGCCTGGGGCGAGAGCCCGAGGCCCATAGAAGAGTAAAAGTTATGAGACCCAAAAAGAGGCCGACAAGTAGTGAGCCTCATATAAGGGTATATACAGAAAAAGAATATTCCTGTGCCATATAATTTAGATAAGAACTAGACCGGACAGCGTCGGGCCTTATTATTATAGCAAATGTGTTATACATTTGTATATGGACTTTAGATAAGACTAGACCGGATAGAATCGGGCCTTATAGTTGTGTAATGTGTTCGAACATATGTTTATGTTATACATTGTTTATTATGGTATTAAAATAAACACCAGACCGGATAAATCAGGCCATATGGTATTGCAAATGCGTTATGCATTTGTTTATATGGAAAGAACCATAGCTTGCAAAGCAGGAACCTCCAGGTTGTAGAATTTAATAAATGTGGACAGATATCTTCAAGTGGTATTCCACTGGACCTAGCCCATGACAAGGTCATGCCTCTGGTGGAATAAGCTCTGACGCCTAAGGGGCAGCAGAGACCCTTTAACTCATAGGCCAGCGAGATAGCATCTACTATCCATCAAGACAATCTCTGCTTCGTGACCGCGCACCCTCTGGTGTGGCCAAATAAACGAAGAGCCGTTCCGACTGCCTAGAAGCAGCGGAACGTCCTAGATAAACTCTAAGAGCCCTAACGGGACAGAGTAGATTCGCGTCTTTTTTCCTCAGACGAGGGAAGAGCTGATAGCGAAATGATCTGTGTTCTGATTGGAGTGGAGAGCACTTTGGGTATATAACCATGTCTTGGTTTGAGGACGACTCTGGAGTCGTTAGGCCCAAACTCAAGGCAGGAAGCGCTCACCGAGAGAGCATGTAAATCACCAGTTCGCTTGACTGAAGCTAGTGCCAGCAGGAGAGCAGTCTTTAGCGAAAGGTGCTTCAGGCTCACAGACTGAAGTGGCTCAAATGGGGGACCTTTCATGGCCTCCAGGACCACGGAAAGGTCCCATATAGGAACCGATGGGGATCGAGGCGGGTTCATCCTCCTAGCTCCTCTGAGGAAGCGCACAATCAGGTTGCTTCTCCCCAGTGACTGTCCGGCCACGTGAGCGTGAAACGCTGTTATGGCCGCCACATATACTTTGAGCGTGGAAGGGGAGCGACCCGCGTCCAAAAGCTCTTGAAGGAAGGAGAGCACTTCTGTCACTTCACATGAGTGTGGGTCCAGGTTCCGAGCTGCACACCAGCTTGAGAACACTGACCAATTTAGAGCGTAAAGCAGCCTGGTTGAGGGCGCTCTAGCTTCAGAAATAGTATTCAGCACCCCTTTTGGGAGGTTCCCGGGTATCTGTTGATGGGCCACACATGGAGGGCCCATAAGTCAGGATGGGGATGCCAGATTGTCCCCTTCGCCTGCATGAGGAGGTCTCTCCTCAGCGGTATTGGCCATGGGGCTGTTTCTAGCAGCTAAATCAGCTCGGAGAACCATAGCTGGTTCTTCCATAGAGGGGCTATTAAAAGCACTGCACACTTACTCTCTCTGATCCGTTTGATGACCTGTGGTAACATTGCGATCGGAGGAAATGCATACAGCGGGCGGCTGGGCCAGTCATGGGCCAGCGCATTCCTCTGCTTGGAGAAAAATGTTGGGCAATGAGCATTGTCTTCCGAGGCGAAAAGATCGATCTCCGCTTTGCTGAAGATGCTCCAAATCAGCGGAACCGTTTGTGGGTGAAGAGACCATTCCCCTGGGGAAACGTTGTCTCTGGATAGCATATCCGGACCCTGGTTCAGAATGCCTGGCACATGCGCTACCCTTAGTGAGCGCAGGTTGTGTTGAGCCCATAAAAGGAGATGTTTGGCCATGGTGTGCAGGTTGTTTGACCTGAGCCCACCCTGGCGATTTTTATAGGATACCACTGACATGTTGTCAGTTCAGACCAGGACGTGGTGATCCTTTATGTATGGGAGGAAAGCTTTTAGCGACAGATCAACCGCTTTCATCTCTAGACAGTTTATGTGCAGCTGTCTCTCCGAGCTTGACCAAAGGCTGGAGACGGGACTGCCCTCGTGTAGGGCACCCCAACCTAAGTTGGATGCATCTGTTGAGATCACTTTCCATTTCGAGACCGTGCCCATACTCACACCCGACTGATACCAGTCGGCTGCTTTCCAAGGAGCCAGGGCTTTGATACAGCTGTGTTTCACTTTAATGCTTAAGTGGCCCAACCGCCATGCGTGAGCCGGAACGCGAGGTTTTCACCAGCGCTGAAGGGGACGCATGTACAGTAGACCCAGTTTGAGTACTGCTGATGCTGAGGCCATGAGGCCTAACATCCTCTGAAAACGTTTGAGAGGAGTGTAAGTGCCAGCTTTAAACGACGCTGCTAGGCGCTGGGCGGAGAGCGCGCACTGTGACGTAAGCTGTGCTCTCATCTGTATTGAGTCTATAACTGTTCCCAGAAAATAAATATTCTGGCTGGGAGACAGTGCGCTCTTGGCAGTGTTGATCCTGAGACCCAGACATTCTAGATGGCTGAGGAGCCAAGCCCTGTGAGTTATCAACCGTGCCTCTAATTGGGCTATAATGAGCCAATCGTCGAGGTAATTCAGTATTCGCACTCCCCGTAATCTCAGGGGGGCAGGGGCCGCATCCATGCACTTCGTAAATGTGCGAGGTGCTAGGGATAGACTGAATGGTAGGACTGTGTATTGATAAGCCTGCCCCTCAAAGGCGAATCTCAAGAATGGCCTGTGGCGGGGTGCTATTTGAATGTGAAAGTAAGCATCTTTCAGATCCACTGTGAAAAACCAGTCCCCTGGGTGAATTTGCGCTAGGATTTGTTTTGTCGTCAACATTCTGAACGATCATGTCAGCGCTTTGTTTAGATGTCTGAGGTCTAGGATGGGTCTGAGACCGCCATCCTTCTTTGGAACGAGGAAGTAGCGACTGTAAAAGCCTGACTCGCTTATTGCTAAGGGGACAGCTTCCACAGCCCCCTTTTTTATCAGTTTCAACACTTCGGCGCGAAGCACGTGACTCACGTCACTTCTCACTGATGTCTCGACCACGGCGCGAAAGCACGGGGGTCTGCGAGCAAACTGTAGCGAGTAACCTCGTTTTATTATGTTCAACACCCATTCTGATATACCGGGGATGGCCTCCCAGGCCTTTGCCCGCATTGCAAGGGGTTGAATTAAGTTTGGGGATGGGCCGCTTTGTAGCAGGGACCTGGTTGCCCGGCTGGTTTGTACTTGTGACACTGTGGGGACAGCGCTTATGTGTGGTGGCGCGCACTGTGCAGTGGGCGCGCGCTCTACACTTAGAATGTCACTTCTAATGGCGAGCGAGTCAACAGGGGGGAATCTGTGTGATTTTGTGCCGCTGTGTGAACAGTGCTTATGTGCAGGGGGGCACACTGCCTACAGTCAGAACAGAGGAAAAGCTCTTTTTGTGATTTATTAGGGTCGCCGTTAAAACGGCGTTTGTGTACAGGCGTGCGTGTTTTGCAACAGGCTCGTTGGCTGTGAAAGTGACATCTCCAGTCGCCTGAGTAGAGGGGGCTGGGAGAAGCGAGATGAGAGTCTGTGGTAGTCCGGCCGCGGCAGGACTTAACCACTTTCTCTTTCTTCCTGTGGTTAGGAAGACTTTGGAGGCTCGGGGTTCAACACAATCTTGGGTTGAGGTCCCCTTCGCTCTGGCAGTCTATGGCTGCTCGCGGAACGCGAACGACGGCGTGTTCTCACTGCTGGACGAGGCTGGAAGACCGGAGGCGCTGCTTTAGGAGGCTGAGGGGGCAGCGCTTTGGAATGGCAGCCCAAAGCAGAGCTGGAGCATTTTGGTAGAAAATGGCGCATAGCCTGTAATGCCTTCTGTGCTTTGGTGAAGAACCCTTTCACCGATGGGCCAAACAGGCCAGTGGCAGAGATGGGAGAATCCAGGAAGGAGGCTTTATCCGCGTCCTTCATGTCCGTAAGGGTCAACCAGAGATGGCGCTCTAGCACAGTCAGGTTTGCCATGCTTCTGCTGATCGCCTGGGTGGTGGTTTTCGTCGCACGCAGGGCCAAGTCAGTGGCGCTGTGCAGATCCCTAAACGCTTCCAGATCAGGGACAGACTCATCCAGAGAGCGGAGAAGTTTGGCCTGAAACACTTATAGGACTGCCATCGTGTGAAGGACCGAGGCAGCCTGGCCGGCGGGGGCGTACGCTCAACCAGCGAGAACTGACATAGTACGGCAGGGTTTTGAGGGGTGGGCCGCTTTAGCCTGCCATCCCTTAGCGAAGGGCGGGCAAAGATGTGCGGCGACAGCTTCCTCCAGAAGGGGCAGACTCTCGTAACCTCTTTCCTTCACGCTGTCGATTATAGAGAGCGCTGAAGAAGAGGATTTCGAATGAGCTGAATATGGCGCCTTCCACGATTTCGTCAGCTCGTCGTGTACTTTAGGGAGAAAGGGGGCGGGCCTTTACGGGGGAGCCTGATGGCAGCCTTGCAAAAACCACTCATCCAGTCTACTTCGCACGGGCTCCTCGGGATGAGACCACTTGAGCCCGGAGGTCATCAACAGCTCTGGTCAGCAGGCGAATGAGTTCAACGATTGAGCCCGACCAGTCGTCACTACTGGATGCAGCGAGAGAAAGACTGTCATTCTCATCATCCTACGCTTCCGGTCTGCCAAAGGAAACCGTACCGGCTGCTAACTGAGCGGGGCGCTGATCATCCTGGACGAACAGGACAGGAGAGGGAGAATCAGAGAGCGAGACACGTGGGGAGTTTCCCGGCGTGGGCTCGCTTGTCTGCTCTGGCGTCGCCTGCTCCAGCATCCTCGGAACAGCAAAGGCGGGAAACCGGCGTCCTCAAACTGCAAAGCAGATGCTGGTTGCGCTGAAAGGGTTTTCCAACGGCGGCAACTTCTGAATCCAGAGATCAGCGAATGGTAAGTCCGCTGAAGGAGATTAAATCTGAATCCTATGGCATTACATGGGCTTTTATAGTCATAAGCCATGCCCATTTCGGCGGGAGTTGACGTGCTTTAGGCGCGAAGCGACCCGATTGGTTAGTACGCCTCAGCCGCCTCGCCATAGGTTCGTGCAGTTGCCGCAGCACAGCCAATCAGCCCGCTAGTACGCTCTGCCTGGGTCTGCTGTGCAGCTGCACTGCATTTTACATATATAAAATGATAAGGATAATTTTTGGCTTCATATTCTCGAGAAAAGGAGTTTTCCCATAAACGTAAGCTATAACTTACGCAATACGACAGTACTCTCGAAAGGGAACCGACTCTCGTTAAAATCTTGCTACCAAACAAAACTGTCCATTATTGAAATCTCGTAACAGAACAAAACCATAGCCAAACAAAACGGTCTGTCACTGAAATCTCATAACTGAATAAAACCAACAGTCATTGAAATCTCATAATGGAATAATGCTGACCATCATTGAAATTTTACAATGGTACAAAACGACTTGGTTACTAACGTAACCTCGGTTCCCTGAGAGAAGGGAACGAGTATTGCGTAGCTTGCTACGCTATGGGAAAAATTCTTTTCTCAAGAATATGAAGCCAAAAATTATCCTTATAATTTTATGTAACGTAAAACGCAGTGCCGCTGCACAGCAGACCCAGGCAGAACGTACTAGCGCGCTGATTGGCTGTGCTGCGGCAACTGCATGAACCTATGGCGAGGCGCCTGAGGCGTGCACCAATCGGGTCGCTTCGCGCCCAAAAGAACGTCAAACACAGCCAAATTTGCATATCTAAGCTATAAAAGCCCATGTTACGCCATAGGAGTCAGGTTAAATTGACTGAAGCGATCCCCTGATCTAAGCACAATAGCACGGCGGGTTACGCAATACTCGTTCCCTTCTCTCAGGGAACCAAGGTTATGTTAGTAACCGAGTTGTTCCCTTTCGAGAGCACTCTCGTATTGCGTAGCTAGGGTCGACGGCGTCATTTCGTCGCACTCCGGGCAGCCGCCCTTAGAGTGCAGCTTCGGCGTGGTCGCAGCGTAAGCATGACGATCCCTGCTAAAGAGAAAACCTCTGACAGGATATACGAGACATTTGAAACAACGCCTCAGCTCTTTCGTGAGTGTGTGTGTTGCAGTGCAAGCACACACACAGCTTGTACTAATATAAAAGGATATAAAAAGATATTAAACACACCAGATGGCGCCGCTGGAACCGCAATGGCTGAAGGCAGAGTCCAGAAGAAGGAATCCAGCATCTTCAGAGCTGCAGGGAAGGAGCTAGTTCCGCTGAAGGCTTGTTGACGGCGGTGACTTCACAATCTGGAGGTCAGCGAAGAGTGAGTCCGCTGAAGGAGAATAAATCTGAATCCTATGGCGTAACATGGGCTTTTATAGCTTAGATATGCAAATTTAGACGTTTGACGTGCTTTTGGGCGCGAAGCGACCCGATTGGTGCACGCCTCAGCCGCCTCGCCATAGGTTCGTGCAGTTGCCGCAGCACAGCCAATCAGCACGCTAGTACGCTCTGCTTGGGTCTGCTGTGCAGCTGCGTTTTACATTATATCAAATTATAAGGATAATTTTTGGCTTCATATTCTCGAGAAAAGGAGTTTCCCATAGCGTAGCTAGCTACGCAATACGAGAGTACTCTCGAAAGGGAACCAACCGTCATTGAAATCTCTTAATTAAACAAAACCGACTAACACTGAAAACCGAATGTCATTAAAATCTCATAAAAGAAAACTCGTAGCAAAACAAAACTGACAGTCTTTGAAATCTCGTAACAGAACAAAACTGTAACCAAACAAAACTGTCCATCATTGAAATCTCACAACTGAATAAAACCAATCGTCACTGAAGTCTCGTAACTAGTGGTGGCGAAATGAAGCCTCATATTGAAGCTTTTCAGCCAAATGGTTCACAAAAGCGTTCATTTCTCGAGGCCTCATCTGCTCATAATACCACCTGGTGGTCAAAGAGTGTAAAACAAGCAGATACATTACAGATGACCTGATGTGATCTGTGATACACTGTATTTTGCGTCAGTTAAGGCTTAGATATAACAGTGAAGAAAAAAATAAATTTCCACATAGACTAATCTATTTTATATGAATATAATGTGTATTTTCTGGTGGTATATAATGATTGTATAACATAACTGTGTAATAAACGTATTGGCTTGAAATGAATGGGACTATCAAATGTGTGTAAATCAATTCTTTGGACATAGGCAGGAGGGGCAATATTATTATTACTATAAAACTGGAAATTGGCTGGATTTAACTGGGCAGAGGGCAAGATTCGAACCGCTTTCTGAACCAGTCAGGCTGAAGCGAGGCTTCGGACATCATCAATGACGTCATTGGTCTAAAGCGATACAAGCTTCGATACGTGCTTCACTGAAAGCTTCCGGGATTTCTCGACACACGCTCCAAAGCCTCGGCACAGAGCATAACATCACTACTCGTAACAAAACAAAATCAACTCTCATTGAAATCTCGTAGCGAAACGAAACTGACAGTCTTCAAAATCTCGTAACAGAACAAAACCGTAACCAAACAAAACTGTCTATCATTGAAATATCATAACTGAATAAAACCAACCGTCATTGAAATCTCGTAACAGAACAATGATGACCATCATTGAAATTTTACAATGGAAAACCAACCGTCATTGAAATCTCGTAACTAAACAAAAACAACCATCATTGAGATCTCGTAACAAAACAAAACAAAACCAACCGTCATTGAGATCTCATAACCACATGAAACCAACTGCATTAAGATATCGTAACCATACAAAACTGACCATCATTGAAATCTCATAACATAACTAAACCAAACTGTCTATCACTAAAATCTCACAACTGAACAAAACCAACTCTCGTTAAAATCTCGCTACCAAACAAAACTGACCGTCACTGAAATCTTGTAACTGAAAAAAATCCTAAACAAACAAAGCTGTCTGTCATTGAGATCTCATAACTGAATAAAACCAACTGTCATTAAAATCTCGCAACCAAACAAAACTGTCTGTCATTGAAATTTTACAATGGTACAAAACCAGCCATCATTTAAATCTCGTAACTGTACAAAAACAAACATCATTGAGATCTCGTAACAGAACCAATCTGTCTATCAATGAACTCGTACAACTGAACAAAACCGACTCTCGTTAAAATCTTGTTACCGATCAAAACAGACAGTCATTGAAATCTCGTAAATGAACAAAACCGACAGTCATTGAAATCACGTAATTGAACAAAACCGACTGACACTGAAAACTGTCTGTCATTGAAAACTCATAAAAGAAAACTCGAAAGCAGAACGAAACTGTCTTTGAATTCTTGTAACAGAACAATCTATCATTGAAATCTCACAACAGAACTAAACCGACTCTTGTTAAAATCTTGTTACCAAACAAAACACACCGTCATTGAAATCTCGTAACTTAACAAAACGGTAACCGAACAAATCTGTCTGTCAATGAAATCTCACAACTGAATAAAGCCATCCGTCATTGAGAACTCATAAAAAAACAAAGCCAACCATCATTGAAATCTCGTAACCAAACAAAACCGACTCTCGTTAAAATCTTGTTACCAAACAAAACCCACCGTCATTGAAATCTTACAACAGAACAAATCCGACTCTCGTTAAAATCTTGTTACCAAACAAAACCCACCTTCACTGAAATCTCGTAACTGAACAAAACTGACTGACACTGAAAACTGACTATCATTGAAATCTCATAAAAGTCGTAGCAAAACGAAACTGACAATCTTTGAAATCTCGTAACAGAACAAAACCGTAACCAAACATAACTGTCCATCATTGAAATCTCATAACTGAATAAAACCAACCATCACTGAAATCTCGTAACAAAACAAAACTAACTGGCATTGAAATCTCATATCTGAACAAAACCAATGGTCATTGAAATCTTGAAACTGAACAAAGCTGATTGCCTTTGACATCTTGTAACGGAACAAAGCCGACCATCATTGAAATCTTATAATGGATCAACACTGACCATCATTGAAACCTTGTAGTGAAACAAAACTGACAGTCTTTGAAATCTCGTAACATAACAAAACCATAACCGAACAAAATTGTCCATCATTGAAAACTAATAACAAAAAGAAACCGACCGTCATTGAAATCTCGTAACCAAACCAAACTGTCTATCATGGAAATTTTACAATTGAACAAAACGACTCTCCTTTAAAAATCTCGTAACTGAACAAAAATGACCGTCGTTAAAATTTCGTAATGAAACAACCGACCGTCATTGAAATCTCATAATCGAATAAAACCGACCGTCATTTAGCCGATTGTCTTTGAAATCTCGTAACGGAACAAAGCCGACCATCATTGACATCTTACAATGGATCAAAACTGACTGTCATTGAAATCTCGTAGCGAAACAAAACTGACTGTCTTTGAAATCTCGCAACAGAACAAAACCATAACCGAAGAAAAACTGTTCGTCATTGAGATCTTGTAACCGAACAAAACCGACCGTCATTGAAATCTCATAACGAAAAGAAACCGACCGTCATTGAAATCTCGTAACCAAACCAAACTGTCTATCATGGAAATCTCACAATTAAACAAAAACGACCGTGGAAATCACGGAAAAAAAAGTCTGTCATTGAATAAAACCAACCATCATTGAGATCTCGTAACCAAACCAAACATTGAAATCTCACAACTGAACAAAACTGACTCTCGTTAAAATCTCGTTACTAAACAAACCCGACCATCATTGAAAACTCGCAACTGAACAAAACCGGTAGTCTTTGAAATCTCATAACGGAGCAAAGCCGACCATCATTGAAATCTTATGATGGATCAAAACTAACTGTCATTGAAATCTCGTAACTGAACAAAACCAATCGTTGTTGACATCTCATAATTGAGCAAAACTGACTGACAATGAAAACAGACTTTCGTTGAAAGCTCATAAAAGAACAAAACCAAACGTCATTCAAATCTTGTAGCGAAACGAAACTCGCAGTCTTTGAAATCTCTTAACAGAACAAAACCGTAACCAAACAAAACTGTCTGTCATTGAAATCTCATAAGTGAATAAAGCCAACTGTCATTGAAAACACATAACAAAACAAAGCCAACCATCACTGAAATCTCATAACAGAACAAAACTAACTGGCATTGAAATCTCATATCTGAACAAAACCGATGGTCATTGAAATCTTGAAACTGAACAAAGCTGATTGCCTTTGACATCTTGTAACGGAACAAAGCCGACCATCATTGAAATCTTATAATGGATCAACACTGACCATCATTGAAACCTTGTAGTGAAACAAAACTGACAGTCTTTGAAATCTCGTAACATAACAAAACCATAACTGAACAAAATTGTCCATCATTGAAATCTCATAACTGAATAAAACCAACCGTTATTGAGATCTCGTAACTGAAAAAAACCGACCTTCATTGAAATCTCATAACAAAAAAGAAACCAACCGTCATTGAAATCTTGTAACCAAACCAAACTGTATATCATGGAAATCTCACAATTGAACAAAACTGATTCTCATTGATTTCTCGTAATTAAACAAAACCGATCGTCAGTGAAATCTCGTAACTGAAAAAAACGACTGTTGTTAACATTTTGTAATGAAACAACCGACCGTCATTGAAATCCAAACAAAACCGACCGTCACTGAAATCTCATAATCAAATTAAACTGTCCATCATTGAAATCTTGTAACCGAACATAACTGACCATCATTGAAATCTCATAACCGAACAAAACTGTCCATCATTGAAATCTCATAACTGAAAACTGAAACAATGCCACCTAACCGAACAATAGGTTAGCTAGGTTATAGGTTAATAGGTTAACTCAATCATTGAGAACTCGTATTGGAACAGAACAAAACGGACTCTCATTGAAATCTCATAACCAAACAAAACCGACCGTCATTGAAATCTCGTAATTGAACAAAATTGACTGACAATGAAAACCGACTGTCATTGAAATCTCATAAAAGAACAAAACCAACCGTCATTGAAATCTCGTAGCAAAACGAAACTGACAGTCTTTGAAATCTCGTAACAAAACCGTAACCAAACCAAACAGTCTATCATTGAAATCTCACAACTGAACAAAACCAACCGTCAATGAATTCTCGTAGTGAAACGAAACTTGCAGTCTTTGAAATCTCTTAACAGAACAAAACCATAGCCAAACAAAACTGTCCATCATTGAAATCTCATAACTGAATAAAGTCAACCGTCACTGAAAACTCATAACAAAACAAAGCCAACCATTATTGAGATTTCGTAACCGAACAAAACCGACCGTCATTGAAATCTCATAACAGAACAAAGCTAACTGTCATTGAAATCTCATATCTGAATAAAATCAATGGTCATTGAAATTTTGAAACAGTAGCGAAACGAAAATGACAGTCTTTGAAATCTCGTAACAGAACAAAACCGTAACCGAATAAAACTGTCCGTCATTGAAATCTCATAACTGAATAAAACCAACCGTCATTGAAATCTTGTAATGGAACAAAACCAACCATCATTGAGATTTTTTAACCGAACAAAACGGACCATCATTGAAATCTCGTAACCAAACCAAACTGTCTATTATTGAAATCTCACAACTGAACAAAACCAACTGACACTGAAAACCAACTGTCATTGAAATCTCATAAAAGAACAAAACCAACCGTTGTTGAAATCTCACAGCGAAACGAAACTGAAAAATATATATTTTTTTGCTCTGACTCTGCTCAGGTATTTTGTTGTCATGTAATCTCTGTTTAGTGCCAAATAATATTGTAGTTTACTTTGTTTTTGTGTTGTTTCATTTCAATAAACTAGGTAGTTTTCTTTTTGTGCATTAATCATTTGGTTGGGCCGGATTCTGTGGATGAGTGTGTCAGTGTCCTGAGGCGGATTACTGTTAGTTGTGTTAGTCTGTTTGTGGAGCCTCGGGACCAGCTGAATGAAGGGGCTATTTTAGCGTTCATTTCATGGTTTTTAAGGGCTTTAAAATAAGAGTTAGGGTCACTCGTTTTTAGATTTTTACAAAATTTGATGGCTGTTTTCTCAATGTGGATTAATAGAGGGTATTGGCCTAATTCTGCCCTGCATGCATTATTAGGTGTGTTTCTCTGTACTCTAAGGATGCTTTTACAAAACTCTGCATGCCGGGATTCTATCCGATTTTTGTCCCATTTGTCAAATTTGTGATTTAGGAGAGGACCCCAAACTTCGCTG
This sequence comes from Coreius guichenoti, assembly GCA_039654105.1. Taxonomy (NCBI): domain Eukaryota; kingdom Metazoa; phylum Chordata; class Actinopteri; order Cypriniformes; family Gobionidae; genus Coreius; species Coreius guichenoti. The sequence continues at coordinate 37,996,396 of CM077168.1, read as the reverse complement.
CAATAGGTTCTATGACTGACTGGAATATTTTAAGCAAGATTGTAATTGGTATTTCAAATTGGATAGATTATTTAATGGCATAGAAAGCCCTTCTTGCTTTCTCTTTCAGTTCATTCATGGCCAAGTTGAGGTTTCCGTTTGCACTGTTCCGTTTGCAAGTTCAAACCAAGGTATGTGTAATTTGTGGCATGATCAATTTTGATCATACCAAGGGTGAAATTGTATTTCTTTCCCTGACATCTGGTTCTTTTCTGAAACGTTAGAACTTTTGTTTTAGTCGGGTAAATAGACAGGGCCCAGGTTTGACAGAACTGATGCAGGATGCCCAGGTTCTGCTGTAGACCCTCTTCTGTTGGAGACAACAGGTCCAGATCATCTGCATAGAGGAGGAACTTTATAGTGGAGTCATATAGTGTGCCAAATTGAATCAAAGTAATTTGTGCTCTGTGTTCTTCAGCAATTAATTGAGGATGCCTCTCTCTCTCTCTCTCTCTCTCTCTCTCTCTCTCTCTCTCTCTCTCTCTCTCTCTCTCTCTCTCTCTCTCTCTCGCTCTCTCTCTCTCTCGGTGTGCATGAGGTGAGGGTGTTCACGGGGAGCGCATGCTTTTTTTCTGTTAGTAAATCTGTTGCTTCGTATTCGTATTTTTATTCAGGGTGTCCGTGGGGTTTTAAAAGGTATTTAATCGCCATTTTACGAGGTATACATTTTTCGATTTTTTTTTTGCAAATTACGGGATAAACGGTTGTCTTTCAAATTCCCTCTGCACGCAATAGGATAGCGCTACAACCAACCAGAGCAACGAAGAAGTTTTTTTCGGTCGAACTGTGGATGAAACATTTTCTATTGGCCAAGAGGGTGTAGTTTTATAAATCTCAAACTCTGTTTAATGGTTAGAAACGTCAGGGTTCAACAATAAGGACTGCCCGATGGCTCTGGGCCAGTGTGAAAGACACTCGGGCCAGCTGATGGAACTGTCACCTGCCCACTGGGGCCAGTGCTGCATCTTCACTAAAGTTGATAATTTTCGCATTTGTAAGCCTTACCAATTTAAATAGTTAAGCGCACATACAGGGGCGTAAATCGCGGGGGCAAAACACCGGCAAAACACCGGTAACATCACTCGCCCACCGCGGCACCGCCCCCACCGTCGTTAAAAACTGAACATGTCTGCTCAATAGAGTGTGAGCCGAACGAGAGTCGCAGCACAGACCAGCAGCAGGAGTCAGACTTCATTTATCACGAGTGAGAAGAGCTGACAGACAAGATGATCGCGGAAGATTTGGTTTCAAAGCGAAATGTAAAAGCGCCTATTTAAGGGAGTTTGTCATTTTACTGTTTTGTTGTTGTGTTTTTCATTAAGAATAATAGGCTAATGAACCCACCATTCATGTAACTGCCACCCCCGAATTGGCGCTAATTCTAAACCGAAAGTATATGCGCGGCCGCACTGTCATTCATTTACGGCCGCACTGTCAGATCTGTGTTGGGTTTTGCTAAATATGATAAGTAGCAGATCAGAGGGCTTGCTGCAGTTGAATATCTAAATATCTGAATATCATAGTATAAAATACTATGTGGAGGACGCAAGATAATTTAATAATTATAATATGATTGCGTGGTGAACCTTACTCATATTTAAACAACTATTGCTTTGTGTTGTTGGTCAGATAAAATGACAGAGAAAAGAAGAACGGACATTAGATAATTTTTCAGTGCACCAAAACGGCAAGTAAGTACAAAACGTTCCCATATTAAGGCAATTCAGCTTTAATTAAGGCAAAACATACAGTGTATCAAATACTTGTTCTCCCCACTGTATTTATAAAAATGGGTGCTTATCAAAATTCTAACGTCACGGTGTCACAGGCAAAGGAGACAGAAAGTACTGAGGGACAGGGAGACCAGGGACAGTCAGCTGTAGAGTCTCAGGTAGGCTTAAGTGTGTTGCTTAGGCTTAAGTGCTTTTGTTAATGTTTTTGGAGGTGTGGCTGTTCAGCAGATGAGCACCACTGGCTCACCAATTTACAGTATGATCAGCAAATTTAACAACTGTTATGAAAAAAAGAGTCTTTATTTAGAAGTTTTGCTATTGGGTTGGATGAGGTAGTTATTATGAGTATGGGAAACATTTTTTTCTGTTCCAGGAGTCAGACTGTTCTGAGACAGTGAGAGTAGAGGAAGGGTCAGAACCAGGGAGAGAGCCAGAGACCACAGCACAGGGAGATGATATTGCCAGCACCAGCACAGGGGACACGAGCACAGTTTTTAGTTCAGATCTCAGTGACTGCACAAAGCCGTACCAACCCCATCCCCAGTGTATCGAAAGACAAATACTTCAAAACAAGTCATTGGCATTTCAAGAGAAATGGTACCAAGACTTTCCATGGCTACATTACAGTCCATCAGTGAAAGGGGTCTTGTGTTTTTTTCTGCAGCAAAGGTGTTTCAAACCAGTCTTCTTTAGGTCATAGAGCTGATGCTGCTTTTATTAGTACAGGCTTTAGAAATTGGAAAAAAGCCATTGAAAAATTTACAGCACACCAGACCTCCCAAGCCCACCGACATTATGTGACTGTGAGTGCACATCAGTCAAATCCAATCAGTGCCCAGTTATCCAGTGCATGGGGTAAACAGCAGGAGGTGGCAAGACATTGCTTGAGGAAAATTGTTAGCTCTGTACGGCATGTGGCAAGGCAGGGACAATCTTTAAGAGGCCATACTGAGGAAAGTGGGAATCTGTATCAGCTCCTGAAACTTAGGGCAGAAGAGGATGATCCTATTTTATTGAAATGGTTAACGGATCGCACAATTGCATACACAAGCCCTATATCACAAAATGAAATCCTGAACATTATGGCCAATACAATAATCCGAGGCATTGCAAGTGAGATTAGGTCTCCAGCCCTTGTTCAGTTTTCTGTAATTGTTGATGGTACCCAGGATATCTCTGGTGCTGAGCAGGAAAGTGTTTGTCTGCGCTATGTGGACTATGACCTTGTCCCACATGAGGAGTTTATTGGGTTATACAGTTTATCAGAGACAACAGGCCAGGGCATTGCCAAGATGGTAACTGATGTGCTGTTGAGGCTCAATCTGCCCATGTCTGCTTTACGTGGGCAGAGTTACGATGGTGCCTCAAACATGGCAGGGAAGTACAGTGGTGCACAGGCAAAAGTGAGGGAGCAGCAGCCATTAGCCCTCTATGTGCATTGTGGCGCACACTGTGTCAGTCTAATCACACAGGCTGGCTGCTCAGCCTCCCCAATGATCCGGGACTGCCTTTCTTGGGTCCACCAGTTAGGCATCCTTTTTAGCCATTCAGGAAAAAGGGTTTGATTTGTCTTCTATGGTATTTCCTCTTTTTCTATACTGTTGTGTATGTGCACGCGCATAGTGACGTCATCGGTTACTGTGGGTGGCACTGGGGGTGTGGTGTCTGTATTAGTGTGTGTGCTCCTGTGTGGCGGGAGTTTTTTTGGATCATGGCTGCAGGGTGAGCATGGGGAGAAACCCATCGTCATCATCAACATCATCTAATAATGCACTGTCTGAGGTATCTTTGCACGGCTTATGAAGAGCATCTATCAAAGTAAGTGTCTGTTATAAGCTTGTGAATTAGAGCAATAAAGACCTTCCATCATGTGCAATGGTTCAGCGTGACGCGTCTTCAGTATAAACCCACGTCTTAGCCTGCTGCGGCGTTTGGATTGATTTTTGAGTTTACTGTATATGCCGCAATAAGAGGGCAGAGTTCTTTAAAGTATTGGATTGTGTGGAGGTTCAGTTTGGTGACCGTTTCAACCAGGACAGTCTAAAGACACTGAAAAACTTAGAGAGTGTCCTTCTGACCGGGGTGTTAAGTGATTCAATAGATGAGTACCCTGAGTTGCATAGAGGTTCTCTCTCAATACAGTTGCCCCTCTTTTGCCAGAAATACCCCTGTAGCAGCAGTGGAGAGGCAGCAGAGGTCCTAAGGGGAATGCCAGTAGAGGTGGGGGGGTTGTTTGACCAAGTTGAGGTCCTCGTCAGAATTTTGTTGGTGGTGCCAGTGTCCTCATGTGAAGCTGAGAGGAGCTTCAGTGCATTGCGGAGACTGAAGACGTGGCTAAGGGCTACTATGGGCCAAGACAGACTTAACAGTCTGTTAGTTTGCAATGTGCACAAAGACAGGCTGGACAGCCTTAACATAAACAAAATATGCCAAGAGTTTGTGGGGCCCAGTGATACCAGGAAAAATACATTTGGTACTTTGTTTAGTGTCTATCCCGTCATGTAAGTTTGCTTTAAATTACAGCTATTTTTTATTACTACATATAGAGCAGTGACTATAACCAAATAACCTAATAATTTTATTTGTTACAAAATCATTTTATTTATTTTATATGGGGACACTTTTTCACAATAACAGTCATTATGTTTAAAGTTAAGTTCAAATTTCATTGTATTTTGGTGACTTGGTTGTAAACAACTTAAAAAAATATTGCAATAAATAAATGGTTTTGAAGAATATTTTGGTCAATTTAGTCAGCTTTTTCACTGAACCAGAAAGAAACTTTGAGAAGAAGGATAATGGCACGGTCTCCATGCTACACTAATAATAGTAAGGCTTTACTTTGTGTACACATATCCTTACAAGTACGATTTTGGCTGTATTATTTGTGTCCCCTTCAAAAATTGCTCTTGAGAAATTTTATGTTTATTGTCCCCCCCAACTGTTAGATGAAATTTACACCCCTGCGCACATAGACGGGAAGGTGCCCGTGTCTCTCAATTTGGTTCTCGCACGGCGCAGCAACACTAGCGTAAGCACGCCCATGCATCTCACAGCGCGCGAACATTCACACAAAATGCCTGTCTTGTCGAGTATCATCGTAAACATAGTCGGCTATGTCTTTTAAATGAACGTAAACATGAAATATGCCAGTCACCGCCAGCGTTTTTGTCATTTTCACAAGTTTCATGACCCACAGAATATATTGTATGAATATGCAATATATCAAAAGAAAGAACAGATCCTGTTTTATTCTAGCTTCATGCATTCTTTTTTTTATCAACACTTGAATGTGGGTAAGTTCCGTGAAAAAAGCAACATTTTGAGAAAAAAGCTGAGAAAAATCACGTTTTTGTCAAAGACTACATCCGGATGGGATTCAGAAGTTTTGATTTAGGTGCTGTTTAATGCTGATGATCGCACTATTTTTCATATGCATCTGCTTATGAGATTTCTAGTTTCTGTTTCTTCTTCGCCTGTGTTTTGATCTGGAGATTCAGTACTCGTCCAGGAGATGCGTAATAGCGCCCCCTACCATATAACAGGGAAATCCGGAAAATACCGTCAATGGCAGGGAAGCATTTTCTCCTTTTATACAGTCTATGGTTTTCTCATAAAATACGAGATAACAAAAGACAGAAAATCACTCACTGCTCTTGACTGAATAAGTTTAATAAGGGTTAATCTATATTTATACAGTGAAGACTATGCAGTGATATTTTACATTTGATTACTATTTCTGTACCTGAAAATCTAGTTTAGACCTATGACAAACCAGAAAAGAACAGTTTTTCATTTGTATGTTTGTTCTGTTGTATTTATTTGTTCTGTTGCTCGTAATTATATTATTTGTTCTTATTTCATTACAGACTGTCTTTAACAATATTTAAAATGTATGAGTTAGGCTTTTTGGAGTCAACCTTATTTATTAAGTTTGCATGGATCAAAAACAATAACTAGGCCTATTTTATTTTATTTATTACTTTTTTTGTGGCAGGGCAAGTCAAAATTTGAACCACTGGCCCGACTGTTTCACCGCTGGTTACCCCATCGACTCCTATAACCATGTCTAATGTCCCACCTTTCATTCATAATGATGAGATTGAAAGAGCGTTGGCGAGATATGGAAAGTTTGCAAGTGGAATTAGAACTATTCCACTGAGATGCAGAAATGCAGCTTTGAAGCACGTAATGTCATTCAGGAGGCAAGTGTTTATGTTCTTGAATCAGCCCGAGTTGGATGTATCGTTTAGAGTTGGCCACGAAGGAAAGACGTATGTGGTTTACGCTAATGCTGGTAGCATGAAATGCTTTGAGTCTGGAGATATCGGCCATAAGAGGATGGCGTGCCCACATAAGGCCCAGGACAGAGAGGAGGAGGCAAATGAACATAGTGCTGCAGAGGAAGTTCAGGATAATAATGAGGATGTCAAGGATAATAACAATGAAACTAATTCTGAGGAAGTACTAACTCAGACTACAGAGGAAAGGAACGTTGATAATGTTGATTTGATTGACAGTGTCATTAATGATCAGAAGATGATGTCGATGAAAATGAGATTTCTAGTGGACAAAATGATGTAGGCCTATCTGAAATTGGGGAAAGTAGTGTAAGGACTGATGATGTAAAAAAAAGGAAAAGAAATGGCTCAAACAGACGATTCTGAGGTATCTAACTGTGTTGAATTGTGTTCTGACTCTAAGATGGGAGATGAGGATACATTCTCTGAAATTTCAGATTTTGGTTCACAAAGCATGGAGGACAAGTACACACTGCAGGAAATAAATACCTTTTTAGATGTAACTTTTGGAAAGACTGGAAGTAAACGATTTTTTCCCAGATACAGACAAATTTATACTGTAAGTGACTTTGCAAAAAAACGTTGGTTTTGAGGCTCTTAGCAAGCAGAAAAGATTTCGGTTGAGGAAGATTTTAACGAAGTTAAGGAAGGGTAAAGCAAATCCTTCATTAAAATGACTGAACTACACAGGGTGTTGGTTACTCTGTCTTTTCACTCTATATCTTTTTCTCTTTATGGAGTTTTTGAGAGCAGGCTCCTTAAATATAAATGGGGGTAGGGATAGAAATAAGTTGGCAATGGTGTCAGAATTATTTAAAATTAAGAAGGTGGATATTGTTTTTTTTTTTACAAGAGACACATTCTAGTATAGATAATGAGTCGGAATAGGATAGATGGTGAGAAGGAAAATGTGTGCTGAGCCATGGGACAAATTTTAGTTCTGGTGTAGCCATATTATTTTCAAAAAATATAAATGCAAATATTTTAGTTGTAGAAGAAGTTGTAAAGGGAAGAGTATTATTGGTGCATGTTGATTTTGAAGGAACTGTGTTTGTATTTATAAATGTTTATGCACCAAATAGTCGGCCTGAGAGGGTGGAGGTTTTTATGAAACTAAAAAATGCTGTTCAAAAATTTGGAGATGATGTGTGTGTTATCATTGGAGGTGACTGGAATTGCACTGTTGATTTTATAATTGATAGGAATGCGGAAGAACCTCATAATGAGTCAAGTGTGGTGTTGTCAAAAATGATAAAAGAGCTTGATATGATTGACATTTGGAGAAAGAGAAATATAGGAATTAAACAATACACATGGCTTAAAGTATCTGAAAATAGGATTAGTGGTGCAAGACTAGATAGATTTTATATTGATAAAACATGGAATAATAAGGTGATGAATGCTGTTATTTCACCTTGTTGGTTTTCAGATCACCATTTGGTTTTATTTGATTTAAATATGAAGAAAACCATGAAGCCAAATTATTTTTGCCATTTTAATGTTAAATTATTACAAGATGCTTTATTTTTAGATAGGTTTAAATTATTCTGGAATAAATGGAAACTGCGGAAGGATTCTTTTGACAACATTTGTCAGTGGTGGGATGTTGGCAAAGCAAATATAAGAATATTTTGTCAAGACTACAATTCACATACTACATCAAGGATGAATTTTGCACTAAAAAGCTTGGAAAAAGACATTCAAAGAATGGAAAGTATTTTTTTGAACAATAATGGAATTGTGGACAGAATGAGCTTTTGAGTAAGAAAAAGAACGAACTTGGCTCGTTATTACAGGAGCAAGTGAAGGGAGCACTGGTACGTGCGAGAATCTGTTCTATTAAAGAAATGGATGCTCCGACAACATTCTTTTTTTAAACTCGAAAGGAAAAGTGCCCAACAAAAGCAAATATATCATCTTCGACGGCCAGATGGGACTATAACATCAGACCCTGTTGAAATAAAGACACTGGCAGTGAATTTTTACAAAGAACTGTATGATTCTGAGAACTGTGAAGCTGAAAGTGCTTCTGATTTGTTAAGTGATTTACCTCAGGTGAATGATGAGGGTAAAAAATCACTTGACAGTCAAATAACTTTTCAGGAGATTACAGAGGCAATGAAACAGTTGTCAAATGGACGTTCTCCAGGAATCGACAGACTGCCAGTTGCGTTTTACCAAGCATTTTGGAATTTATTAGGACAAGATCTGTTGGAGACCAGTTTCTCTATTGTGTTTAGACTACAAAATACTTTCAAAGTGTTTAGCAAATAGGCTTAAGTGTTATTTAGAGTTAATGGTTCAAAATGACCAGACGTACTGTATTCCAAAAAGGTCAATTATGGATAATCTTTTTTTATTAAAGGATGTAATTGTTTTAACCAACTTAATCATTCAAACCTGGGTATTCTTTGTTTGGACCAAGAAAAAGCATTCGATCGGGTTGATCATGTGTATCTACTTAAGGTTTTAAAGCAATTTGGACTTGGAGATAATTTTATATCTTATATTAAGTTGTTATATTCAAATGTTTTTGTGATGGTTAAAGCTGGTGGAGGATTAAGTGCACCAATACCTGTATCAAGAGGTATTAGGCAGGGTTGCCCACTTTCTGGCCAATTATATAGCCTTGCTATAGAGCCATTGTTGTGTAGGATAAGGCGAGACCTCAATGGAATTTTACTTCCTGGTTAAATTGTAGTAGTATGGTGTCATTATCTGCCTATGCAGACGATATCACAATTTTTATCACAAGTCAAAATGATGTTAACATTTTAACAGAAAATATTAGAACATGAGAGAGCATCTTCAGCAAAAATGAACTGGGGAAAAAGTGAAGGGCTTATTATTGGTCAGTGGGGAGGGTTTGGACCTCCAAAATTACCGGGTGGATTGCTGTGGGTAAGGGAAGGGTTGAAATTTTAAGGTGTTTTTTTTAGGAAATAACAATTTTAAAGATAAAAATTGGGGGGGAATGCTGGAAAAGGTGAATGCTAGATTGTCTAAATGGAAATGTCTATTACCACAATTGTCGTAGAGAGGAAGAGTTCTGGTTGTAAACAACCTGGCTGCCTCTATCTTGTGGCATAGACTTGCTGTAATGGAGCCACCTGATGACTTGATCTGCAGGATACAAAGGACTTTCGTGAATTTCTTCTGGAGCGGAGAGCACTGAATTCGTGCAGCAGCACTTTATCTTCCTGTTCATGAAGGAGGCCAAGGTCTGGTGGATGTGAGGAGCAGAATATGTGCTTTCAGAATCCAAGCAGCACAGAGACTTCTCTACCATAAAGACTTGGTCTGGACTCAGATTGCAAAGTCAATTCTTTAAAAGACTGGGGGTCTTGGATTGGATAGACATTTATTTTTAATGAAGTTGGAGAAGATGAGCCTGTCTGAGCTGACACCTTTTTACCGGACAATGTTGCATTCATGGAGAACTGTTTTTAAAGTGAGAAGTGGATGAACCTGGGAATTGGGTTCTAGAGGAACCATTGTTTTTTAATCCAGTGACTCAAACAAGACTTTTGTCTTCTGTAAGTGTGAGTGCATGCTTACAGAGACATGGAATTGTAAAGCTGGCACACCTCTTGAATAGAGATGGATGGAAATCGGTGGAGGTCCTTAAAGAAATGACAGGCTTAAGATCTTCACGCCTGACAGAGAAGTTGGTGAATGAGATTGTTAATGCCTTACCAAGCAGTTACAGAAAGTGCATTGGGAGAGGACTTTTGTCAGACATGAGAAATGAACAGGAATTTCCAGGAATTAAAATCTCTCCTCTTATAAAGACGGAAGATGAAGATTCTCAGTTCTATCTTTTGAAACCCCGCAGCTGGAATATTTTAAGTCTGCACCAAAGAAAGCGATATATTACTCTGCAGTCAAAGTTTTACATCAGGATTCTCTTAAAGGACAAAAAGCCTCAAGGTGGCCAGGTTTGTTGAAGTCAGACTTCCTCGTGAGGGACAGGTGGAGAGCCCTGTATAAGCCTCCAATAGAGAACTGTACTGCTGATCTGCAGTGGAGGATTATTCACGGGGCGATAGCTATGGACAGACATGTGGCGCACCTGAATCCAGCAGTGGGTGAACAGTGCAGGTTTTGTGGGATGGTAGAGAATTTGGAGCATTTGTTTTTAAGATGTGAAAGGTTGAAAGGTCTTTTTAATCTTCTTGATAGATGGTTTCAAGCATTTGATGGGGAATTCTCAGAAGCAGTTTTTATTGGTGGTGTGAGGTATAGATTCTTAATCAGAAGGAAAACATGTTTGTTAAACTACTTGATAGGAACTGCAAAATTAGCAATGTGGAAGACAAGAAAAAATGAAGGGCTGAAACTAGCTGGAAGGTTAAATATAGAATTTATATATTATAATCTTATAAAAAATGAGGGGTGTTTTGATCATATTTGGTGTTTTAACAATGTTTTGTGTGCAGTTGATGAGGGTCAGTTGGTTCTGAATTTTTAATTTATTTTGATTAATGAGTGTTTGATGATGTTGTGAATTGTTTTTATTTTGTAAATAAAGTATTGTTAAACCTCTCTGTCCCTCTCCCTCTTGGCTGTGAGAATGTACTCATCTTGTGTTCCATGAATATAGTGTACCATTTATCTTCTTTGGAAGGAAAGTGGAGTGTGTGTATTTTGGGACAGAGTTGCTGGTTGGACTACAGGTGTGATATATTTCTTATGTGTCCCTGCTTTATAATAATTTCAGTCTGAAAAGCACATAAGGAAAAATAAGGTCATTTATTTCCAACAATGGGCAGTGGTCCATGTTGTGTACAGGATGGGTGTGTTCTGATGAACCATTTACAGGAAGAAAACATTATGTAATCCCAGGAGATAGTTCTGGTAAATCTTAAGCCTGCAGGGGTGAAATAAAAAGGCTTTTTTTTTTCTCTAACAACATTCATGCTATTGAATAAGGTTCTTTTTTTTTATAATATGTTCTGAGACACCATGAAAAGGGTTCAATAAAATCTTATTTCTAAACAACTATTCCCAAAATGATTTCAAAACGTTATAACCTATATATGATTTAGGCTAAACATTCTTGGAGTTATTTAATAATAATACATATTTATTTATCAAAAAATATATATATTAAAGGGGACCTATTATGCAAAATCCACTGTGGTGTTTGAATATAAATGTGTGTCGGCAGTGTGTGTACGCAACTACCCTATAATGGTAAAAAATCCAACAACTTCTCTTTTTTCAATCCCCATAAATCATAGTTAGTGTCTCAGAATAAGCCGTTTGTAGTTTCTATGCAGTGATATGACATTGCACAGGCCCCACCCATGACTGCTGACGGACTCTGCCCTATTAGCTTAGCATGTATTCTTAAAGCTACTAAAGTTATTTGATCAAGAGCAGTGAGTGATTTTCTGTTTTTCTTATGTTGTTTGATTCATATTAACAGCATATTTACAGCAGTATGTAGGTCTACTGTATATTATGCTGCTTTCATTTTAATACACAGATCTGATATGCAATTTCTTTACTTGCTGTTTACATTCACAAACATAACCGACTGTGTTTATGTGAACTTTGTGAGTTTTTGACGTGTGTATTTGACAGTTCAAGTGCAATAAAACATGAAAGAGAACTTAGTTCCATATGCTGTAATATTTTCTGTATATTCAGAACTTGCATACTCTAAAAATATAGTAGTCCAAATGCAAATGCCCAAAAGATCAAAGAAAACTCTAAATAAAAAGTATGTTACAGTACACTCAAAAGAGTTGTGCAACTACAAAATCAAGGTCAATGAGAGATTCATTCTGCCTCAGCAGCACATCTTTGCTGGGTCCGGCCTGAGGTCTTTGTCCACATCACAGGCAATGATGTCTCTTGCCAGGCAAAGGGAAAAACCCTCTAGTGTACCGGATCCAGCCTTGACAACACTCTCCACACCTTGCTCTCTCTCGTCCTCATCCTCTTCCTCCTTGTCCACCACCTCTTACACATACTCTTCCTCCTCTGCCTCTCAGATTGTTTCCATCCATTGTTGGTATCAACATTCAGTGCACCTGCGCTCTCTGAACTGGTTTATATTTTGTACAGTTGGTTTGATCACATCACACAATTTTGAGCTGTTGTGTGTAAATGATGACAACTGTGTTGTAGTTGTGTTTGACTTTTGCCACTTGTGTTTACCATTTTGCAACTCAAGTGCATCAAAGTGCAAAATGTGTTTTAGTGAGTGAGAATGTTTACAGTTTTGCAAAAAGAGTGCAGGAGATTTGCAAATGTATGCTTGATCTTGTCTAAGTTTTTGCAGAAAGAGTTATTTATTTGACAAAGGGGTTTAGGCCTTTGAGAATTTGGTTCAGAGAATGGAGTGTAGTGTCTTAGAAATGGTGAAAAACGGTGTTACTGAGGATATGGCTCCCCCTAAAGGACTTTCAGATCATTTTTTACTTCAGCATGTTTTCATATAGGCCTAGATATAGCAATGTATATAGCTACTTTTATCAGTTTACAAATTGATACCCAACAGGTGCCCATGTAACATGATAACCGTTACCTCTATGTATGTGTTCTGACAATGTGAATGAATGTTGCTTTGTTTTAATTGCTTTAATTTGCCTCAGATCCATCCTGTTCTTTCTACAAAATTGATGTTCCACCCATTCTCTGGTGACTTGCTTTAAATGAATCCAGTCTCACTGAAAGACTTTCTCCCTCTGCTACCAATTACATTGCTCTTTACACCCCTTCTGTCTCACACATATCCAGTAGGGGGTGATTTTCAGAACAGAGACAGACCCCTCCTGATGATGACAGGATAGAGAAAGATGCAGCTGCTTTGGCAGGAGGCCTTATCTGTTGCCTGCACAGTTTGTTCATGGGTCATCTGTGCTGCCACTATCAGTCGGATCAAACCTTTAGCTTTGAAACTGGAGCTCATGTTTGTGGTGCTGAAGCTAAATAGATTAAAAAAAAAAAAAAAAACAGTGTTGTTTTGTTACAGGCTGGGGTCATAAAATGTGTCTGGACTTTTTCCTCTCTGTTACATGTTTTGTTTGTTTTGAATGAACAGACAAAATGTATACAATGTAAGTTGCTTAAAACAATATAATACAAACAACAATATCTGCATAATAATACATATAACCTTCCTTCCATATGTGCACACTTTTTGAACCTTTTTTTTCCTAAGAGTGTTTACTGCATAACCATGGCATTGAAACTGGTTCAAAAATAAAAAATATATATATTTGATACATGAAGGCCTCTACAATTACAATTACAAACATCAAAACTTTGCTGAAAAACTTGTACACAATCTTCTATGTATCTTTGGCCCTCACATTGAGAGTTCATATATTTTATCAAGTAAACAGCCTTTTAGTATAATTTTTTAGAGTAAAATCTTTAATGATTTTATAAATTACATGTAAGAATAACTTTGGTATTTTGGTAGTAACTATGGTATTTTTGCATACTATGTAACACTGTTAAACTTCTGTAAGGCAATGCCAGTTTTCTCACATATTTTGGCAAAATACAGGTTATTGTATATGGTGTTGACAAAATGCTTCCAGGCTGGAAGTTTGGCGACGGTGAAGGCGCCGCCTCCGTTCTGTTCTGTTATCCCTCCCCTTCCATCCTTCGCTCACATTGCTCTTTCCTTCGGTGGGAAAATTCCTGCTGGAACATCCACGGTGGATTTGAACTCAGGAATTGTAGTGGAAAAGCAGGAATCTGTAAAACACGCCGGAGGATTTTCTCGTATGTTCTTCCTCATATTGTTCAGGTATGTGCACGTTCTAGTCGCTCATGGCACGATCAGAGATGTATTGTTGTGAATTATCCGAACAGCGGTGTCGAGTGACATTAAACACGATAGAAATGTGCACGCAGGCGTCGTTGTGGACACGCTGAACTTCCCAAATATACAGTTTACCCGTGAATTGGTACGCTGTTTACCCTGAAGCCGATGTGTTGCTGTTACAAACAGTATCTTGTTACGTTGAGTCACGTCGTTGGAAATGTAGTTACTGGATCCTGTGTGAAAAAGAACTGTTATGGAGGGTGGAATAGAAAAGTTTCATTGTTGTTAGTCTTTTTATTGCTGTTTTTGTATCAGACTTATTATTAGCATTGTTTATATTAGCACATTATCTTAAAAATTGCAAGGGAGTGATACATAAGCTTAAAATTGACTCTAAATATAAGTTACAGTTGCACGACTATTTGCACTATTTGGAACAAAGTCCACTTCCTTTGCAAGCCATAGTCATTCATTCAGGTTGTATGGCATGTTACAGACTTAAAAGTAACCCAGTGACTCAAAGCCATTCAAATGTAGACTTGTCCGGTTGTGGATGTGGTTTTAACTATACATGCTTTTCTTAAAGAATACATAATGTATTTAGTTCCTTAAGGCCTATAATGCAGTTCTCTTCCTCTGTCAAACTTACAGTAGGCCTACATATTTTTGTCACTGACTGGCTAATGACAGTTGAAAAACTGGGCTTTTAAAAACCATGACATCTGTTTTCCTCTGGGCTGGGTTGTCCCCTTTAACGCCCAGTTGTAAAACAGGTAAAAAGGAAAATAAAAAATGGGGCTTCCACACAAAAACAGTGTTAATTGGAGGTCACACAAGTTCGATAAAGCCACAGTGGGGCTCACTTTTTCCACACTTGAAATAGCAAATCTGTGACCACAGAGAAATACATTTTGGTGATATATCCCCTAATAGCTGTCAGAGGAGTTTATCTGACTAATTTATAGTTATCCACGAATATTAATTTGCTTCCTAAAAATACACATGCACCCGGAATGATGATTTGTAAATTACATGGCATTTATTGTATGGTTGAGACCAAAGTTTCACATTTGTTTTTTTTCTTCTCTTGTGTCTGTCTGTCTGTCTTGTTTTTTTTCTTTAACTTTTTTTAAAGGAATGTTCTAGAATCCCACATCTGGAGCACTCTGTTCGCCCATAGATATAGTGGTTTCTTCTTCCTCCTCTGCATCACTGCATGAAAAGAGGAGCAGTCTAGGCCACACTGAGCCTGGCCCTGTGGCCGCCCTAACCACAACCGTCCCAACTGCAATCGCAATGACCAGTTATGTTGTCTGGACAAGATTGAGTTTGAATATAGTTTGTCAGTTCCAAGGACGTTGGGCTTGGTGCATAAAATGTCCCTCTGTCTTCTTGTGTCTTCGGATTTCCTTCAGAATAGTTCACCCAAAATTCACATTTTATCATTCCAAACCTGCTTTACTTCTGTGAGACAAAACATTTATTATTTTAAGAATCTTCAAACTGATATTTATCATACAAGGACAGTTTCTAGTGATCACAGCTGTTAAGCTTTAAGAAATTACATAAAAAGCACCATAAGAATAGTCAATGCAATATTTTCCAATATTTTTATCTTGCAGGTATTTGATCAAGCTATCATGTGATAGCTTTTTGTGAGGAACCAATTTATGTCATCATTCAATGACAGTGTTCCCCTCCAGTGAGTTGTTGTTAAGGCCACAACTGCTGTGATAGGATTATTGATTCGTAAACAAGTCGAGTCAAAATTGTGACTTAAATTTCAATCTTTTAGAATACTTGGAATTCAACACAAGTAGTGTGGACTATTTTATGTTCTCTTTTTTTGTCTTTCTTGGCTCTTAACAGATGAATTGCCCTATGAATTGCTATATTATAGCATTCATGCTATTTTGTCTAAATAAATAAAATAAAATAAAATTAAACTAAAAATTTAAATCAATAATTTTAAATGCTACAAGTGAATTTATGTATCACAATATTATATTGTACATAATTTATATTCATTTTAACTTGCTAAATATTTACTAAAGACTTGCTAAAGACTTACTTTTAAGTGAAAGTTAGATGACGGTAATCCTAAATGTAAAATAAGGGAAATGTGCACCAATTAAATATCCAATATTGGCCAATAACTATTATGGTACCATTACACAGTATTGTGCATCCCTGTTTTATGTTTCACTGAAAAATAACAGCAGGCAAGTTTGAAACAACATGAGCAAGAATAAACAATGACAGAAGCAGTGCTTCTGTAAATGGAGATCTTTCTGTATTCAGGTGTGTTGATGGCCTTCATCAGCTTGATTTAATTACACATCTTGTTTTGGTCTGGAGGTTAGACTTGCCAGACTCCCCTCCCTTTCAACTGTCAACCTGGCAGTGGTCAGCAGATGGTGGATTGCTTTGTGAAATACCCCTGTAAGCCACCGAGCCTCCCTCCTTAAGGAATTCACTTCACTGATGGTAGCGCACCAAGCATGGAGGCAGCTAGCCAGACAGATGGAAGGTGAAAAAGCACTATTGCCCCCTTTTCACTGAAAAGAGACCAACGCAAGTGAATTGTTGCTATGGCGACCTTGCATTTTCAGACGACTCGAACCCATCTGCTTGCAGGCTGCACGTAGACTGAGAAAGCGGGATATTGAGAGCAGTAGTGATTTTCATATTGTGTACGTGCTCCTGTTTGCTTTCTGATTGTGAGAATCTGCTCTTTGTCTAAGCTCACGTACGAAAACCACATCCTTGTTTTCATTTAAAGAGCAGTACTTTTTCACATAGGGTAGCTAAATCAAACTAGTGTTGTTTTATATGGTAATATATTGTTATTATTTTCATTATTTTTATCTTATGCCGCCAGGTTTCCTTTGTCTCAGATCTTTCGCAGAGACACGGCTTCTCTAGCTTGCATGCTGAATTGACAGTGTACCTACAGTCATTGCCTGTTACAAGCATTCTGGTCGTCCACACCCATCCCCTAACCTCACCTTTAAAATCTCCTCGCTCTTTTTTTTTTTTCTTTTCTTTTTTCTTCTGGTTCCCAGTCTCCTCCTCCCTCTTTTATGGGCTGTAATCGGTTGTGATAGTTTTGGAACGCAGGCTCTGACTGAAATGTTTCTGTTTCACACAGTTGAGGGATGTGTAGACAGAATTAAATGGCTACAGAAAATATGGTCCTCCTAAATGATTGATTAATCTCTGAATGTGAAATACAAACTCTTTGATAGCAGATCCACAGGAAACCGAAATGCGGTCTTCGAAGTAGAGCTTATTGTCCTACGATCTGACAGCCCTCCTGAGGTACCTCACACCCCCTCCGTGATAATTACAGCCAACTCTGAGGTCTGTGTGACCGCAGAACTTTTATGCGGCCTCTTGACAATCCTTAGCATCAGATACAGTTTCAAATTCTCTGGCTGTTTTATAAAGTCAAGCTGAGGGTCAGGATTGATCTGTTTAAGCACCTAATTGGAAGTGGCAGCCATGCTCATGATTAGCATTTCTGTGCACTGTGGTTAGGTGTGATTTAGTACAATTTTACTATTGAAGCCTCAAAAGTTTGTGAAAGTCAAGATGATTTTTTTACACTTCTGCTGCACTTTTTTTCTGTGTATTTGATTTAAATTGATGCTCATTCTACCTGCAGAGGCAGCAGACAGAATGCACAATTAGCACTTTTGAAAGTTTATTGGAAAATGTCTGTCAACATCAAGTCAGTTTTAAATGGCAGCATGTGCTTGCCTTTGGTCTAAACGCCTGATGAAATAAGTGAATGATAGTATGAATTATTTCCCCCAAAAAATTAAATATACACTATATTGCCAAAGTTTTGGGACGCCTGCCTTTACATGCACATGAACTTTAATGACATCCCATTCTTAATCCATAGGGTTTAATATGGAGTTGGCCCACCCTTTGCAGCTATAACAGCTTCAACTCTTCTGGGAAGGATTGCCAGACAGGGAAGCGTGATTCATCACTCCAGAGAACACGTCTCCACTGCTCTAGAGTCCAGTGGTGGCGTGCTTTACTCCACTGCATCCCACGCTTTGCATTGCACTTGTTGTAAGGCTTGGATGCAGCTGCTCGGCCATGGAAATCCATTCCATGAAGCTCTCTACGCACTGTTCTTGAGCTAATCTGAAAGCCACACGAAGTTTGGAGGTCTTTAGCTATTGACTCTGCAGAAAGTTGGCGACTTCTGCGCACTGTGCACCTCAGCATGCGCTGACCCCGCTCAGTGATTTTACGTGGCCTACCACTTCGTGGCTGAGTTGCTATTATTCCCAATTGCTTCCACTTTGTTATAATACCACTAACAGTTGACCGTAGAATATTTAGTAGTGAGAAAATTTAATGAATGGACACAGGTGGCAACCTATCACGGTACCATGCTTGAATTCACTGAGCTCCTGAGAGCAACCCATTCTTTCACAAATGTTTGTAGAAGCAGTCTGCATGCCTAGGTGCTTCATTTTATACACATTTGGCCATGGAAGTGATTGGAACACCTGAATTCAATGATTTGGAGAGCTGTCCCAATACTTTCGGCAATATAGTATACTTTACATATTTGTGAAATAATGTGTACTTCCACTTAATTCATTGATATTATATTTTTGGGCAGTCACAACATTATAGTAATGAATTAATTTAGTTAAAATAAACATTTAGCCAAAAACCTCTATGAACGGTTTGTCTCCTACATTTACAGTATTGTATATTTCAAGAGCTTAAACCTGTACTTCCACAGTGATGATGTTGTTTTTTTTTTTTATTTGTTATATGAATAACTCCAAATAATGTGGATTAATTAAAGGAAAGAGCCTTAGAATTCTTAAGTCAGACTGGCTTTTTGCTTGGAAGTGACTGGCTTTAGTATTCAATATCTATGGAATGGGAGGATAAGTTCTGTCAGCTCTGAATTTGATGCATGGGGTTTGGATTAGGAGCTGCGATAAGAAACACTGCATTCTCACATATTGTCGCCAGATACCTGGACTCTCTATTTTTCTTTCTTTTTTCCCCCACCCTAATTTATGTGTGTGGAGAATCTTGGAGAATAAATGTTCTGTTAAGAATTGCCTCATTCATGCATGAAGAGTGTTGTGTCCTGTTATGAACCGGCACTCTAGTTAATAATTGCACCAATATTCTTCCCTCATTACAACTTTATGCTCCATATCTCTGATGACGTCTTGACATATATAGAAACGTCCACTGAATCTGCATCAGTCTGCAAGCTATTCAGATAAGCACTGGGCAAGCATACTGTATTTTCACACAGCTGATGTGTTTTCAGCCTTTTTTTTTTTTTCTAAAGTTCCTGTTCTTTTGTAACTTCTCCAGCTGTGTTTCTGAACTGTATATTATGGTGGTGACCTCAGTGCTAAAGTTAAGCCTGGTCAAGACCACACTAGCTGTTCAGAAAGACATGTAGGAAAAGCAGTTGTTCATAGTTTGTTTGACACGCAGCTCCTTACACTTTCATCAGTTTCAAGTTCTCAACAAGACCTTTAAAATCATGTTAATGGGACAAAAAAAAAACTCTGATTGTATTTTTCTGATTGCTGTTGTTTACCTGGATCTTTGTGTTGTATCGCAGACATTCTTGATAAAGATCTTTGGCATTTTGAAGTTGGAGCTCCAGGAAGGAAGCCTGATAGAATGGGGGTTAGACTCAAAAGGATGTTGTCTCAGGGGCCCATGATGACCCCCCCTTACACTCCTTACTGTAGAAACAACTGTTCAGGCCGGCTTCAGAGTGCTTATAAGTCACCTTTTGGCCCTGCAGCAGGGGCCAGTCCAGCTGGGAATAAATGCACTACATCATTGGATATTCTGTGCCTTCCTGTGGCCAATTAGCTTGCACCCCAGGCCCGTAAGCAGTCTGCCAGATGCACCATAGCAGTGGTCTGTGGCTTTGAGAGGCAAGGGCTGTGGCATACAGTCTATGAGTGGTTATTAGAGAGGCCCCTCTCTGAGTCCACACAAGCCTAGAGATTTGCTGCTTGTCCTTCATTTAGACTGCATCCGGAATCGGGCCCCTCAAAAACTGTAAAGCTAAAGAATTTGGATGCGTCTCGATTAAAATATTGTCCAAACCTTTCAGGCCACTTCAGGTCCCACTTTAATAGTATAATTTACCCAACAATTCTCTGACTGACTTTCTTCTGTGGAACACAAAGGATGATATTTTGAAAAATGTCAGTGAGGTCCAAAACAACACTGGACCCCACTGACTTTCATTACATGGACATTTTTCAAAATATCTTCCTTTGTGTTCCACAGAAGAAAGTCTTACAGGTTTGGAACAACATGAGGGTGAATAAATGACAATTTTCTTTTTTGGGTGAACTTTCCCTTTAAGTTCAAGTCAGAACTCAAACCATACGTTTTGCAGACATTCTATAATATTTTGCCAGATATTGAGTATGATTATCATACTTTAAGAGGTTTTTGAAGGCTTCGGCCTTGACTGGATGATGTCTGGCATGGGACTGGCAGATATTGCACACACTCATAAATGTTAGAACACTTTTGTATTGTTCCGTTGTACTGCTGAGCATAGATGAGAAAACCATGACAAGGCTTTATTTTGTGCTGGCGTCAGCCCTAACTTTAATAGTTGTATTAGGAGTGCCGTACCTTTAGATACAATCATCTTAAGGTCCCCAATGTGTCTTCAGATTTCTTTTCACTTGCTTTGTGGTTGACTGGTTTAAAGCCAGCTGTCCATTGAGATCACTGCCGCGTTTACTTGGCAGTAAGGCGCTTCGATTGTGATTCCCACTGAACCGGACCTCACGGAAGATGATTTATGTTAACTGTCATGTGAGATTCAAAAAGACAAAGTTGCTCTTTCTTTCCGTAGCTCAATGGAATGAGTCTTTTTCAAAAGCTTGGCAACTTGGTGATAAAACTTTTCCTCTTGGGAGTGCACATCACACTCTCTGGTCTTGTAGTTTCTCTGTTAGGCCATTAGCTGAGATATTTACAGTGCTTTTATGGTTGGTCACAGATGCAGTACAGTCGTTGTTGATAAGTCATGTCGGCAACTCGGCATACAGACATGAGTCTGCATACTTTTTAAGTTGACCGGCAAATTTCATATACATGCCTAATAATTATTGCACGTATTATGTTTAATTAAAGTTCCTGTCCTACATTCTGAAAATTTTTCTAGACAAAGACACAAGCCGGAATATTTTAAAGGGATAGTTCACCCAAAAATGAAAATACTGTCATATGCTCTCATGTTGTTCTATAAGACTTTTGTTTGTCTTCTAAACACAAGTGAAGATATTTTTAATGAAACTTGAAAGATTTCTGTCCCCTATTTCGATTCACCCAAAACTATGATGCTTTAAAAGTTCATAAAGACGTTGTAAACGTAATCTATAAGAATCAAGCAGTTTTATCTAAGACTTCTGAAGAGACAAAATCACTTTTTATGATGAACAGATTTCATTATGGAAGCTCAACAAACCATATTGGTTCCTGCACATCAAGCAAACACATTTGAGCTTCTGTTGATGTTCTTTATGTATGTGCAAAGTTTATATGTGAACAAAAGCCTAAATTAAATATGTTCATAATATTGTCAGAAGTAGTCTTCAAAAGACTTGGATTAAACTGCTTCGTTCACCCAAAACTTTGATGATTCAAAAAGTTCATAACAAGATCGTAAAATAAATCCATATTTTACGATCTCTTTATGAACTTTTTGAATCATCAATGTTTTGAGTGATTGGACTTTAAATGGAGGGACAGAAATCTCTCAGGTTTCATTAAAAACCTCTTTATGTTTTGATGAACAAAAACCTTAAGGGTTTGGATTAACATGAGGGTGAATAAATGATGACACAATTTACATTTTTTTGGTGAACTATCCCTTTAAGTAAGGAAAAAACATTGTCAGTCTGAGAACAGTCGCCTCTGGGAGGGTTTTTTCCTAGGATGTGTTGTCAGAAGTTGATGGACTTTGCTTATGTGCTCAAATGTTGTGTCTGTTTTGAAGGTTTTGCCCCCATAAACTT
The DNA here is from genome assembly GCA_039654105.1 of Coreius guichenoti. Classification (NCBI taxonomy): domain Eukaryota; kingdom Metazoa; phylum Chordata; class Actinopteri; order Cypriniformes; family Gobionidae; genus Coreius; species Coreius guichenoti. Next base: position 37,974,474 of record CM077168.1, on the reverse strand, counting down.
TCCATTGCAAATTGTGATGTGACCTCCAACCTGCTGCTCTGTCTGAACAATTAATCTGATTGGTCGGTCAAACAGTCTGCCTTTGTTTTATAATTTTCCACTTTGTGTATTTAAACACCAAAGCGGCTAGAAACAATGTGTTCCTTCTGTCTAAAATTAACATACGTTATGACTGTGTTTATAGCGCTCTATCCTTTAATCAAAGGAAAGTATGTGAGAGAAATGGGGGTGTTTGTTTTCTTTCTGGCGGATGGGTTCTCCTGATGGCTTTTGTGTTCTCTGGCTGAACCACAGAATGATTTAGATGATTTAGTCTCTTTTGTTTCTCCATTCATAACCAGAGCTCTCAATGGTTGGATGATTATTAAGAAATGTGTATGTTAATATACCTCCATTATCCTTATTTAAATTACCTTAAATGGCTTAATTGTCTCAAGATGTCTGCAGTTAAAAAAATTCAGTATAGCATTACAATATTTATAGATCATGCAATATTTGGTAACAAATTTGAAGGTATTATTTAGATCTTTACCTACCACAGGCATCAAGTGGAGTCTTTTTATGTTTTGAGTGTGTGTGGTTGTGGTGTATCGTGTTACTCATCTGATCCTCATTAGAGGTGGGGAACATGAGGAGTCTGTCTGACTGTAGACGGTCTCATCCTCTCTGCATGTGTCTTAGCCTTATGTTGCACTGTACCACCAAAGAAATAACTTAGACCCAAACAGATGGCCTTTATAATCCCTCTGTGTTGCTGTGAGTGTCAATTGTTTGTCAGTTTGTTTGTTGTTGTTGAGTTTGAAATGGTAAGAGAAGTCAAAAATCCTCTTTTGTGTCTAAACTCCTTCTTTTTGAATCCAGAGTGTTTGACTCCACATGAGGGGTAAGGAGGGTTGACAGAGCTGCAGTGGGGAGAACAAGTATTTGATACACTGCCGATTTTGCAGGTTTTCCTACTTACAAAGCATGTAGAGGTCTGTAATTTTTATCATAAGTATACTTGAACTGTGAGAGACGGAATCTAAAACAAAAATCCAGAAAATCACATTGTATGATTTTTAAATAATTAATTTGCATTTTATTGCATGACATAAGTATTTGATCACCTACCAACCAGTAAGAATTCCGGCTCTCACAGACCTGTTAGTTTTTCTTAAAGAAGCCCTCCTGTTCTCCACTCATTACTTGTATTAACTGCACCTGTTTGAACTCGTTACCTGTATAAAAGACACCTATCCACACACTCAATCAAACAGACTCCAACCTCTCCACAATGGCCAAGACCAGAGAGCTGTGTAAGGACATCAGGGATAAAATTGTAGACCTGCACAAGGCTGGGATGGGCTACAGGACAATAGGCAAGCAGCTTGGTAAGAAGGCAACAACTTTTGGCACAATTATTAGAAAATGGAAGAAGTTCAAGATGACTGTCAATCTCCCTCGGTCTGGGGCACCATGCAAGATCTCACCTCGTAGGGCATCAATGATCATGAGGAAAGTGAGGGATCAGCTCAGAACTACACGGCAGGACCTGGTCAATGACCTGAAGAGAGCTGGGACCACAGTCTCAAAGAAAACCATTAGTAACACACTACACCGTCATGGATTAAAATTCTGCAGCGCACGCAAGGTCCCCCTGTTCAAGCCAGCGCATGTCCAGGCCCGTCTGAAGTTTGCCAATGACCATCTGGATGATCCAGAGGAGGAATGGGAGAAGGTCATGTGGTCTGATGAGACAAAAATATAGCTTTTTGGTCTAAACTCCACTCGCCGTGTTTGGAGGAAGAAGAAGGATGAGTACAACCCCAAGAACACCATCCCAACCGTGAAGCATGGAGGTGGAAACATCATTCTTTGGGGATGCTTTTCTGCAAAGGGGACAGGACGACTGCACCGTATTGAGGGGAGGATGGATGGGGCCATGTATCGTGAGATCTTGGCCAACAACCTCCTTCCCTCAGTAAGAGCATTGAAGATGGGTCGTGGCTGGGTCTTCCAGCATGACAACGACCTGAAGCACACAGCCAGGGCAACTAAGGAGTGGCTCCGTAAGAAGCATCTCAAGGTCCTGGAGTGGCCTAGCCAGTCTCCAGACTGAACCCAATAGAAAATCTTTGGAGGGAGCTGAAAGTCCATATTGCCCAGCGACAGCCCCAAAACCTGAAGGATCTGGAGAAGGTCTGTATAGAGGAGTGGGCCAAAATTCCTGCTGCAGTGTGTGCAAACCTGGTCAAGAACTACAGGAAACGTATGATCTCTGTAATTGCAAACAAAGGTTTCTGTATCAAATATTAAGTTCTGCTTTTCTGATGTATCAAATACTTATGTCATGCAATAAAATGCAAATTAATGACTTAAAAATCATACAATGTGATTTTCTGGATTTTTGTTTTAGATTCCGTCACTCACAGTTGAAGAGTACCTATGATAAAAATTACAGACTTCTACATGCTTTGTAAGTGGGCAAACCTGCAAAATCGGCAGTGTATCAAATACTTGTTCTCCCCACTGTACCTCAGACCAGGATGTTGTAGAATAAAACATCTGTTATGTGTTGGTTCAAAAATTGGTACAGATTAGCTCTATTTCTATTCACCTTGAAATAATACCCTAGAAAACTCAAAGCACAAACACTGAATCAGTACAACATAAGCACTTAGCACATTCCTAAAAGCTCAGAGGGTTAAAACGATAGTTCAACTAAAAATGAAAATTCTGTCTTTGTTTACTCACCTTCATATCGTTCCAAACCTGTATGACTGACTTTCTTCTGAGGAACACAAAAGAAGATATTGAGTAATGTTAGTAACTAAACCATTTTGGTGACCTTTGACTTCTATTATATGGATAAAATATCTTCTTTCATGTTTCATTGAAGAAAGTATGTCGTATAGGTTCGAAACGACATGAGGATGAATAAATGAAGACAGTTTTCATTTTTGGGTTAACTATCCCTATAAGTGTGTGTTCACACACTTGTAGTTTGGTTCTCTTGGTTTTTAATTAGCCATGCTAAGGAAATTTTCACACCGGTACATAACATTGGTATTACCAATAACACCAGATGGGGAGAGATTGTATATAATTTATTGTTTATTTGTAAATGACACTCAGGATCTGTTGCACACCAAATCCTTCACCATCATCTTGCCAGCATCTCTCTTTACTCTCGTTATGTGATAAGTGAGATCTGCTCTTGCTGCAATGTGCTACGACTGTAGGAGACTGTGGTTTCGACACCTGTACTCAGGGCTTGACATAAACACCTGCCAACCCGCCATTTGTGAGTGGATTTCAGCTTTGGCATGTAACACAGCCACTCCCACTAGCCACTTTGGCGGGTTGAATTTTACTGTAGTCTTCTCAAAAGGCATCTGTTATAATCGCGTTGCACATTATAACCAATCACATGCGATTCTGTTGATCTTATGAATTCAATGTCTAATAATCAGAGGCATTCAGATTAGTCATCGCTGAAACGCCAGAGTTTTGTTCAGAGTGCACTCTCACTCACTGAAATCGGCACTCTCATCATAAACAACAAAGCAGAGATGTACGTGCGATGTACGTAGGTGATTCATTCATCATTCAGTGATTGACTGTTTTTGTTCTATTTCAGCAGCGAAAATAGTTTCAAACAAAGATCACAGAAGAACCATAGCGCATCTGATGTGACTGACAATGACATAAAGTTGGCTTGTTCCTTGTTCATCTAGGTGTCAGGTATGATGCACACCTTTTTTTGATATTTAATAAAATAAACTGTCAAATCACATGAAAATATGGATATGTATTTCACTAGACTGTGTACTCATACACAAAATATGCTAGATTTAAATATGTCATAGCTGATAGAAAACTGATGAGAATATTGTTTGAGAATAAATTATATTTACACCAAAATATCTTATTTTTTTCAGACAAGCAGCTGTTAGTTTTTCTCTTTCTAGATTAAGGAGCTTTACACACAACCTTATCATAGTTAAATAGGCCTTGATGACCTGTCATGGTATACATTTCATGTAGACTTGATTTGGGTGTGTACAGTGGTCATTTACATATAGCCAACAACAAATTTCCCAACAACAAAATTTTGGCCAGTGAAAATGCTGAGTGGCTAGTAACTTTGGAAAACTACTAGCCACTGTGGCTGGTGAGCAAAAAAGTTAATGTCAAGCCCTGCCTGTACCGAACCATAATATGCAACATCACGAGAAGAACCAGTTATGCTTGAGGGTTTTAGGGTCGCATTTTGTGACATCACATCCTGTTTTTGGTTCGTTTAGATGTCTTTGGTCCATGTTGCGTTTATATTTCAGTCAAACTGCACCAAGGTTTGTTTGGAAGCAGACCGAGACACTTATTAAAAGGAATCGCACTAACAGAACAATCACACTAGAGTTCGTTTTAATCGAACAAACCTGCCAAGTGTGAACACACCCTAAAAAGCACCTTGTCGGCTTTGAATATGGATTTTAGACAGATGCAGAGATCTCAGCAGTTTTGCTGCTAGAGTAAGCAGATAAATATCACCACTCTCAGGCCCTCATTCTGAGGCAGATCCTTATGAATAAGTAATGGCCATCTGACACTGGTGCAGATCTCCAGAAAGCCACCAGCTTTGCAACTTGACTTCATCCTGTGTTAAAGGAATTGTCATCATTTACTCACCCTCATGTGATTCTAAACATTACTGATTTTCTTCTGTAGGAGTAGTATTGTAGTAAAGAATTTGGTATATGTATAGCCAATATACCATATACAATATGGAGGCTATTTCCAAGCAGTAGCAGTAAGACATATAATCACTCAGATCTGTAGTATGAAGTGACTTATGGCTCAAAATCAATAGCCAGCTTACTGTGTCGAATGTAAATCACTCGTCAGTCCAGTTAACTGTCAGCTGCGTCTAATTATGGTGTTCTCTGTGTCCATCACATCAGCTTCAGCACTTGCACTGTAGGAATGTAACCAGTTTAGCCCAAAGACAGGATCTAAGCCTCATGTGTTAATTAGTCTAGATGCACAGTGTCCTCACCAGTCTGTATTTAGAACTGTGGCATGCAGCAGGGGGCACGTTTATAAACCTTATCAGCCTGGCTCATGAATATTAATTAAGTGACATTCTGGGTGCTAGCCAAATTAGGATTATTACTTACCGATTGTGCATTTGTTCGTTCAGTCCACTGCCAGCACAGCAATGCTTCACAGAGAGCTCCCACAAATATGCATGGGAGCGTTTGAAAGCAGTCGCCTATCAGCTATCATAGTCATGACAAAAAAGGGGAGAGAAATTGGCTTACTGTCTTTTTAAGCAAAATTTGTAACTTTATAGTGAAATTCACAATGTTCCCTAATTTTCGTCAGCAAAGATATTGTGATATTATCTCTCAAATTCTATTATCTCTAATATTCTATGTATTGCCCACCCCTTGTTGCTATATCTGTGTGTTGCTTCATTTAGTTAGGATTTTTGTAGACTATCATGGTCCCAACATTTATTGAGAGATCATCAGAAGATTTGAGTAAGAAATTGCATGATTACATAAGCAAAAACAACTGTGTTTTTGACTTCTGCTGCAATTTGGTTTTAGGTTATTTTACAAGACATTTATCTCAGATTCATGCAATCTGCAAAAAAAATATCTTTCTGATGTTGCCGTGATAAACATTTTAATTCCCTCAAGATTCAAGATTGAAGTGTGTGTGTGTGTGTGTGTGTTGCAACAGTCTCCTGCTCACCAGACACATTCCTTTTGACTGTGTTTTGACTTTTTTAATTGGACCCTTTCAGCTCTCAGATGGAGCTCGGTTGAGATTTCACTGCAGTTTTTGCCTCACAGGTTCCGTAGCGTTTGATCACCCAAACCAGTCTCACACTTTTATATGTTCAGTCATGACCATGACAAATGTGTTTGTAGTCTGAGAGATCCGACTCATTACTTAGATTGTGTTTGATAGTTTCATTAAAGTTTTTCGGTCTGGAGTGAGGAATTTCTTCTGACTCATGTAGAGTAGTTTGATCTACTCTTTGTCTTGAGAAGATCATTCTCAATCTCCATAATACTTTGCCTGAAGCTGCTTCATAGAAGATGAGCCTGGGGTGGTTTTTGAAATGCATATTTCACTTCACTTTTGCTTTGCTGTTAGAACCACTGATCAGTGTGGTCATGTAGGAGCTTGATGTTTTCTTTGGTGTGTTGGTACTTCAGTATATGTGTGTGTGGATTTGAGTGCTGTGTATATATGCATTTGTCATTGAGTCATTGTTCAGGAATGCACAGTGTGTCCTAGATTAGACTGATACCTGAAACCTGGAGTTTCCTGTTTACACTGAGAATTCAATATATGATGGGATTAATCATTGTGGACCAGGCTGATGATTGAGAACTAATGATGCCTTTTATGAGATGGTTTTGGAAAAAAATATCATAGTGGAATTGGGAACTTGTCCTGAAGTGTTCCAACCACGGCACACACCAGGCCTGCACAGATGAAGAGGAAGTGGTTTCCTACAGGCCTTTTGATATGGTCTCATTGGTCACAGGCACCCTAGTCAAGCAGAGCCATAGTAAAAATAGTTTTTTGGGTGGGGCCGTATGGAGTTGTTTTACACTTACTCTGCAGTTTTCCTTTACATTTATTAGAAAAAGACAAGCACAGGAGAAAAACTGATCTTTCTTGTGACAACTTAATTATTTCTAGGAGTTCACTGTGGAAATCACCAGTCTGATCAATTTCCAGGCTGGTGAGTGCTGGTTTTCATTTTATTTTTTATTTTTTTTAAAGAATGTGAATTTGCTAAATCAGTATGAAAAATACAGGTCTGTTTTTAGGTATATTAGGCTAGGTTCTTGTCAGATTTTATTGTTGATTGAATACATTATTGAAATGTAATCAGTTTTGGAGATTATATCTCCTATAAATTATAATTCTATTCTATGCTATGCTGTGCTATGAATGCCTCCGTTCTGTTGTGTTCTAATACTCCTGATGATAGTTTTCATGTGAGTGCGCACATGTCCTGCTAAGGCAGTATTGTACACTGGACTCTGAAATGGTAATATTGGCTTCATAGTCAAACCCCTTGTAAGTGCAAATCACCACTGAGATTCATCTGCTTAAATTTGCTTATGTTACTGATTCTGGTCTGTAGTGCCGCTGTAGTGGTTTGGACATGTTTGTATGTTAGCATTGTGACCAAGTTCTGTAAACACTGCAGAACATCAGGGGCATTTTGTTTGATTCTTCAAGAAGAGTTTGGGTCTTGTTTTTGTAATCCATGGGTTCCATGCAAAGCTTTGTTTACAGCATGCCCCCCCCCCCCCCCCCCCCCCCCGAAAAAAAAAGTATGATTGAGTTATTCTGTTTGATGTTTGCAGATTTTTTTTTTTTTGCTGGCTTAGTTTCAAAGCTGAATGTTAAATTGAATCATATGTCATAGATGTGAGAGAGAGAAACTGAAATTAAAAAAACACACTGTGTTCTGTAAAATTAAACCAAAAAAGCAGTTTCTTCTGTAGCGTTATGACTCCTTTTTACTTTTCAATCCACCGGCTTTCTTCAGCAACTTATTTGCATGTTTATGTAAACCTGGTAGCTTCATCACAGACGTTGCAACAACAATAATTGTGAGAAAATGATTTTGAATGTTTAATTGTAGAGCTCTAGTCTACATTCCCTCTCTTGCTGGAAAACATCTTCTAATGGGAAAGTCTTCTAATGGGAGCAATTCACATCCAGACTCCTTGAGAGCTGTCCAGATCTCTGCCTTGTTTCAACAATCACATGAATTATGAGGAAATTTGCTATTAAGAGCATGACTGCATCTGTGCCAGCCACATCCCCACACACTGTGACACTCAATAGTCTTTTTGTTCAGAGCAAATTGATGACCTGGCAGCTATAGAATTTGTACTTACAATGTGTCCACCCCTGATAAAATATTTAGGTCATGTAAAACTGACGTGCCATGTTTTGAAGGTACATTCATTATAGGAAAGGACAGTTAATGGCTAGATGCAGGGTATATTGGCTTTTAGCTTTGGATTTCGTTTTTTCTTTTTTTGGTGTCAGGTTAACTGAAGAGAATCTTGCTGAGTAAGTTAAAGTCATTTAAATTATTGACATGTTTATCTAAATAATAACTGGTTTAATGGCCTGGACATTTGTGGGTAACTCTAACGCCCCCCCATAAAGTCCCCATGAAATCAAAAAAAATGTTTTGGCTTTTAGTATGAATAGGTTAGCCTTAAGGTTATCTATAAGCTAGTGTGCTCCAAAACAATGACAAAATTCTCATTTAGAAGATATAAGTGTTCAAAACTATCAGTCTCTCACATCTGCCAATATGGATCAACAATTTTGATGACATAAAGGCCAAAGTATACTTCGGCCGCCTGTGTCCGCGCGGCGCAATTTTTGCATACAACAGCGCATGTGCAAGAAAGAAGAGACAGAAGAGTCACAACAGTTCTGCCCTACAAAGGCAAAAGACCTTAACTCGCTAGAGTGTGGAACTGAGAAAAATGACTTTAAAGATTTTTAGTTGTCCAGCCAAATTAATTATAGGTAGGACACTGGAAATCTGGCAATTAGATGTTTTAGTAATGAAAATTATCTACATTAAAAAAATCTTGAGCTCAAACTTGACTTTTGACCCCTATTTTGAAGTTACTGTACTCTGCCTTTGTATTGTCTGTAAAAAGTGAGAAGTCACTCCAAGGCAAATGGCAGTAACTTCCACATTATCAATATTTGGTTGCTGATCACCATTTACAAAATCATTATAGTAACACCTGTATAAAATTTAGTGAATATGGCATTTATTTTGGAGGATTTAGAATTGCTTTTTTTATATGGAGCAGTTTGGTTGCCTATTGATTGGATAGCTGACTAGCCTATGTATGCTATAGGCTGCTAGCTAGCTAAACGAAGTAGATTGCGATCTATCTAATTTGTTAGTCTAATGCATCTTTTGTGTTACACAATTTCTTACCTTGACCTTGATGTCTGCGTTTCAAAGCCATCTCAACCATCCTTAAACGCTATTAGTAAAAACAACAACTATTTGTTTTACCTACACTTTTATTCAGGTATCGTGTGTGTCAGAAGTGATTCAGTGACAGATGTATGACACAGGCTACACTGTAATTTAAATGCAGCAAACTTCAATGGACAGTAAAACAAAGGCAGAATACCCAAACTCCAGCCTGACACAGTAACTTCTAAACAACGGCTAAACAATAGCAGAGTATCCTAACTCAATTTGAGCGTTCTAAAACAAAGGCAAAGAACAGTAACTGCTGTTACGGTGTTCTGCCTTGGTTTCTTCTGGGCTTTTGGAAGTTACTGTTAAGACAACCCATTATTTTCTCAATTAAACAACGGCATTGTCTTAAGATACTTACTTATCTAAAGGAGGTCTTGAATGTCCCAAACATATCAATAACTAATTTTCGACCAAAAATGAAGTTACTGCCTTTTGCCTTTGTAGGGCAGAATTGTACTGCGCATGTGTCGAACTCGGCCATCCGCGCTCATCTGCGGTTGAGTATGCTTTGAAAGCTGTGCGGACATGACTGTGTGCGAGGTGCAACCGGATGCGGAAATTGAAGTATATCTGGGCCTTAACTCTGCACTTCAGCTTCTCATCAGATTTTCTGTCCAATCAAATGCTCTCTAGAATCTAAAGTGTCCCGCCTGCAGCTGAAATCGATCACTTGTTCACACAATTACTATTTTCTATATGGCGAATGGCACATAATGCACTATATAGGGGACAGGGAACGATTCAGACAGTTTAATGCTCTCCATTGGGGCGAATGAAGTCTGGTTTCGCGTTAGTGCCACGCGAAACGCCGCAGCGTGCACACAGTCTGCTCTGGTCCAGAGACACGATAGCACAGAGCGGATCATATGCACGAGTTGGCGCAGGCCACAAAACATATCGGACCCATTTGAATTCTACACAGAATGCTATATTTTAAAGTGATTATGAAGGAGATCAGGAGGAGAAACAGTAAGACAGACTCGGCATTAGAAACAGCACTGACATGTAGAAGAGATAACATCGGTGCCATGCACCAACATCAATTATACACTTTTCAAACTACACATCCTCAGCATCACTATGTTCACTGTTTTGCTTTAGTAACAGTTTCATATTAAATCTAAAAGGGGAATCTATTAGACTGTGGCTGTCAAATGCGACTTTGCCGAGCTCAACGGCTCTGGCTGAGCTGTGATATACAAACCCGATTCCAAAAAAGTTGGGACACTGTACAAATTGTGAATAAAAAAGGAATGCAATAATTTACAAATCTCATAAACTTATATTTTATTCACAATAGAATATAGATAACATATCAAATGTTGAAAGTGAGACATTTTGAAATGTCATGCCAAATATTGGCTCATTTTGGATTTCATGAGAGCTACACATTCCAAAAAAGTTGGGACAGGTAGCAATAAGAGGCCGGAAAAGTTAAATGTACATATAAGGAACAGCTGGAGGACCAATTTGCAATTTATTAGGTCAATTGGCAACATGATTGGGTATAAAAAGAGCCTCTCGGAGTGGCAGTGTCTCTCAGAAGTCAAGATGGGCAGAGGATCACCAATTCCCCCAATGCTGCGGTGAAAAATAGTGGAGCAATATCAGAAAGGAGTTTCTCAGAGAAAATTTGCAAAGAGTTTGAAGTTATCATCATCTACAGTGCATAATATCATCCAAAGATTCAGAGAATCTGGAACAATCTCTGTGCGTAAGGGTCAATGCCGGAAAACCATACTGGATGCCCGTGATCTTTGGGCCCTTAGACGGCACTGCATCACATACAGGAATGCTACTGTAATGGAAATCACAACATGGGCTCAGGAATACTTCCAGAAAACATTGTCGGTGAACACAATCCACCGTGCCATTCGCTGTTGCCAGCTAAAACTCTATAGGTCAAAAAAGAAGCCATATCTAAACATGATCCAGAAGCGCAGGCGTTTTCTCTGGGCCAAGGCTCATTTAAAATGGACTGTGGCAAAGTGGAAAACTGTTCTGTGGTCAGACGAATCAAAATTTGAAGTTCTTTTTGGAAAACTGGGATGCCATGTCATCCGGACTAAAGAGGACAAGGACAACCCAAGTTGTTATCAGCGCTCAGTTCAGAAGCCTGCATCTCTGATGGTATGGGGTTGCATGAGTGCGTGTGGCATGGGCAGCTTACACATCTGGAAAGGCACCATCAATGCTGAAAGGTATATCCAACTTCTAGAACAACATATGCTCCATCCAGACGTCGTCTCTTTCAGGGAAGACCTTGCATTTTCCAACATGACAATGCCAGACCACATACTGCATCAATTACAACATCATGGCTGCGTAGAAGAAGGATCCGGGTACTGAAATGGCCAGCCTGCAGTCCAGATCTTTCACCCATAGAAAACATTTGGCGCATTATAAAGAGGAAGATGCAGTTGACAGTTAAGCAACTAGAAGCCTGTATTAGACAAGAATGGGACAACATTCCTATTCCTAAACTTGAGCAACTTGTCTCCTTAGTCCCCAGACGTTTGCAGACTGTTATAAAAAGAAGAGGGGATGCCACACAGTGGTAAACATGGCCTTGTCCCAACTTTTTTGAGATGTTGATGCCATGAAATTTAAAATCAACTTATTTTTCCCTTAAAATGATACATTTTCTCAGTTTAAACATTTGATATGTCATCTATGTCGTATTCTGAATAAAATATTGAAATTTGAAACTTCCACATCATTGCATTCTGTTTTTATTCACAATTTGTACAGTGTCCCAACTTTTTTGGAATCGGGTTTGTAAATGAAATGTTATTGGCCATTTTAAAAAAGGGGAGGAGCTGCTCGATATGTTCCGCCCTGTCTTCTTGTTTCAGTGGCAATTACTTCAACACATTGAATAACGCTGCGCGTTTCAAGGCACTTCAGTGGGCCTTTAAGTTCTGACTGTTGTTTTTGTTTGCATGCTTGCATAGAGTATGTTTCTCACCTTATGATTTATGACCTAAACATAGCACTAAACTGTTATTTGTTTGAATTTATACAATTTTCAGCTTTTATTTTATCAAATAAGTAAAAAAAATAAATAAATAAATAAAGTATATTAAGGGGTAACCAACCACTGAAGGTTAGACAAGAGAAGCTAGCAAATATACACTCCTTCAGATAGTGTGAATGTTGTTTAGGCAGAGCATAGGGATCATTAGACTATATGATCAACACACTGGCTCACAGCCATTTGAAATAAAGCCATGAATTAAAATGAAAGTGTCACCTCTAAATGACTCCGTGGTGAGGTCTGAAAACAAATGCCGCATCAGTTCATTAAACCATGAAATTGGCTTTTATGGGCGTAATGTGGGAAGTGATACAGATAACATGAAAAAGAAGTAGAGGCGAGGTCAAAGAGACATTTTGGCAACGAGATTATGAGGACGGGAAGATTTATAGTGGGAAATTTGACTAGAGATAGAAGAGAGTATAGATCTATGAACCAGCCTGCTAAAAGACTCTTTCTCAAGGTTCTGAAGAAACTTGGCTTGTGTTTTTTCTTCTCTCATTTGAGCAAACGAGAGAGCTCATTTGGTTGAATCAGCAAGTGTTTGATGTTTCGTCATGCTGATGAGTTAAAAACACTCTTGAACTCTGTCAAGAATGGCATCATCTTTATCTATATGAATAACCTGTGATAAACTGCTAAATTGTGGTTTTGTCACCTTCAGTGACAAATGCTTTCAGTGAAAAAATGCTTTCTGACAGGAAACGGATGGTTGATGTGACATGATTTTTAGCAAGGTGTTATACACAAAATGGTACATTTTCCTAAATAACTTGCTTAGTTTTGCTAGTCTCCATGAATATGCAAATTAGCCCTGCCTCCACTCATTCACACCATCTCAGAGATCCACTTGGTCATCTTTACTGAAGTAAACGCTGCACGATGACAAGTGGAAAAACTGGTTTAATTCAGCCATATATGTTTGAACCAGAAAATGGTTCAGAAGAAGTAGAAGAGTGAACTATACAGGCTCGTCTACAAGTCAATGTATCAGAATTAAGGTTGCAAAGGGGCGGAAAATTTCCAGTAAATTTCCAGAATCTTTCCACGGGAACTTAATCTGGGGAATTTTGGAAATATTCCAATTTGAAAACTTAACATGAATTTATGGGAATTTAGAGGAATTTATGAGAATTTATGGGAATTAATTGGAAATTTAGGGAAATTTATATAAACTGTATCATATACAAACATAAACATTTTATTTGGTCATAAGCAGTCATATGCATATTGATATGTTTTCCAATTAATTATTTCTAATTTAGTAAATGTAAAATAAATATATTTTGTTATGTATCTATTTATTTCAGTCACATGATCCTTCAGAAATCATTCTAATATGCTGATTTGATACTCAGTTATCAATGTTGGAAACAGTTGTGCTGCTTAATATTTTGGAACCTGTGATACTTTTTTCAGGATTCATTGATGAATAAAAAGTTAAAAAGAACAGCATTTATTCAAAATAGAAATCTTTTCTAACAATAAAGTATTTATCACTTTTTATCAATTTAACACATTCTTGCTGAATAAAAGTATTAATTTCTTTATAAAAAAATATTAAGCAGCACAACTTTTTCCAACATTGATAATAAATCAGCATATCAGAATGATTTCTGAAGGATCATGTGACACTGACGACTGGAGTAATGGCTGATGAAAATTCAGCTTTGCATTAAAGAAATAAATTATATTTTAAAGTTTATTAAAATAGAAAACCATTACTTTAAATTGTAATAATATTTTACAATATTACTGTTTTTTTTTTCTGTATTTTTGATCAAATGTGCATGTTATGGAGGAATGCACAGTGCATGCAGGGGGTGTGGCCTCAATAGCCCTGCAGTAAGTAGTGTGCTGTTTGCATGTGATTGAGGAATGTGCAGGGTAGATTTGATTTGTTTCGCATTACTATTATAACACTAGAAAACAGTAAATATTGCTCAAGTAGTTTTGTTTCCATAAAACTTTTGGATCATAATTGTAGAAATTTTGAAGGAAAATAATGATAATTCACGTGACAATTGCAGGGTTTATTCTATAATTTAACAAACATTAGGTTGTGTGTTTTTATAGAGAATAATTTGCCAACTATATGATCTTCATGTCTTGTTTGCTAAGGTTTTAACTTTTCATGCTTAACGTCAAACATGTTTCTTCTTGCTCTGAAACCACAGTGCATAGCATCAATTTGAACTTCCTGCCAGAGATCAGCAGTTTTGCAATGAACAGTGATCAATAGTTTAAGAGCATTTTAATTAAGTTATAGTCCCATTCTGTTGTAAAATTGCTTTCATTTGAAAGTTCATCCACTTTTTTGTATTCTAATTGTATTAGTGCTTCTAAACTGAACATTTCTGGATGGCAGCATGCTTTCCTTCATCTTTATTTCTGGTGGGTTTTGGCCTTGATATTTCAGATTGCTCTCTCCCCCTGCACTTTCAGTTTTTAGTCTGTAGCTATTTCATGGATCATATGGTTGCAGAAATGTAGCATAGCCTTCCTCACTGTGAAGAAAGACTGATCTGCTCATGGTTAATGGAAAACTGCCTCAGTGGAGCCAACCAAAGTCACATGGTCAAGCTGGAGGAAGCGTTTCGTCACGGTCTGAGATTGCCACAGCGAAATTTGAACACACAACAGGCGTTAAACTATAGCCATTTGTTTTAGCTTGCTTGTTTATGGCCTGGTTCTGATCACAGAAATTCTCAATTGATCGGTTAGCTCCTCTAGAGAGACGGCAGATTAAATGGGATCAATTTGTCACACGCTGTGTAATATGGTACAAATTAATGTCCACTTTTTTTTGTTATTTGTTTTACTTTGCACTGAACTGCATTTACCTGTCCCAGCGCACATGGAACTAACATTTCTCGGTATGTCTGACTCTGTCACATGGTGGTTTGTCCTTTTATTCTTGCTTTCACAGGATGTTTGTAAATCAAGCATCCTGTCTTTTAACCCTGTGTGCTGTGGATGAGCAAGAGACCTAAAAGGGCATGGACAAAGAGAGTGGACTCAGACTGACTCGCTCAGCTGTAAGTAAGTGTTGTATATTTCATCAGTGGCAGGAGGAATCCCGCTCAGTGGAGAAGTATCCTCTGCCATCTGCCCCTTCCACAAAGAACCCCCCCACCCCCCCACCCCCAACTGTCTTTTCCTTACTTTCCTCCTTTGTTTCTGTCCCATTTCCTCTCCATCTTCCTCAACTTTTTGCCCTCTGTCACAGCTTCTTTTCATGCCTTTCCTCCCTTACTTTGACTGTCTGCATTATTCAGTCTGGCTTGGATTATTCCAGTCCATTTACATTTTACATTTTCCAGGATCCTTATCACACACATGAATCTGTCGGCCTTTAACATTTGATCCTTATTAAACCGCATCAATGTACACATACTCCATATAACCGTCGCTATAAGACTGAGCACCATTAGCCGTAGTGAGAAGAATGCACTGTTTTCATCTTTAAGCCACCGAGCATGTGTGGGTGAATGTTGAGTTCCATTAACATGCATTAGTTTGTCAAAGGATATAGGCTACTTTACACATGCACCTATACACTGTAGTCTCCTGATAACTCTAATATTTTTTAAACGAGACCATATGTTGACCATGTTAAAGATAAAATAATTTTAAATAATTTTAGCCCAGGTCTACTAATTAAATTGTACTAGGTCAGTGACAAATTAGAGTGTCCATGATCAAGAACAGGAAAAATCCTTTAAAATCTAATTTAAAGGGATAGTTCACCCAAAAATGAACTGTCATCAGTTACCCACCCGCATGTTATTCCAATCCTATAAGATTTTTGTTCATCTTTAGAACACAAATTAAGATATTTTTAATGAAATTGATTTCTGTCCCTACATTGAAGGTCTATTCACCCAAAACTCTGACACTTTAAAATGTTTATAAAGAGATTGTATAAGAAATTCATATGAATTGAGCTGTTTGTGAAGATTCAATAGTGGTGAATGGGTGAATAAACTTTCAATGGAGGGATCTCTCAGATTTTATTAAAAATATTTTCATTTGTATGTGGAAGATGAATGAAAGTCTTATTGGTTTTTGCAATGATATAAAAGTGAGTAATTAATGACAGAATTTAAATTTTTGGGTCAACTAACCCTTTAAAACACACATTCCATGTTTCATGTTCTTAGAAATGCAGTCTTTATGGTCTTTATGCAGTCTTCATTTGGTTTTTGAAAACAATTTTTAAGAAAAGTTTTAATTTTATGACTCTAAAATGTGATGTGGTGTAACATCAAGCAAAAAGTAATGTAATGTGTCCACATCTTAATCATTTATTTATTTATTTATTTATTTATTTTTTTTTTTATTTTTTTTTTTTAAATTCAGAAATAATAAACATGCTCCTCAGAGAAGGGGTGTAACGGTACATGTATTTGTCCCGAACCTTCACGGTTCATACAGTCAGACGACGAATACAGTCAGTCAAAGGCGACCCACACTCCAATCCAGAAGGGGGCGCGCGCGCAGTAATGCAACGCTATTTACTAACCACCACAGCAGGAGAAAGAGGAGAAGAAGAAGAGACAATCTATGCACCAACCCAAAACAAGAATGGCGTCTCGCCATTGGCGAGTTCAGATGGCACACAAGAGCTTGCTATTGGCCTTTACACTGAGTTTAGATTAATTTTTGTGACACGCTCCACAAACTTAACAGAAAGGAAACGGGACAGCAGAATCGGCATCTTGTTTTTATCCTCACTCATATTTCCGTGATTTCTTGAAAAAACGTAATATTGAACTTTGTGCATCTGCCATTGTCACCGCATATTAATGAACTCTCACGCGCAAAGACAATGAGCTAGGCAGAAAAACACTACAGGAGTGCCAAAACTAATCTGTTTTATATATTTATTTTTCATATTCTTTATTCATATTATTTTATTCTTTATATATATTTATTTTGTACTTTTGTAACACAAGAGAGGCTTTTCAGTTTTGTAGCTGACTGTGACCAAATAGCTTTTGTTTTTTTGTTTTTATCAGCCCTACAAAAAAAATGACCTACAGTGGGGAGAACAAGTATTTGATACACTGCCGATTTTGCAGGTTTGCCCACTTACAAAGCATGTAGAAGTCTGTAATTTTTATCATAGTACTCTTCAACTGTGAGTGACGGAATCTAAAACAAAAATCCAGAAAATCACATTGTATGATTTTTAAATAATTAATTTGCATTTTATTGCATGACAAAAGTATTTGATACATCAGAAAAGCAGAACTTAATATTTGGTACAGAAACCTTTGTTTGCAATTACAGAGATCATACGTTTCCTGTAGCTCTTGACCAGGTTTGCACACACTGCAGCAGGGATTTTGGCCCACTCTTCCATACAGACCTTCTCCA
The DNA here is from genome assembly GCA_039654105.1 of Coreius guichenoti. Classification (NCBI taxonomy): domain Eukaryota; kingdom Metazoa; phylum Chordata; class Actinopteri; order Cypriniformes; family Gobionidae; genus Coreius; species Coreius guichenoti. The sequence goes on along the minus strand of CM077168.1, from coordinate 37,957,003 downwards.
GATCCTTCAGATTTCGGGGCTGTCGCTGGGCAATACGGACTTTCAGCTCCCTCCAAAGATTTTCTATTGGGTTCAGGTCTGGAGACTGGCTAGGCCACTCCAGGACCTTGAGATGCTTCTTACGGAGCCACTCCTTAGTTGCCCTGGCTGTGTGTTTCGGGTCGTTGTCATGCTGGAAGACCCAGCCACGACCCATCTTCAATGCTCTTACTGAGGGAAGGAGGTTGTTGGCCAAGATCTCACGATACATGGCCCCATCCATCCTCCCCTCAATACGGTGCAGTCGTCCTGTCCCCTTTGCAGAAAAGCATCCCCAAAGAATGATGTTTCCACCTCCATGCTTCACGGTTGGGATGGTGTTCTTAGGGTTGTACTCATCCTTCTTCTTCCTCCAAACACGGTGAGTGGAGTTTAGACCAAAAAGCTCTATTTTTGTCTCATCAGACCACATGACCTTCTCCCATTCCTCCTCTGGATCATCCAGATGGTCATTGGCAAACTTCAGACGGGCCTGGACATGCGCTGGCTTGAGCAGGGGGACCTTGCGTTCACTGCAGGATTTTAATCCATGACGGCGTAGTGTGTTACTAATGGTTTTCTTTGAGACTGTGGTCCCAGCTCTCTTCAGGTCATTGACCAGGTCCTGCCGTGTAGTTCTGGGCTGATCCCTCACCTTCCTCATGATCATTGATGCCCCACGAGGTGAGATCTTGCATGGTGCCCCAGACCAAGGGAGATTGACCGTCATCTTGAACTTCTTCCATTTTCTAATAATTGTGCCAAAAGTTGTTGCCTTCTCACCAAGCTGCTTGCCTATTGTCCTATAGCCCATCCCAGCCTTGTGCAGGTCTACAATTTTATCCCTGATGTCCTTACACAGCTCTCTGGTCTTGGCCATTGTGGAGAGGTTGGAGTCTGTTTGATTGAGTGTGTGGACAGGTGTCTTTTATACAGGTAACAAGTTCAAACAGGTGCAGTTAATACAGGTAATGAGTGGAGAACAGGAGGGCTTCTTAAAGAAAAACTAACAGGTCTGTTATTATTTAATTATTTAAAAATCATACAATGTGATTTTCTGGATTTTTGTTTTAGATTCCGTCTCTCACAGTTGAAGAGTACCTATGATAAAAGTTACAGACCTCTACATGCTTTGTAAGTAGGAAAACCTGCAAAATCGGCAGTGTATCAAATACTTGTTCTCCCCACTGTATGCAAGAGTGCATTCTGTTCACTGCTCAGTGCTTAATACACTAAAAGAGGCTGTACTGTACCAACTACTTCAGGGGGGATTAAATGTCGCTGGGGTGGAACAAACTGTAATTTCCACTATTGTCTGTTCAAAATAAATGAAAAGAAACCTATCATTGGGGATTTGTTGCTTTTTCCTGTTGTACCGAATTCGTATCGAACCGTGACCCCAAAACTGAGGTACATACTGAACCATTACTTCTATGTACTGTTACACCCCTAGTGTATTGAATTTCACTTTTAATGTTTTTTTTTTTCTCCAATAAATCAGCAGTCAAAAAAGGAGCATAATATCATTTGACCCTATTATGTGTGGTCTCCATATTCCTTTGTGAACCTTGTATTATGTGCAGACCAAGACAGTGTGGAAAACACAGTTAAGCTTTCTTAGTTCATATTTCCTTAAACGACAACAGTTATTGAAGTGATCTCATAAGTCACTGTAGTTGTGAGCATATTAAATCCCTCCACCATTATCCTCCCACTTTATTAGCTTTATCAATGATTCCTCTCTCAGCAAACGCTTCCTTAAGGTACATAAGTGACATAAGATAAAGGAGATTTAGTCACATTAAATATTCTTTCATTAATATGCACTACTCTGCAGCTTGGTCCTTACGTCACCCCCTGTTGTAAGGATGTGGAATAGCCATTGTGCAATAACTGCAAGTATAAAATCCTGTGCTGGTTGGGGGATTTCAGTCATTGTTGTGCTGTAGGCAAATACTACATCTCCCTTCATTAAAACCCACTTGAGTGAATGATTGTGTCAGTTTTCATGGACTCCCCCAGGGCAGTTTCCGTGATTGATTCCTTTTCCTATTTAATGAAAGTAGGCTTGCTGCGGTAGTCAGTGTTACATTACTTGCCCACTGCGGCACCGCCCCCACTGTCGTTTGTGTTTTTTGTTGGTTTTTTTTAAATAGAAATAAGAACCATTTAGTTCAGTTAGACAGCGGACGCTACAATTATAAACTGAAAGCATCTGCTTTGCTCCATACAGCACAAGCTGCAGAGTTGCAGCACGGTGCAGCTTGTGCGGCAGGACAAGGAGTCAGATTTCACTTTTGTCACGAGAGCAAGGAGAGATGAGATGAATGACAGGACGATGGCGGAGGATTTGGTGCGCAACAGATCCTGTGCGTCATTGACCAGTATCTTATCCTGTAAAATGTGCCATCAGTACTGCCACTCCCTATACAGAAAGTACTTGTAATTGCAAATTCAAAAGTGAAAATGAAAAGTGCATTCAAAAACACTTTCAATACCCCAGTAACCCCACATATTGATAGCAGCTCCCTGATGCCCACAAATTATAGGCATACACAGTACGAGTAAATACAAATTCAAAAGCGAAAGTGAAAAGCGAGCACACACCCATGACATCCCTAAATGAAAGGCAGAAGTCTGATTAAATTAGAAACTTGAGAGACTACAGGAAAAATGCTGTTTGCATTTCATAGCTTGTTGTGCTTGTATAAATTGACAAGTATGGTGATGTACACTATATTGCCAAAAGTTTTGGGATGCCTGCCTTTACATGCACATGAACTTTAATGACATCCCGTTCTTAATCCGTAGGGTTTAATATGGAGTTGACCCACCCTTTGCAGCTATAACAGCTTCAATTCTTCTGGTAAGGCTTTCCACAAGGTTTAGGAGTGTGTTTATGGGAATTTTTGAGAAATATTGAAGCACATTTGTGAGGTCAGGCACTGATGTTGGACGAGAAGGCCTGGCTCGCAGTCTCTGCTCGAATTCATCCCAAAGGTGTTCTATCAGGTTGAGGTCAGGACTCTGTGCAGGCCAGTCAAGTTCTTCCACACCAAACTCGCTCATCCATGTCTTTATGGACCTTGCTTTGTGCACTGGTGCTCAGTCATGGTGGAAAAGGAAGGGCCATCCCCAAACTGTTCCCACAAAGTTGGGAGCATGAAATTGTCCAAAATGTCTTGGTATGCTGAAGCATTAAGAGGTCATTTCACTGGAACTAAGGGGCCAAGCCCAACCCCTGAAAAACAACCCCACACCATAATCCCCCCTCCACCAAACTTTACACTTGGCACAATGCAGTCAGGCAAGTGCCGTTCTCCTGGCAACCGCCAAAACCAGACTCGTTCATCGGATTGCCCGACAGAGAAGCGTGATTCATCACTCCAGAGAACACGTCTCCACTGCTCTAGAGTCCAGGGGTGGCATGCTTTACTCCACTGCATCTGACGCTTTGCATTGCACTTGGTGATGTAAGGCTTGGATTCAGCTGCTCGGCCATGGAAACCCATTCCATGAAGCTCTCTATGCACTGTTCTTGAGCTAATCTGAAGACCACATGAAGTTTGGAGGTCTGTAGCGATTGACTCTGCAGAAAGTTGGCGACTTATGCACACTCTGCGCCTCAGCATACGCTGACCCCGCTCTGTGATTTTTTTTTTTTTTTGTTTTTTTTTTTTTTGTTTTTGTTTTTTTGTTTTTTTGTTCGTGGCTGAGTTTCTGTTGTTCCCAATTGCTTCCACTTTGTTATAATACCACTAACAGTTGACCGGCGGAATGCACACCTGTGGCCTTGGAAGTGATTGGAACACCTGAATTCAATGATTTGGAGGGGTGTCCCAATACTTTTGGCAATATAGTGTATGTATAATTTCTGCTCTATATGCCCCCTCCACATTCCGGGAGGATTGACTGTGTTGTCATCATACTGTGAAATCACAAGTTTAGGCATAATCCTGACTTGTCTCATCAGTATTTCTTCCCTTCTTGCATGGTATGTGTCCTGTTGCTGCTTCTCTCTCGACTTTTCATCACCTTCTGTCCTACTTTTTGCTTCCTGTTTTTCCTCCCCATTTCAATGTCTTTTTTTTTTTTTTTTTTTTTTTTTTTTTTTTTTTGAAAGCCCTGTTTTTAGATGTCTTTTTTGGTTTCCAAAAAATAAAAAAGGTTGCCCAACTGGGAAAGATTACAATACTTAGTCACATGAGTTTTGAAGGTGCTATTTCAATATATAAAGTCACATTGCAAAATATAAAATCACAATATGAGATATAAAGTGAGAATTGGGACATATAAACTCTTAATTACCTTTTTACTCTGAGGCAGAAATAGGCTTCCACTATAACCTTATTCCCAATAGCTCTATTCAACTCACTTGTTCAGTGTTTTGCATGAATCTTGTTCTAGTTGATATATGGTTGCAGGCCTGACCTCCAATTTATAATCTGCTCATGCGGGATTTTGAGTGTTTATTATTGTTGTTTCATGCCTCGTTGAATGAGATGAAGAGATTAACATCTTAATGCTTAACACTCCTTAAATGAGCACTTCCCTCTGACATGTCACCAGTTCTTGCTTTCTCTCTCTCTTTGGGTGCTTTAATTTCATCATTCTCTCTGTTACATGCTACTCTATATGTAAGACCTTCTAACTCCATGATCCATTAAATTCCTCCTGGGATACTAGCTTTGATCAAGTTACTAGTGATTATTTTCCCAAGAGGCCCCTGTAAGTATGTGACAGGCTTGGTTGACCCCCAAACAAACCTTTTCCTGATGTCCCACCAAGTCAGTGAATTGACATCTGTCCCTCTTTTTGTAGTTCGTCCTATGAATGTCAAGATTGGTATTGTGCTTGTGAGTGAATTAGAGATTTTTTATTAATATTATATTATTTATTCATCAAATTTAATATTCAATTGTGCAGTTTACTTAGAAATCTGTAGCAAATCTCAAAATTAATATCCTTTTTTTCATACTGTAGATTATAATGTTGTGATGCCTAAATTCACTTGTAGCATTTAAAATGGTTGATTTTTAACTTTTTTTATTTAGAAAAAATTGTATTGGCCATAACATAAGAATAATAATAACAAACAAAAAAACTAGGAAAAACTCAATGTTCACCTGTTGATGCCCTCTGAGATGTTATCTATTCCTTCTATTCTTTAGCAAAATTCGTTTCACTATAAAGGTGTCCAAGTAATTTTCCGTTCCAGACATAAAATACGGACACACCATATGTTACCCATTTCTCAGACAAAATGTATTAACCACAGATGACCCCAGTATTACGCATGACCTGCAGATTTCATGCATATAGTTGTGTGTGTGTGTGTGTGTATAGTGTTGCTACAAAATGTGTTCACATTTTAAACTTCAAACATGATTTATTTGTGTTTTTCTTGGTTTTTGTGCCATGTTAACAGAAACCTATATCCTGAAAAAAAGTCGCATCATATGAATGTTCACTTCAAGATTAGGTGTAGTAATGATTAAACACTGATTGAAATGCAATTATACTCAACTAATGCACATGCAGGCCCATTCAGTCACTTGTGACATAGTGGTGTTTCTGTGCATGGGTAATGTAGATGAAGTAGATGCCCATACGCCAGCTCTGTGATGCTGTAATCAGTCTCTACAACAGACGTGCCTGAAGGGGCTGCTGTTGTTGTTTTTACTATGTGACATTTTTGGCTTGTCTACCAATTTCTGGGGTGTGAAATCATTCGAATTTAATCAGCCGTGTCACAGTGTGAGGTAATGACAAGCTTGAGAAAGAAAGCTGAACCTGTTTACACTTTCTCTCATTTCTCTGTAAAGTTTTGTAGAGAAAATAGTGTGTTTCTTTTGAATTTACAGGACATTTATTGTGCAGTCTTACTGAATCACTAACTGTACGAGTTAAACTTAATGCAGAACAGAGAAAATTATGTTGCAGTGGATGCCGCTGTTTTTTTCTTCTTCCAGTATTATGTGTATTTTTTGCTTGCGGTATGGGGTACGTCCAGTGGTTCGGTGATTAAAGTAAACTGCAGCCCCGGCTAGGTTTTTTTATTAAACCAGAATATTTAAAGCGTACTGTGACTTAATGTTTTATAATACTACATCATTCATATGCCCTAAAGAATCAGTTTGACAGTTCCTCTTAGGATATTTTTTAGTGAACCAAAGCTAAACAGAGAGTGTATCCTTCTTTATTTTAACTCATTATGCTGTCTATATGGTATATCGTATGTGTTTACCATCTTTTTACAATATTGTCTGTCTGTATCTTTTCAGCAAGTTTACTTAGCTGTAACGATAAGCAGCTTTTAAGACATGCTTATTTACACTTGGCAAGAACGCTTTCATCCGAGACAGCGGAAGATCTTTTATCAAGGTCATCTGCTCTAATGTGAAACGCAAAATGATTGTTGTCACTTTCACAGTCTGCGGTCGGAGACCACATGCGCTACAAGCAGACAAACTTCCTCTTCCTTTAGGGGCCAATGCTTCTGAAAACCACAAGGATCACAGGTTACAGCAAAGGTGAGCTTTCATTCTCACATCACTGAAATTTATGTTAACGGATGCTGTGCTCATAATACTCCCTTCTCTTGGATATTTCAGAACATTTCTATTAACTTTTTGGGTTCAGGTTCACATTTTTCTGTATCTTTTTTAAGATCTCTGCAACATTACTCACTCCCTGCCCTGAGTATCTCTATCTTTTAACACTTTTACTTTGTCCTGATGGAAGATTTCTCCTGAGGCTATACTTTGAGAAGCATAGCTGATGAACCAGGGAACAAAAGATTGTACTTCTGGCTTTATGCCAGGAGGTGACAGTAGGGCATCTGAAGTAAAATAGACTGCAGCCATCAGATCGCTTTACGCTTTCCCTGGCTCCTGTGAGTGACGTTGTGTCTCAGGTTGCCCTTGAGTTCCTCCAACTCCTACAGAGCCACTGGGAAAAACACAAATGGATAGTGTTTTACACAGGGACTTTATTTACATCCTGCATTGAAGAATTCTTCAGATTTATAATTCATTGCTTGCTGAGTTTGGACAGAGATGTTGCTCCGTGGTGTGTGGTCTTAGTTGTTTAAAATGTTCTTGTGACTTTTCTGTGATGCAATAATAATGACTGTGCTGGGCCCTCATGTATAAAACTTTGCATAGATTTCATCCTAGAAGTATGCGCATACACAAACTGATTTTTGTTTTTTATGTGCACAGGATATTTAGATTTATTAAACCATACATACAGTGGGGAGAACAAGTATTTGATACACTGCCAATTTTGCAGGTTTGCCCACTTACAAAGCATGTAGAAGTCTGTAATTTTTATCATAGGTACTCTTCAACTGTGAGTGATGGAATCTAAAACAAAAATCCAGAAAATCACATTGTATGATTAAGTAATTAATTTGCATTTTATTGCATGACATAAGTATTTGATACATCAGGAAAGCAGAACTTAATATTTGGTATAGAAACCTTTGTTTGCAATTACAGAGATCATACGTTTCCTGTAGTTCTTGACCAGGTTTGCACACACTGCAGCAAGGATTTTGGCCCACTCCTCCATACAGACCTTTTCCAGATCCTTCAGGTTTCGGGGCTGTCGCTGGGCAATACAGACTTTCAGCTTCCACCAAAGATTTTCTATTGGGTTCAGGTCTGGAGACTGGCTAGGCCACACCAGGACCTTGAGATGCTTCTTACGGAGCCACTCCTTAGTTGCCCTGGCTGTGTGTTTCAGGTCGTTGTCATGCTGGAAGACCCAGCCACGACCCATCTTCAATGCTCTTACTGAGGGAAGGAGGTTGTTGGCCAAGATCTCGCGATACATGGCCCCATCCATCCTCCCCTCAATACGGTGCAGTTGTCCTGTCCCCTTTGCAGAAAAGCATCCCCAAAGAATGATGTTTCCACCTCCATGCTTCACGGTTGGGATGGTGTTCTTGGGGTTGTACTCATCCTTCTTCCTCCAAACACGGCGAGTGGAGTTTAGACCAAAAAGCTCTATTTTTGTCTCATCAGACCACATGACCTTCTCCCATTCCTCCTTTGGATCATCCAGATGGTCATTGGCAAACTTCAGACGGGCCTGGACATGTGCTGGCTTGAGCAGGGGGACCTTGCGTGCGCTGCAGGATTTTAATCCATGACGGCGTAGTGTGTTACTAATGATTTTCTTTGAGACTGTGGTCCCAACTCTCTTCAGGTCATTGACCAGGTCCTGCCGTGTAGTTCTGGGCTGATCCCTCACCTTCCTCATGATCATTGATGCCCCACGAGGTGAGATCTTCCATGGCGCCCCAGACCGAGGAAGATTGACCGTCATCTTGAACTTCTTCCATTTTCTAATAATTGCGCCAACAGTTGTTGCCTTCTCACCAAGCTGCTTGCCTATTGTCCTATAGCCCATCCCAGCCTTGTGCAGGTCTACAATTTTATCCCTGATGTCCTTACACAGCTCTCTGGTCTTGGCCATTGTGGAGAGGTTGGAGTCTGTTTGATTGAGTGTGTGGACAGGTGTCTTTTATACAGGTAACGAGTTCAAACAGGTGCAGTTAAAACAGGTAATGAGTGGAGAACAGGAGGGCTTCTTAAAGAAAAACTAACAGGTCTGTGAGAGCCGGAATTCTTACTGGTTGGTAGGTGATCAAATACTTATGTCATGCAATAAAATGCAAATTAATTATTTAAAAATCATACGATGTAATTTTCTGGATTTTTGTTTTAGATTCCGTCTCTCACAGTTGAAGTGTACCTATGATAAAAATTACAGACCTCTACATGCTTTGTAAGTAGGAAAACCTGCAAAATCGGCAGTGTATGAAATACTTGTTCTCCCCACTGTACATCCTAAGTCTGCTTTGTTATAAATCCCAGATAGTATATGCACAAGCTTCAACCGTTTTCTCCAAAATGACCATAAATGAAGCTTAAAGGCATAATATGTAAGATTTTTGGATTAAAATATCCAAAAACCACTAGAACAATGTTATATATTTTGTTGACTTGTGTACTTGCATTATCCCAAATGTTTCCAAAAATGTTTAAATCCAGAGAAATAAGCAATTTTAACCAGGACACAGACCATGTCCATGCATTGCCTATCAATGACATCATACCCGCGTTACCCTCGATTTCAGGTTTTATTTTGTAGAAACCATGGAAACACCAAAGACGCTTTTTAATATATTGTGTGGTTTATTAGACAGGTGAGCAACTTTTTGGATACATTCATCGACAGAAAACTAGTCATTGTTATATAGCTCAACATGATTTACCGCGAGTACCATGTTTTACCATGCCTAATATCGATCTAGCTTACTGCAGTGTGCAACAAGTGTCTCGTAGCCGCCGAGCGAATGCACAGAGTAGCTTTATCACATAACTTTCAACACGCTCAAATAATGTATCTAATATGATAACAGTTCTGCGTTACCCCACATACGCATGACCGCAAAAAGCGGAAGCGGTCATCTGTGGCATAAAAAAAGCTCCACAAAAGCAAGGCGCCATCAAGCTACGCCTTGGTTTTGAAAAGCGACCTCTAGTGGTTGAAAAATTACATGTTGTGGCTTTAACAACATTTTTATTATGCATAACCTCCTCTGCATATAATTTACATATGTTGTGCATATTGCCATCCAGGCAGGCTTTCAATCGGCATTATGTGCATGCAATTTTTATACAGGCCCCTGGTTCATTTGATCAACTAAAAAAGACCTTTGTTCTTTTTGCTAAAGAACAACTGCACATTGTTTTAACAATTTTCCTTGAAATGCCAAGCATAATGGAGCTAATTTGTTTGGCTTATCCCTCATTTCCCCAATCATACTTTCAGGTATTGTTTGCTCTTCTCTCAAATATCATCTTTTGTCTTAGTGTTTCTGTCTTTTTTGCCCATTTAACATACTTTGTCTTGGCAAAGATTCTAATTGATTTCTTTGTGCTTGAACTTAACTAGCTTTTGTATACACTCCATTATGCCTGTCAGCCTCATTCTGTTTTGGTAAAGGGTACTGTGAGCTTCCAGATGTTTCCTTGAAATATGACCTGAAATGGGTAAGTCAGCTTGGTTCAATGGTGAATCAAACTGATGGCAGCAAATTTGTGGATTTAAGATTTCCTGTTGAAGGTATACACTATAGGAGCAGTGTTTGGGGAAAATAGTTGTGGCAGGAGGGAAACCAATTTATTCTCTAACGCAGTTCATAATTAACCTCTGGCTTTGTAGTTTTGCATTGAATATGATCTATTTTGTATTAGGCAAGTGTTTCTCAATTTGACCTAGGCTGTGTTCCACTCCACTTTTAGACACGCACTTGCAAACTTCCCTAAGCACTTCCCCTCGGGGGAAACCCTGCCGCCATTTTGAAGTGCGTTCTACTTCGTGAAGTTGACGAGGGAAGTTTATATGGATCGCTCCCTCGATTTTGACTGAGTTTACTTCATATGAGTCTACTTCATATGTACACTTCAGGCAACTCCATATACCACAAAGCAACACGATTGTGACGTCACCGCATATCACGTTTAATTTACCCCACCACAAACAACTCTATGATATATTAACTATTTTTTTAAATATTTAAAACAACTCAAACACACCTATATACATATACAATGCTGCATTAAACAATTTCGTAAGGGGGGAAAAATAAATAAATTAAATCAACTTCACAGTGGATTCCAAGTGATCAAGGGCTTAGGACATTCCATATATAATGCTGGTGTCCCTACCAGGTTTTTACAAGCTTGACCTGCAAGATAAACCTGGGACGACCAGCTTAATCAGTTTAAGTTTTGCTAGAGCAGCACCAAACCAGTCTGGAAACCCATGCTGGTTTAGCTGCTCTGTGGGGAGAAGAAATCCTCTGTTAATGTCTTTTATCTCTACACTGTAAACCCGAATAAGTTGGGCTAACTCAAATAAAATTGAGGTAATCAATTACATGGAATTTTTTGAGTTATGATGTTCCCAGTTTTAAAGAAGCAGAACTATCAAGTTTTGAGTTTGTAGTACTCATGCATGCTAATTGCTCCTAACTTGAAGTACTGAGTTAGCTAACTCATACATTTTGCTAGCAAACATAAAATATTTCGTTAATTAACTTTTTATTTTTTTAATTATTTTTAATATTTTATTTTTAGAGTTCTTGCAAGAGTTTAGAGTTATTTCCTTAACTTAAAAGTGAGTTCTGACAACTTATGGTTTACAGTGAAGAAATATTTTGCTAGCTATAACAAACTAATTCAGAAAATGCCAACTTGCTAATTTGCTAACATGTTAACAATAGCATGGTATAGCACTTACTGAATGAGTACAGTAACTTAAAACATGTAACTTACCTGCTCTCAAACCAAGCAGCATGCGCCACTTGTCACCATGATGGTAACTCTCCAAAAACCCACATTAACAGAAACTCTTCTAAATTAGCATAACAAAACATTAATCACTACTAAATCTCCCTTACCATTAATCTTGCACAAAATTACATATACATTATATAACACGTAATTTTAGCATTTACTCTCCCTTTCGAGTGCCATGGGCAAAGCATGCTGGGAAATTAAAAATCCCAGCCCAGTTTCAGTTAAACTTGAGTTAGTCTAAATTAAAGGAAATGAGTTCATACAACTCAAAACAGTGAAACAGTTCAGTTTACTTGAAATATGTCAGTGCTGTGAACTCAAAAGAAAAAGAAAGTTCTAAATACTCAACAGTTAATTTAACTGAACTAATTTGTTTAATTTAAGTTTGTCCTACTCAAACCAATTAAGTATTTTGAGTGTTAGGGTTTACAGTGTATTAATCTATTAATTCTCTATTAATCTCTATTAATCTATTAATGTCTTTTAATCTTTAAGATATTTGTTGATCTTACAAGTGTGTATTGAAAGCATGTTTTCCCTTATTGACTTATTAATGGATGGAATTTTTTTTTTTTTTTTTTTACTTTACTTTAGACAAAAGGCAAGCCTGAAACTTCAACCAAATCTGTCACTTTTTGGCAAGTCTTTGCTCTTCCTTTGAAATCAACTGCTCTTTCTTCTAGCTGTCAGCAGTATAGCAGCGGGTCCAGTTACACATTTTCCCCTTCTCTCGCTCTTTCCTCACCTCTTTCTCTTCATCCACTCATCTTTCCGTGCTGCTCATGTTTCTTTTGGAGATGCTGCTCAGATTGCATCATTAGGATTAATCAGGATCTCCTGTGAAAGCCTCTGGAGCTAATTAAAATTTTCTGCCTCTTTCTCACTGCCTCTTGCACTGTTCTGTTTCTTTTTGTTGCTCTTTCACATCCTTGCAGGAGCTCATTGGCATGACAACTGCTTTGCCTCCAACATATCAGCTGTAGCTTACAAAAGAGACACCCAGTGACATATAGACTAAACCATGTAGCCTGTGCTGATATGTTGATCCAGGATACTGATTTATTGTCCCCTTGTCCCACAGTGGTAGCAGTTGCTGTTCTTTGCCACCAAAACCCTTGTGCACCCTCCCAGCTTGCAGCAAACCTAATAGTCTTCACATTTTTTTTCCAGCTGAGCTAATAAAAAGGGGGCTTTTGTATGAGTAGTGTTTTATGAGGAGCCTATGCCTCTGTTTCTTGCCCCAATATATTGTAATGCACAAGTCGGCAGTTCCCAAAGCCACAGGCCCCACCCGTAAACTTCCTCAGGGTTTGAATAGTGGCATATGAGTGTTTTTTTTATTTATTTTTTTATTTTTTTATATATAGTGCCGCAGTTTACAGTAGTGCTCTTACAATGGAAATCTATGGGGGAAGACATTTGTACCAGAATAAATGTTAAAATAAGTATAGGCACAAGACTTAAACATTATGCATGTTAACAGACTACAGAGGTAAAATCATTTTTCTGATGTTGTCTATGCAAAGTTATATCTCGGCTTTTAAAATCCTTCATGAATATAAAGTCAGTAAACTATGTAACTTTTAGAAAGTAAAAGAGAAAGTATTAGTATTAGAAAATACCAGGAGGAGGAAAAATTAACCTACAGAAATTGTCAGTACATATGGAAGTACATTAATGACAATGACTTTCATATAGGGCTGCATGATTAATCGAAATCGAACCGCAATTGCGATTTGGCTTGTGTGCGATTTATGAAAGCGTAAATGCTGCGAATTTAATTAAATAAATATATGCCCAGCGTGTTAGTGAAGAGCGGCTCTGTTATCAGTAGTAAACGCTGCTCCGTCTGAAAGCACGGCGAGTTTGATTCGCTTCTAAAAGTGCGTTTGAAAAAACAAAAAAAGACAACATTTAATAACGTTTTAACTCACTTCATATCGTCAGTCGAGTGTTTGATATTTCCTTTTTGTGAGCTGATGTGGCTTTTTATCACAGAATGAGGCAGACAGTGTATTATTTTATAGTATTCTATACAGTGATGAAGTCTATGTCGATTAGCACTGCATTATAATATACTTTATTATTATGAAAATACCCGAGAAGGCTTGAACTAAAATACACCATATATTGTCGAAGTCGTGTCTTTATTGTCTTCATGTTTAATCAAAGCGTTTCTATCTTCTTTTTATTCAGCTACACAGCGCTAGCTTCACATTAGGGATTTCCTATGTGGCGTTTCTGAATGAAACATGAGTGTGTTTAGTGCCCAGCAGTGCTCACTTGGGTAAAAAAATAGGAGAAATAATACTTCTCTAAATAAATTTATATGACAATCCATATGTTTTTCTCCAGTGTACAGGAGTTTTTTTCCTAACAGTGGATGCATAAGAGGCCCATATTTCATATTAAAGACATAGACTCGTTCTTGATTTTGCATACCTCCTGACAAAAATTAAGAAATTGATATCACAGATTTTTATAATAATAATAATAATAATAATAATAATAATAGTAGTAATAATAATAATATTTTATAATAAATCCTTAGACATTTCTAGTGATTTTTAGTCATAGGCAGCCTGCATGTTAACAGGTAACCCTGCAGTTTTTTTGTAAAATAGGTTTTCTGTAAAATATAAATATTATTATTATTATTATTATTATTATTATTATATTGTTATATTTATTCTTAAATACTATTTTTTTTATTTGTATTATTTTTAATAATGAAAATGTTATTGTAATAGTAATTCTTATTTTGTTAAATATTATTATATATATTATTAGCAATAATAATCATAATTATTATTAGTCATAATATATAAGCACAAAATGTTTTTTTTATATATATATATATATATATATATACACTTTTCATTTGTAAAAAAAAAATCGCATTTTAAATCCCAAATCGCAATTTTAACCAGAATAATTGCAATTAGATATTTTCCCCAAATCGTGCAGCCCTACTTTCATACTAACAAAAAGTTTTCCTTTTTTTTTTTTTTAAACGTTTTTTTTATTCAGTCCATCATATTTCTCTTTACAATTTTGCTTCCACAACTTCATAGACTTCCATTTTAGGTGCATTAATATACCCATAATGCTTGTTTGTTTGTTCCACAGAAAAATAACCTAAGATAAGTGAGTTCATGTCTGTGTATAACAGTATTGTAAGGCATATTATGTTTTCCTAGAAACATTTTTTTTGGCTCAAACAGATGACATGCTCAGTTGTCTTACAGGTCAGACACAGGTCTGTTTTAAAAAATATAATAAATCTAATCCTTGTTCACCAAAGCCTCACGCTTTTTACATACACAAACACAAGTTCCTACTCCCCTTAGCTGTAGGGCTGTAACTCTCTCCTCTCGACCGATGAGAGATGCTGGCTGCTCTGGCAGAAGGCTTTTGACCTGGAACCTCCTTTCTTTGTAACCCTGCACTCTTTTAAGTAAACACAGCCTTGTGTGTGGGAGTGTGAGAAAGGGAGAGCACTTGTAAATTAAAGCTGCACTTGGTTGTCATGGTGTGGTCTGGATTGTTCAACAATATTATTGTTATTGGCTCTGTTGCAATGACATGTTTTGCTCTCTCTGCTCCTGTATGTCTTTGTCACCTACTGAATTTATATGTATACTGCTTTTCAGAGCCAATTATAGTGCTCGTTTTTTTTGTCCTATCTGTAATTTTATTCAAAATGACATTGACATTGCAATGCATATATACAATGACTTGAACAGACCTCTTCTATAAGTATATATCTTTTCATAAAATAAAAGTCAGCTTCTCTTGAAAATGGTATTATGGTTTTGAAAAACTTTATGAATAATTAAACATTATTAGTACACAAGTTTTTAAAAAGAGTTTTTTTTTTTTTTTTGAATGTTCTGTGTTTACTCTTCTAAACTCATCTTGCTCTTGCTTCACAGAAAACCATGTTGATGTGGATCATGGCTTCCTGATCAGATCTTCCTGACCACTATCTTCTCTATCCCTGGACTCATCATTGGCTCAGTGATGAACCACACACCCAGCCCCCACATGACAGAGGCCGCTAAGTCTGGGGCCGGCTTGTTGTGCGGCCTGGGCTTGGGCCCGGATCGGGTGCGCTCCCCGGACAGCCTGACCCACACGCCCAGCCCTTCAGGGGGAACGCCCAGTTCAAGCCCTCCTCTGCTGCTGTCTCCAGGGCTGGGCTGTGATGGCGCTGGGGACTGGGAGAGCCGTGAGGAGCTGCGTCTGCGCGAGCTGGAGGAGGCTCGGGCACGGGCAGCTCAGATGGAGAAGACAATGCGCTGGTGGTCGGACTGTACGGCCAACTGGAGGGAGAAGTGGAGTAAGGTGCGGGCTGAACGCAACAGGGCACGGGATGAGGTCAGGCAGTTGAGACAGCGTCTGGATGCCCTTACCAAAGAGCTGACGGGAGCACGACGGGAGCGCCAGGAACTGGCGGCGGAAAACGAACAACTGCGTCTGGAAGCCCAAAGGGTCCGAGCTGAACAGAACTCCCCAGAGAATGCTTCCACTGCACCAGCATCCAACTCCTCAACTGCCTCCACACACTCCAACCAGCCAAGGGAACCAGACATCAAGCATGACAACCAGGACGAGGAGAGCGTAAGGGATGGGCCAGGCTCTCCAGAGCAGGAACCTGTGAGAGATGTAGGCACTGACAAACTAGACAGGCAGAAGGTGAGTGTTCCTCAGCTGGAAAGATGTAAAGCTACATATTTTCGGAAAGGACTAGTTGGTGGGTTTCCTGATTTTACCAGACCCCAACTGGACACTCAAAATCAACTACATAGACCGAAACAATGCAGGGGTCAGTGTTTTCTCAGAGGAGCAAGGGACTAGAAAAAAGCAATTTCAGTAATTCGGTTGCAAGAAGATTTGTGCATTAACCAAAACCACAGAGAACCGTACTTCAGTTCACAGGAACCGTATGCCATATCATCTTTGTAAGGGGACTCTGTTAAGGTTTGTGGGTGCGCACCCAAGTTTGGAACGAATATCATCCAAACGAACCAAACTCTGATGTCAAATGAACCCGGTGCGCATTAAAAGCGCTAGTCAGAAAGCACACGTATATGTCAAATCAGTTGTAAAACAGAATAATAATTAATAAGAATTAAACCATTTAAACCCAGATGCTCAAACCATATGACAAACCCAGAGAATAACAAAGTCTGTTAACTCCCAATATAGGTAGGCAATTGTAAATAGGTCAGCCACAGACCTGTTCAGTGCAACTCCCTGTGATTGGTTTACCTGACTCTGTGCTTTTTGCTTGTGTGCTGGTTTCGTTTTTTTTTTTTTTTGTCCTATTATTAGAACCAGCACAACCCTCCATGCGTTTCACCCATGGGGCCACAGCCAGGGGTACCGCACCAGTTCCCACTACCCAAAAACCCCTTTTTCATTCCTAGACTCGTTTGAGCATGTTCGTTATTTCCTTAATGTGTTTTTAACTAATCTTTCAAAAGAATTACCCATCATACAAATGTTTACCTCTTTTTTGGGGGTTGGTAAATAGATGCAAAGACAACACACCAGCAGAGAGAGGGAAGGAAAAATTAATGTCAGTGTCAAACTTGACCTTCAGAGTTTCGAGCATGATGGATGTATATTTCTGCACATATATCAACACGGGGTAGCCTAGATAGCTCAAGAGTCTGATTCCTGTGAACAGTGACGATTACCTGCTGAGAGCAAAACTGTTTTTGCTTTTTTTATTATTCAGCACACAGACATGTACCTTTTCTGAAGTAGGATCAGGCACCCTTATTCAATCTTAGCTAAGTAAACATACTAGTTAGCTTAGTCTGATTCTCACTGGATTGTTTGATACCATCCCGTTTCCTGATCTGTTTCCACACAGGCATGCTGAGTGCTTCCACATGTGGAACTCTAGCTCTATTTGTATGCGTTTGGTTCCCCCTGGTGGTAGGGAGGTGTCATGGGACTTTTAGCGCAATTACTCAACTGTGGCCGTTCTGGGATCCTAGGAAGTTGGCAGCATGTTTAGTGTCTCATGTCTGTATCCTGGGGCCCATGTCTTTGATATGTAATCCCTACTGTGTGTAGGAAGGAAAGAAAAAGGATGGTGCACTGAACTGTAAAGCCGTTTTTTATTACTCCTCCAAAGAGCTTGTGAATTTCATTCATGCACACAGGAAATAAGGGAAAGGTGCAATGTGATATTTGTTATGTGGATGACAGAGAAAATGCCTCTTCTGTGGTTTGGTTTAATAAGGAGAAAAAGAAAGCATGAAAGTCTTTGTTTTTTATTGTTTGTGTTTTTAATTTGTTTTCATTGTTGACATTGACTATGACAGCAGTTCTCAGCTGGTTTTGCTTCACAACTCAGGTTTTACTTTGGACATTGATTTGCAAGCAACACAGTATCAGAATTGTTTATTGTACAAAAGTAAACAAAAACATTCCATCTTCGGCATCCTTCCGTCTTCGGGAGATGATGGTGTAGCTTCCTTTTGATTTTCTATCTGCACCTTCCCGACTCTTGAATGGCAATCTTTGCTGCATTTTCTGCAGGTGAACGACGATGCACGCTGAGGCTGCAGTTGTTTTCTTTATGTAGTTATTTTCATGTTACATTTTGACATGTCACGCAACTTTCTTTCTCTTTCTTTCTTTCTTTCTTTCTTTCTTTCTTTCTTTCTTTCTTTCTTTCTTTCTTTCTTTCTTTCTTTCTTTCTTTCTTTCTTTCTTTCTTTCTTTCTTTGTCTCAGGATTTGGAGTTATTGGAGGCTCTTCTCAGGGTGAAGTCAGAGGCTCCAGACTCATGGGACGTTCGCAGTGCCAGTAGCTTGCGCTCAGTTCTCAGTCGGCAGGACCGGAGCAGACTGCTGTGGGAGGATCTGGCTTCCCTGGAGGAGGACTCTAGCAAGCTCAATGCTCTCCAGCTACGCCTGGATGAGTCGCAGAAAGTCCTGCTGAAAGAAAGAGAGTAAGAGATCATTGTCCAGGTGGCAACAATACATGCATCAAACAGACCAGAACTCAACAAATGAAATCAAAGGGCTTTAGAATCTTGGAGCTCCTCATAACAATTACCGGGTTAACATAGATGTATCCTTCACTGCCAAGGATAACTGATAAGAAAAAAATGATTTCAATTAACCGCTCAATTGGACTCTTTTTGAATGGAGAATTGAATATATCTTTATCTATCTCAGAAAACCAAATGTTTTGAGAACAATCTATTTGGATTTGCCTTCACCTCTTCATGATGATGATCTGTGCTGTGCATGACAAGCTATCATGTCTCTCTCTCAGGGATAAACACACACTCATTAAGAACATTGAGAAGCTGGAGGCAGAGCTGAGCCAATGGAAACTCAAATATGAGGAACTGAACAAGAGCAAACAAGAGGCCCTAAAACAGGTGAGGAACATAAGCAACCTAACTCACTTTTTTCCCTGGTAGACTGGCTTAAACTGGTGTGCATATTAGGGATGAATGGTATGTAGAATATTCTTCATATGTTTGCAATTATTTTGCTGGTGATATAAAATCAAGCAACATAATGAACTTTCCATGTAGTCATATTGTAAAAAAAAATGTCTTGATTGTCGAATTTTTAACTAGATTTATACTTAACATTAATACCCCGAATCTACTGATCAACAGTGACTGTTCGGTTGAAATGATTTTTCCTTGATTGAAAAAAGCCATTTCAGTGCAGTTACATTAGTATTGAGATATATATTGAATATGTCAAAAGGTTGAGGAAAAACAGGAATCACATTTACTCTATGACAGTTCTTCTTCTGCAACTTACACTCAAAAGCCAAATAGTTTTGTAGCAGCTGTGGAACATTTAGTTTATTTGGCTTCATTTATTGGTATTGCCGTATTGGTATTTTAAGCAATTTATTTTTGCTTTTCCGGCATCAAGATAAGACACCAATTGCTGAGCCTTAAAGGTGCAGTGTGTTTATTTTTTTTAGCGGCATCTAGCGGTGAGGTTGTGAATTGCATCCCCCCTCCCTTTCGGAGCACATAGAGAAGCTACGGGGGCCGAAACAGGACAAAAATGTCGTCGTCGGAGGGAGCAGAGAGTGACTAGCGCTCTGTAGAGAAGTTTGTCTGTTTAGGGCTACTGTAGAGACATGGCTGCGCAAAATGGCGATTTCACTGTAAGGGGACCCACGATGTATGGAGATAGAAATGGCTCATTCTAAGGTAATAAAAACATAATGGTACATTATGTAAGGTCTTTATACTCCACTGAAAACATAGTTATGTATATTATATTGCATTTCTGTCAATAGATCCTCGTAAATACTACACACTGAACCTTTAAATGTGAACATTAGTATTCTGGCTTCAATGCTGTATTTCTTATTTGTGAATTGTATTTGATTTACAAATAACAAATAAAGTACTGAAGCCAAAACACTAACACATGGTATTCTCATGAGGAACTGATTTCCAGCACTTTCGTGTTAAAAGAGCATGAAATCCTTGTCCTTTTCTCCAATTTTCCTCTGGGCAATTTATAGTGAGAGCTCTAATCAATAGGAAGAATGCATGGTGAGCGCGCACTGTTGTAGTAGCCCGTTCATCAAAACCCAGCAGATGTCATATTCTTCCTTATAAGAGTCACAGATCCTCCATGCATAGTCATACCTGCTTCAAATTCATAATAAAAAGTTAACACAGTCCAAAAGTTGGACACACCTACTCGTTCTTAGCTGTTATTCTAAAACGTGGAAAATAATAATAATAATAAAGTCATTTATTATTACTATACTATATTAGTTTATAGTTTAAGACAAAATTATGTTTGGATAACTATTATATAGTACTATTATAAATATTATATGATACTATTATACTATTGTATACAGTAACTTCATGTATGTGAACCTGGACCGCAAAACCATAAGGTCATAAGGGTCAATTTTTTGCCTTCCATTGATGTATGGTTTGTTAGGATAGGACAATATTTGGCCGAGATACAACTATTTGAAAATCTGGAATCTGAGGGTGCAAAAAAATCTAAATATTGAGAAAATTCCCTTTAAAGTTGTCCAAATGAAGTCCTTAGCAATGCATATTACTACTAATAATACATTTTTGATATTACAAAATATCTTCATGGAACATGATCTTTACTTAATATCCTAATGATTTTTGGCATAAAAGAAAAATCGATAATTTTGACCCATACAATGTATTGTTGGCTATTGCACAAATATACCCATGTGACTTATGACTGGTTTTGTGGTCCAGGGTCACATATGTTTTATATTTGTATAATTATATCCAAACTTTGACTGATAGTGTACATAAGAATACCACCAGGGGGCAGTTGTTACCTATGAACGAGACAGTCTGGCATTGTTCATGAATGATTAGACTTGATGCATAGGATTTCTTTCAGTCAGGCAGTTTTATGAAAGACAGCCACACTGATTAGGACCAGGGAAAGTTTCACTCTCAATTCAAGCCTTCCATAGAGAGAATAAGGGACTGATTCATCATCATAGACCTAGACCTCGTCATAGGCATATAGTGGAGAGATGATGAGTAGGAAGAGATGTGCTTCACTTTTTAATAACCTCAACCTGTAAGGATGTGCATGAATATCATGAGATGGTGTGTAGGAAGAGTGTGCGTGCCACACTCTGTAGTTTAATAGATGAGCTGCCTGTCCTCAGCCCAGCTGTATGAGCTCACGACCTGAAGCGAATGTTAATCACTACGTTTGAGTCACAGTATGCCGAGTGTGAGACGCTGTAGAGAGATCAGACTTTGACCGTAGCGCCCCTCTCGCTTAATGGCAAATGTGCTAGACCGTATTGCCACAGAATGTCAGTACAAGTCGTATTAAATGAGCGCAGTTTCACAGAATTTCATCAACTGTGAAATTAGTTTAAAAACCAGACTCATTCTCAATCAGAATGTAAAATCTGTTTGAATACCAATGACATCTTCAGAGTATTGCATAGTTTGGCATAGTTAGGCAGTGTACTTTATTTTAATAGATATCCTCCGACAAAGCAAGGGGAAGAAAGTTTTACTTAAGATCATAAGTTCAGAGATAAAAGAATGACTCTGTTTCTTTTTCTGTCTTATTCGATCTCTCACGCAGCTGAATTTGTTGAAGGAGGTGCATCAGGATGAGCTGGGCCGCATGTCTGAAGATCTGGAGGACGAGCTGGGAGCTCGCACCAGCATGGACAAGAAACTGGCGGAGCTCCGTACAGAGGTGAAACGCATGTACATTTGTTGTGCCCTACCCATGCTGCACTGTTTTGCATGGGCCAGCCGTTCGGTGTCACCCCAGGACTCACTGTGATCTACATCAAAGTTAAACACCCTCAGGGCTTTAAACATCCATCCACTGTCTCTCCTCCATTTCGACTAGCATGGCGCCAACCACCACATCCCTGTGTTAGTCAGGCTGGCGTAATGGCTCTAACACATTCCCAGCATGCAGTGTTATCAGCAGGGTGTTGCTGAGATAAACCTGGCAGGAGAGAGTGACATTATGCACTTTGATGTGCTCCTTAAAGAGCGCTGCCACTCCTGTGTGTCGGCTCAGATCCGCTGTGTCCCCTCATCTCCAAAATCCCATGGTGACCTCCCTTCATCTCTGCCCTCAGGAATCGAGGCAGTTCACAGGCACTGCCTCGTCTCAGCAGTCAAATGACATTATAGAAATATTAATGACTAGTTGGTCTGGAGAGAGTTTGGGGTATGAAAGTCAGCCAGCACTTAAGGTGAATCTAGGAGAGATGGTTTCCCATTAAGCTGCTTTTAGCAGCAGGTCAGAACTGGGAAATCATGGAGAGACCTTCACTTAGTTCAACATCATTCTGTATGTAATAGTTATATATAGGGTAATAGTTGTCCTGTGTGCTAATGCAGCATTAGTCCTTCCTGATTATGGGTATACACATGGGAAATGTAGTGTCTCCATATTTTATATATTTTGAGTTCTGCACACAGTATTTGCATTAGTAGTTTTCAGGAATATTAGTATAAAAAAATAAAATAAAAAAAAACGATTCAGTCTAAATGATTTGTATAATGCTTTGATGATACAAATTGTTCCAAAGCAGCTAACGGAAAAAAGTTGCATGCAAAGGTTTGGAAACCCAAACATACATAACTTTTTTGTGAGGATTTTCCAAGTGAAAATAAGTTAACTAAGTTACAAAATAATTAAGCAAATAAAACTTGACATATTTCTCCAAAACAGTTATTATGAACTATAAAAAAAACGATTAAACAGATTGAAAAAAAATAATTCATAAAAAAAATTAATATATATATATATATATATATATATATATATATATAATTTTTTTTTTTTTTTTTTTTTTTTTTTTCATTAATTTTTTTTTTTTTCAATGTTCAATCGTTTTTAATAGTTCATAATAACTGTTTTGGAGAAATGTCAAGTTTTATTTGCTTAATTATTTTGTTTAATATATAATATTTTGCATTATATATATGTATATATGTGTGTGTGTGTGTGTGTGTGTGTGTGTGTTTATTTGACAGGGTGTTATTGCATATCCTACTTTTACAGTTTTTCTATTTATCAAAGAATCCTGAAAAATGTATCATGGTTTCTAGTAAAATTTATTCCATCACAGGAATAAATTAATAATATTTTAAAATAATAATATTTCACAATATTCCTGTTTTTACTGTATTTTTGATCAAATAAATGCTTGGTGAGCATAAGATACTTCTTTCAACATCAGACCCCAAACCTTTAAACGATAGTGTGCAGACATAAATAAATAAATAAAATCAACCTACACTCAATATTATACCATTGTGAATATTTACATTTAGGGTTAAGTGGTTCATAGTGATGCATTTTTTGTTTCTAATCTTAAAATTTTGCGCTTATGGGAAATGTGTACATGTTAGGAATAGGCTTTTACATTCAAATTTACTTTATCATTGTCCTCAAATATTTTGTTTTCTAATGTGTTATGTATCTCTCTCTTTCCTCACTCCTATCTTACTAAATGTATGTGTGTATATGTGCAGATGGAGCGTCTGCAGGTTGAGAATGCAGCAGAGTGGGGTCGTCGGGAGCGGCTGGAGACGGAAAAGCTGGCTCTGGAGAGGGAAAACAAAAAGCTGCGCGCCCAGATGGAAGACCTGGAGGAGCAGCTGGCACGCAAGCGCAGGCAGGCCGCCAGCGCCCTGGACACTGACCTCAAGACCATCCAGTGTGAGCTATTTGAGAGGAACAAGGTGAGTGAAGGAGAGCGCCGTCCACACAGTAACCTCACACAAATAATCACAAACCTGTAAAAGTATAAGTTCTCAACATCTCAATATCAGCTCCGATTCTACTGTACAGCATATGAGAGATGGATGAGGTATGGCGGCAGTTTGCAAAGTATTCGAGCCTCTTCCTGCAATAAATCCAGGCAGTGTCACTGACATAAAGAGGCCATATCCATCAGACCCTGTGCTGAGAGGCATGCGCAAGACAGTGGATGTGCGCAATAGCTGCCATGCAGTTTTGATGCCCGTCTTATGTTGTATATTGGCTGTGCTGAGAAACTG
This sequence comes from Coreius guichenoti, assembly GCA_039654105.1. Lineage (NCBI taxonomy): Eukaryota > Metazoa > Chordata > Actinopteri > Cypriniformes > Gobionidae > Coreius > Coreius guichenoti. The sequence continues at coordinate 37,933,033 of CM077168.1, read as the reverse complement.
CTTGAGTTGTTCTTTGTGTGTGTGTGTGTGTGTGTGTGTTTGTAAGATGCTGGTGAGGCTCTATTAATGTAGTGTGTCAGGAAATCCAGACACTTATGGCCAGAGCCCTTATGAGCGACCATTAGTGCAGCAAGAGATTTATGAAGTGATCCAAAGCTCCCCTCATATATACGCTGTAAATCACTCGCTCACCTGCTCTCTCACTTCTGCCTGGAAAGTAGGAAAGATTTAAAGAGAGCGATGAAGAGGGAGAGATGAATATGAGCAGAGAGAGTTGTTTTAGAGGTAAGAGGTGTGCTGAAGGGAAAGGAACGGAGGGAAAGAGGTTAAGAGTGAGCATAGCATGTCAATTAAACCAGTAACAAGGGAAAAAGGATATTGTGCCAGGAAATGGACATGTAATCCCTGCATGCGAGGCTCATTGTGTTGGCTTATTTGTTAAATGCACAACATATGGCCATCTGAGAATGTTGTTGCGCGCACGCGTGCGTGTGTGTCCACATGCTGTTGCACATTCCCACACGAGCGATGTCCTGATAGTGGCCGGCGGCCTGCAGTCTGGGAGAGAAACACAGAGAGATTGATGAGCTTGCTCAGGAGCTGTTGAAGCAAATGGATCGATGAGGACAGGAGCGGCGAAACAGGCCACGGCGCACTGAGGACGATGCACCATCACTGACAAAAGAACAAAGTGTGATTGATACTGAAATCATATCCCGCTTCAATCGCTTTCTCACTTTCACCCGCTTTTCCTTCAGCTCCCACCGGTAGATTGATGTATACTGTCATATTTGCTGTTAAACCCTGCATGTGCAGAATATTGGGAATGGGACTCAGTGGCTATTTCCTCTATGTGTGATTTTCTGGTGTTTGCCATCCCTACGAGAAATGAAATATTGATTTGATCACTCATTAGTAGTGTCTTTGTACTCAAGGCAGGGTTTCCACAGTCATGGAAAACTAGGAAATGTCAGACAGTTTAATTGAGATTTGTAGGTGTGGTAAAGTTATGCAAGTTAATAAAATCCTGGAAATTTCTATAGTGAATACATTTATATAGTGTGTTTGTGTGCAACGTGATTTTTACATATAAATTCATTTCTTTTGAACTTTCTATTCATCAAAGAATCCTGAAAAAATATATCGGGTTTCCACAAAAATATTAGGCATCACTGTTTTTAACATGGATAACAATAAGAAATGTTCCTTGAGCACCAAATCATCATATTAGAATGATTTCTGAAGGATCATGTGACACTGAAGACTGGAGTAATGATGCTGAAAATTCAGCTTTGCCATCACAGGAATAAATTACATTTTAAAATATATTAAAAAAGATTTTTTTAAAAAAGTTTTATATATATATATATATATATATATATATATATATATATATATGTATGTGTGTGTGTGTGTGTATGTGTGTATGTGTGTATATATATGTGTAGATGTATATATGTATGTGTGTGTGTGAGAGTGTGAATGAGAGTGCTAGGTTGTGTCAGGAAGGGCGTATCCGGCGTAAAACCTGTCAAATCAAGTGTGTGTGAAGTGAACCCTGCAAATGAGCGGGAATAACGCTAAAAAAAAGAGAGAGAGTAATATTTCACAATATTACTGTTTTTACTGAATATTTGACCAAATAAATGCATCCTTGGTGAAGATAAGAGATAAAATCCTTTCGCCCTGTCATTCATCTTAGCCCGTCTAAAAATCACAGAGATTTCCTATTAGCAAGGAAATGTAAAGATTTGAATTTTAATTGAATATCCCTGCTTTAAGGCCTGGATCACGGCCCGTTCTAACATGGTGTCTGGTGGTGCCCATCTGGAAGGCTGCATGCTGATTCGAAAGGGATTCATCAGGTTGGCCGAGGCTCAGTCAGAGCTCTCAGTCTGACTGAGACAGCGGTGCGTGTACAAACACACAGCTGCAGGTCGGCACATCACACACACACACACATCAAAAAGGCTCCAGGTGAATCGTGCAGGTGGAGACTCTGCTTTTGGTTCTGCTGTTGTCTCTCTTGTTTTTCTGTGTGTTTTGATCAGGGACTTATGGTTTTGTTTGGGTGCATGACCTCTTACAAACTTCAAAGCATGTTTGTGTGGGGCTAATACATGAAGATGCTTGTGTTTCAACAAACACAAATAAAATGAATAGGCCTCCATCCAGATGGAGGAACATTGGCAAAACAGGCTGTAAGTGTTTTTTTTTTTTTTTTTTTTTTTTTTTTTTTTTTAAATAATTCCTAAAGGGTTTGTTGAGTCTAGAGTAGACAAGCTTTGAACTCGAGTAAAAGTCTGTCTCTTGTCCCGGATCAAAGAGAAGTTTGTCTTTCTGGAGGTCAGTTTAATACCATACTTTTTCAATCTCTCTCACTCATTTTTTTTTTTTTTTTTTTTTTTTTTTCTCGATTTCTCTCTCTACAGATCATTCACACTTCTAGTCAAATGTTTGACCAACCATATTACAATATGTTATAAAATGTAGAATGTTATAAAATAGTAATAAATTCAACAAAGTCATATTCCATATAGTTGTGAGTATAACATTTTAAAGTATGGGGAAAAAAATGTTGAATCATTATTAAAACGTTCTGTATAGAAAGTTATATTATTTTTGTAATTATATAAAAATATTTAAGCACAGTTTACATTTACATATTTATTTGAATGTTTTTATATTCTGATCTGTAAAGCCCTTTGAGCTGCACTGTATGCATAAGTTTTATACAGATTGTTATATTATTATATTATTTAACTATAGAATAACAAATAAAAGTATAGGAATTGTCTAGTGAAATAATTGATTACATTGTAAATTACACTGAACAAAATTATAAACGCAACACTTTTGTTTTTGCCCTCATTTTTCATGAGCTGAACTCAAAGATCTAAGACTTTTTCTATGTACACAAAAGGCCTATTTCTCTCAAATATTGTTCACACATCTGTCTAAATCTGTGTTAGTGAGCACTTCTCCTTTGCCGAGATAATCCATCCACCTCACAGGTGTGGCATATCAAGATGCTGATTAGACAGCATGATTATTGCACAGGTGTGCCTTAGGCTGACCACAATAATAGGCCACTCTAAAATGTGCAGTTTTACTGTATTGGGGGGGGTCCGGGGGGGCCCGAAAACCAGTCAGTATCTGGTGTGACCACCATTTGCCTCACGCAGTGCAACACATCTCCTTCGCATAGAGTTGATCAGGTTGTTGATTGTGGCCTGTGGAATGTTGGTCCACTCCTCTTCAATGGCTGTTGCTGGATATTGGCAGGAACTGGAACACGCTGTCGTATACGCCGATCCAGAGCATCCCAAACATGCTTAATGGGTGACATGTCTGGTGAGTATGCTGGCCATGCAAGAACTGGGATGTTTTCAGCTTCCAGGAATTGTGTACAGATCCTTGCAACATGGGGCTGTGAATTATCACGCTGCAACATGAGGTGATGGTCGTGGGTGAATGGCACAACAATGGGCCTCAGGATCTCATCACGGTATCTCTGCATTCAAAATGCCATCAATAAAATGCACCTGTGTTCGTTGTCCATAACATACGCCTGCCCATACCATAACCCCACCGCCACCATGGGCCACTCGATCCACAACGTTGACATCAGCAAACCGCTCACCCACACGACACCATACACGCTGTCTGCCATCTGCCCTGTACAGTGAAAACTGGGATTCATCTGTGAAGAGAACACCTCTACGAAAAAAAAAAGAAATAGGCTAGAAATAGGTCTTTTGTGTACATAGAAAAAGTCTTAGATCTTTGAGTTCAGCTCATGAAAAATGGGGACAAAAACAAAAGTGTTGCGTTTATAATTTTGTTCAGTGTATTTAAATAAATTAAAAAGTTTTGTACAATATGTTATTATAATTATAATATATTATTATATTATATATGTATTATAAAAATACGTAGATACAATTAACATTGTCTACAAAATTTATTTCAAGCATTTAATCATGATAATTTAAGTCTAAAGATTTTGAGGATCATGAAAAACAATTGTCCTGTCTTGATTTTTCTCCGTATACAGATGTGTTCTTCACGTTCTGTTCAACAGCCTGCTTCTCCTTAAACTCCTTCAACATCTGGCCAGCCACTTGCTCCTCCACACAGGTGTTTATGCCTCCTGCTCTGATGGCGCAGAGAGTGAGTTCATTCACCAATCACAATGATTAATGAGCCTATATTGGCTGCTCATCTGCTGCTGTTGCTCCCACTTTCTGATGGAAATGCGGTAAACAGTATCGACAGCCAATGTGGGAGCCCATGTGCTCTGATTTGCATCTCTGGTTTTGGAAGCAGCATATGAATATGTGTGTGTGTGTGTGTGTGTGTGTAAATGGAGCTTCTCTAGTGTGCTACATCTGGAGTAAGCCAGTGTGAAATGAATTGTCTTGCCATTCAGGTTCTGGGCTGCTTCTCCAGAGGTTTTCCATTTGGGCCTGCTGTGTTTTTCTCACAGGGGTCACCCTTAACTTATTGAGGTGTCTCATGCACATTTTCTCCTTCTTTTTTTATTTTTCATCCATCACCATTTGCCAGCTCTCATTCCTCTAACTTTGTCCTCGGAATCTTTTTATGATTATTCAATTTTTATGCAGTGCAAGAGCTTAAATGTGAAGCGTGTCATTTTTTTTTTTTTCACCACTAGCAACAACAAAATGGATTTGAAAAAATATATACAGTGGGGAGAACAAGTATTTGATACACTGCCGATTTTGCAGGTTTTCCTACTTACAATGTGATTTTCTGGATTTTTGTATTTTTGTATGATTTTTAAATAATTAATTAGCATTTTATTGCATGACATAAGTATTTGATCACCTACCAACCAGTAAGAATTCCGGCTCTCACAGACCTGTTAGTTTTTCTTAAAGAAGCCCTCCTGTTCTCCACTCATTACCTGTATTAACTGCACCTGTTTGAACTCGTTACCTGTATAAAAGACACCTGTCCACACACTCAATCAAACAGACTCCAACCTCTCCACAATGGCCAAGACCAGAGAGCTGTGTAAGGACATCAGGGATAAAATTGTAGACCTGCACAAGGCTGGGATGGGCTACAGGACAATAGGCAAGCAGCTTGGTGAGAAGGCAAAAACTGTTGGCGCAATTATTAGAAAATGAAAGAAGTTCAAGATGACGGTCAATCTCCCTCGGTCTGGGGCACCAGGTGAGGGATCAGCCCAGAACTACACGGCAGGACCTGGTCAATGACCTGAAGAGAGCTGGGACCACAGTCTCAAAGAAAACCATTAGTAACACACTACGCCGTCATGGATTAAAATCCTGCAGCGCACGCAAGGTCCCCCTGCACAAGCCAGTGCATGTCCAGGCCCGTCTGAAGTTTGCCAATGACCATCTGGATGATCCAGAGGAGGAATGGGAGAAGGTCATGTGGTCTGATGAGACAAAAATAGAGCTTTTTGGTCTAAACTCCACTCGCTGTGTTTGGAGGAAGAAGGATGAGTACAACCCCAAGAACACCATCCCAACCGTGAAGCATGGAGGTGGAAACATCATTCTTTAGGGATGCTTTTCTGCAAAGGGGACAGGACGACTGCACCGTATTGAGGGGAGGATGAATGGGGCCATGTATCGCGAGATCTTGGCCAACAACCTCCTTCCCTCAGTAAGAGCATTGAAGATGGGTCGTGGCTGGGTCTTCCAGCATGACAACGACCCGAAACACACAGCCAGGGCAACTAAGGAGTGGCTCCGTAAGAAGCATCTCAAGGTCCTGGAGTGGCCTAGCCAGTCTCCAGACCTGAACCCAATAGAAAATCTTTGGAGGGAGCTGAAAGTCCGTATTGCCCAGCGACAGCCCCGAAACCTGAAGGATCTGGAGAAGGTCTGTATGGAGGAGTGGGCCAAAATCTCTGCTGCAGTGTGTGCAAACCTGGTCAAGAACTACAGGAAACGTATGATCTCTGTAATTGCAAACAAAGGTTTCTGTACCAAATATTAAGTTCTGCTTTTCTGATGTATCAAATACTTCTGTCATGCAATAAAATGCAAATTAATTACTTAAAAATCATACAATGTGATTTTCTGGATTTTTGAAGAGTACCTATGATAAAAATTACAGACTTCTACATGCTTTGTAAGTGGGCAAACCTGCAAAATCGGCAGTGTATCAAATACTTGTTCTCCCCACTGTATTTTTTTTTTAAGTTTCCCACCCAAACTCATGCCCTTGGTTGAGTCCGAAATTTACGTCAGACTGCACAACCAAACAGAAAAATGTTCAGAGCAAAATACTTTAAACTGCATTTATCAGGAGCAGATTAGATATTGACTATGAAAATCACTTTCTTACCCAGTGTGGTTTACATTAATAAACCAAAGTCTGTTATTTTAGTATTATTTATACTATTATAGTATTTAAAATATTTTTAATTAGCTTTTATTTTTAAATGTTCAGTTTTCATTTTAATTTCAATTTTAGTATGTGTGTTTGTCAATTTTTATTTTTATAAATACTTCTATTTAGCTTTATTTTTATTTTTATTTCAGTTGTTATTTTAGTTCTTCAACAAACTTTTGTTGCAATTTTATTTCAGTTAGTTGCCACAGCTACATTTCAAAGTTTCACTTCATTTTTTCATCTAATATTTCAGAGTTGTCACAATTTTTTTGACATTTTTGTTGTTTAACAATAACAACACTGGTCCAGGATACTTCACCCAAAATTGAAAATTGTCCTCATTTACTCATAATCGTGCCATTCCAAATCCGCACGACTTGCTTTCTTCTGTGGAACACAAAATATTATACATTATACATTCTCAGGGAAAAAAAAGGTACATTGGAGGTACAATTTTGTTCCTTGGGGAACAAAACGTATAACTGTACCTTTAAAGGTACACAATTGTACACAATTGACCTTAGGGTACAATTATACCATTGTACCCTTAAGGGTACCACCCCAGTGATGGCCACTTGTACCTTAAAAGGTACAATTTTGAACTCTTTTTTTGAGAGTGTATGGACAAAAACATTTGAATCATTCTTCAGATATTTTTTGCAGAAGAAAGAAAGTCATACAGGTTTGAACGACATAAGAGTGAGTAAATTATGACAGGTTTTTAACTTTGGTTGAATTATCCCTTTTAATGCTGTTGTGTGCTGTGTTATTAGAGTTCCTATGTGTTGGGAGCATGACACTGTGTCCACACATTCGTCACTTCTCCCATGATCCCATGCCAGTCAGCAGAGCCCTATTAGGCCAGGTCTGAGTTTAAATGAACCCATTAGCACCTACTGCTATGGCTTATTTATGAGCCACTGAGGCTAATGTCCCAGTTAGCCAGCACTGACAACATGCCATTACTGCTGATCTACAGCCCACTATCTGACCCAAACGGGACAAACGACAAGGTGTACGTATCTATGTGGAATGTGCTGTAGAAAATCTGTGGAGGCTCCAAGGTCCCCCCCCCCCCATATTTCAAATTGATAAATCAGTTTAGGATCTGAACTCAAGGGAAATCTTCTTCCAGATTTGCATATTTGTAGATTCAGAACATTTTAAATTAAGATTTATAAGCCTAGACACTGATATGAAAGGGTTGAGCAGCTCTGATACCAATGTCTGGGTCCAGGTTTTTTTTTTTTTTCATATCGAGAGAGCTCTTGGTCAGCAAAAAAAGCCTTCTCTCAGGACCAATAGGAGGGAAAAGTGGGGGAGGTGAAATGAAGGTTAAACAGAAGTCACTCTGCAAAAAGGAGTGAGAGAGAATGATGAGGATGACGATATGAGGATAATGTGCTGAAAAAGAGTGCTGTGTTCATCTCACTTACAATAGAGAGATTGTGAAAGGGGGGAAGATATGGACGGCTGGACAATACAATCACAGAGGACAATGGATCCGCACTGTGAAATTGCATGGAGGTGATGAAGGTGAGACATAGAGGTTGAATGGAAGAGGTGACAGGAGAGTGAGAAAGAGAGAAGGGAAGCAAAGGAAAAAGTAATTGGAACTTCAGGATTGAATGAGGAAAGTGAGAGGGGCTAGAGCAGGTGAAATAGTCTGGCTTTAAATCTGATCTCGGGGTTAAAGATCATGTGATGTTTTAAGGGGTGCTATGTAGTCCGAATGAGGCCTTTCTTGCATGCTGCAATTTATTGCCTCAAGAACCCCTACAGCAGTGCGCAAACACTACCAGCACGGCTCTCCAGAACAAGCCCAGGGTCACGGTTGTTTTTGTGTGTGTTTGTCTTGTTTATCCTACATTAGATACTGTGGTTAAAGGGTATTCTAAATGCATGACTTTTAATCAGTCTGATAAGCAATAGGGTGAAATGCCACATCTATACTACTCTGTGAGCAGTGTCCAGAATTATTTTTTAAACACCTGACTGTCACTGAACTGCGAACATTTACTGGCCATAAATATTTCTTACAGGCCATGATTTGTATTATTTGTATTAAAACTATGTATTTATGCTTTTGTCAACAGAATTATTTGGATACTTGCTTGATACATTTTAAGTTATTTTAATTATTAATAAAAGTAATTAAACTTTAAATGTACTTATATTAATTATTTAAAGTGACTATAAATCTGTTTATTTGTATTAAAAATATATATTTGGTAGACGCATTTATCCAGAGTGATTGAACCCATGCTCTGCTGTCTACTGGAATATGTTTTCTTTATGGCATCAAAAACAATTAAATTAAAAAAAAAAAATATATATATATATATATATATAATATAAAATAAATTTTTACATTTAAATAAAAAGTAATAATTATTTGAATTAATTTTTTTCCATTATTTAAATAATTTCTTTGCATAATTGTGACGAACAGCACAGGTCATTGTGTTACTGGTAGGATTATGTTACAGTTCCTGGTTTTTACTTTACTTAGCAAGTGTTAATTTTGGACCCTGTCTGGGGGGATACATGTTAAAACCACCAAGGTGAACTCCAATTTAGATTCAGGCTGTGTAGATTTGCCCACAAAGCACCATTCATTTGAAAGGCACAGCAAATTCTATTTGTAGACGGCACATCCATTTTCCTGGCCAGTTGGACTGCATGTTCCCTGGTCTCGGGTCAGGGCCACTAAGAGCCACATACACTGTTTGATCATAGCTCCTGGTCCACTGTAAAGCTGGAGTGAGTGAATCATCCTTTCAGTCTGTCAAAAGAAATAGTGTTAGGAAGGCACAAACTGGCAGAGAAACCATTATGGCTCTAGCGGCTCCTACATCGCCCCCATTTTCCCATCGACTGAGGCGTCCCGCCCCCAGACTGTGCTCTCTCTCAGCTGTCTTATTAGACTTGATCTAATCCTCAGCTGTAATGATAGCTGTAAGGCAAGGTCAGGGGTTTGTGCTGGATTTCAGATGCACTTGAAGTTAAATATAAATGTAACAGAGGTGTAGTGTTTGTTCATTAGAAGATGCGTATTATGTAAAGCAACCTAATGTAGGAATTTCCCTGGAGCAGCGTTCGAGGACACCATAGTAATATGTAATCTTCAGCTCATGGATCACCACTTTGTGGATTTATTCTTACAACCTTTTTTTACTTGTCCAGATCTTTAGCCACAAGATACCACAAAGTCCCTTGGCAGCCATATTCATAATGACCCCGGTCAGCTATTTCCAGCCATGCAAATTCAGCTCCTGTCTACTTAAATATGGAAAGACTTAAATCTATGGGTAACACTTTTCAATGAGGTCCTATTTGTTAATGTTAGTTAATGCATTAACTAACAATGAGAAATACAATTGTTACAGTATTTATTAATCTTTGTTAAAGTTAGTTGATAAAAATAAAATTATTCATAGGTTGTTCATTTTAGCTCAGGTCCATTCATTAATATTAACACGTACAACATTGTATTTTAATAAAGTATTCGTAATTGCTGAATTTAACATTAACTAAGATTGCTAAATGCTTTAGAAGTATTTCTCATTGTTAGTTCATGTTAGCTAATGTAATTAACTAATGGAACCTTATTGTAAAGTGTTACCAATCAATGTAACTGTTTGAATACTAAAATTAATAATAATTGTTGTTGTAGGTATTATTATAGTTTATATTAAAATGAATTTTGTATGACCATTTTCCACCATTTCTCTTGCCTTTATAATTAAATTGGCAATTTTTTGCTTTGTTTAAATAATATTAATAGTTAAAATAATAAATGAAATAACAATTCTAGTTTATATTACATTCACTTTATATAACCATTTTTCTGATCTTTGTTTATATGTTTCAATAATAATATTAATAAATTATATAATTATATATTATATTTTATATTAACATTAATTTTATATGACCATTTTCACCATCCCTCTCAGGCCATTTTGGGGCCATTTATATGTTTTATGAATTTAAAATAAATAACTAGACTTTTGTTCATTGTTTTCCGGGCTGGTGAATGTTAATGAATGTTCTAGAGCAAATTAGCAGGCAGTTGACCCTTTTAACAGCAAAGCAAGACTATAACCTACATATTGAGCTTTATAATTTCTTCTGAGCATTACATATTCTCTGCTGGCTGGGTTGTATAACTAGATATGTGGGTGTGAGGCATCAGTATGTCAATATATATGCACACCAGGAGTGGTGTTTGCTTTTTCTTCTTGTTGGGTGCGAGTGAGAAAGCCCGGGTTAGCTGTAAGCTCCAGAAATTATATAAAACCTACTGTATGCCATAAAACTGCAAAGAAGAAATAAGTGCAAAGTGGACAGAAATAGTTTGACATTTATTTAGCTAAAGCAAATAAATTCACTAATAATATATATTCCAAATTAAAGCCTTGTCTGCTTTTATAACTGGCTGTGCATGGGCAGCAGCCATCGAAGCCACTCGATGCACACCATTTGGTGAGCATGTCAAAAAGCTCTCGTCTCTCTTCTCTCGGTGCCGCTGCATGAAAGGCAAATTGAAAAGGAAATGGAATATTCTAAGACTGCATTTGTGTATTTCTGATCTTGAAAGTGTGGAAGTGGAAGTGAGAGACAGAAAGAGGTGTTTGTGTCTAGCGTCGCAAGGTGTGTGTTCTGAGCGCAGTGGGCCAGATGTTTAAGCAGATTTCAGGATCTGAAAGCCAGTGAGGGGGAAACATTTAACAGCTTTCCCCCATGCGGCTGTACAACCTCACCCTGCCTTCGTTTACTCTGTTTGCATTCATCTTTATATTATTGTACTAAGTATTTTTTTTGTCTTCACATTCTCTTGTTGTTTTCCCATGTGTCTAGAACTGTATGTCTAAATCTGTATGTGTTGATCAGGTGTCTGTTCCCATATCCCAGGTTTCCATTTCTCACTTTCCATTTCCTTCTGCTGCAGTAAATTTCTGTAGCATCATAGATCATTCATCAAGACGTGGCATGTTTTATTCATCCAGCCTCTCTTTCCTTCCACTTTCTTTCACTATCAAAACACTCACCAAAGATGGCTAGGCCCAAATTACCCCAGATGAAAAATTAAACTTTTAAGTGGAGAAGGCTGTTAAATCACAGGCTCCTTTTTTCAATGTGATGTCATTTGTAATTTTACCTTCCCCACACTTAACATGTATTTTTCATCTCCTCAGACGGTTTCTGCACTCTGTCTCTCATGCTAATCTTTATCTTTTCTTTGAAGTTTTCTACTTTCACATACAATATTTCACCGCTTTGCATGACCTCAGGAGCTTTTTTTTTTTTAAACCTGACTATCTATCATTTCATGAAACATGTTGTAAACTACATGAGTGACATTGATATTATTTCTTTCAGTAGGACTAGGATGTTTCTTAACTAATGCTGGATACACACGAAAAGATTTTTAAACTCTTATAATATATAGTTTCAAAATGTGAGAGACCACAAACATGACGATAAGAAATCATAGATTTAACCGTTAAGTTCCTCTATTGTGTGGAGTGTGGATGTGACCAGGAAAGCACACCACACACGAACAGATTCCATTCACAAATAACAGAGTCCCGCCTGTGAACAAGGGAAATCTCTCAAAATCTCTCGCATCAAAACATCTCAAACGTGCCTTTAAAGTAAACAACTGACATTTGTCCTGACATTTCATCCTACCCGTCAGATTGTCCTACCAGGGCTTACTGCGCATGAGCACATCAATATTTAATATTTATTTTTAAAATATTTACATAGTTTTAAGGGTAGGTTTAGGGTAGGGGTAGGTATGGATATTAATAAAGCCTCAAATCACATGAATATGATGCTGGTAGCACAATCTGATAGGTAGCATTTTTTGCTGTCGAATTGTGCTACCTACTGTTTTAATGGGAGGTAGCAAAATCTGACAAGGTAGGACAAATCGACAGAACACCGGCAAGAAGAAATTGCGCTTATAGTGTATGGAATGCTTTTTA